>CABFWO010000027.1:701436-722726 GCA_902155825.1 Timema genevievae
TCATTTTTGGACATTACCGTCTCTTCGATTTGTTGGACTGAGAAGGTTTTTAAGGTCGTTCCAATTCACGTCCTTGTGAATTCATGCGTGGTATTAAAAATGTACGTTGTCACGTAAATCGTCCTTTTTTTTTTTTTAAGGGCAGGTAGAGGATATTGCCGGGTCACAAGGTTCAGTCCACGATGCTTTCCCCAAGGACGCCAGAATGTATACCCACGATATAATAAGTAAAATGTCAAATAATACAAATTTTCTATTTAAGTTTTGAAAATGTTTCTGATATAAGTTTTTTTTCATAGCTAAAATAAAAACATTTGTTTGAATAATGCTTTTCAAATAAAATTTCTTGAATATACATATTTTTAAATATCACTATTTTTTGTTTCATCCCTCCAGACTATCAAAATTTTAACTACCATAATAGGCTAGGGCATAAGAAGATACAATTTGAGGGAAATTTGTAAAGGGGTTTGAGGAGGGGGATTGGAAAACCATTCAAGGGGGGAACCCACCGCTATTTTATCCCTAAACTCTCGTCACTTACAAAACAGATCAGACGAGTTTGATGCATTGTCCCGTGTACCCCGCAATTTTGGTTATTTTAAATATTGCTTTTCAGAGACAGTTTCTGCCATATCAATTTTTAAACGTTGTTTTAGGAGATTTGATTGTATGTGATGTTGTTGAGATTTTTAACTCCAAATTTACGATCGTAAACATTAATCAGAGTACGAGCTACAAGCCAAATAGATCTTGCACAGAACCATTAATATTAACCTCTCACGTGTATAGCAAAGCGCTAGTTTATCAATGATCACATATAGACCTAGATCAGGAGCTACTAATGCCCTAATCCTAGCGTTTGCTGGCATCATTGGATACACAGACAAACGCGTTAGCTTATTAGAGTTTAATTTTTAAGTTGGTGTGGTGGTCGGGATTCAAATCCTGATATATTTTTTCAAAGTAGTTTCTCACTATCCCTCCACATAGTTGATCAAAATACGCGGGTATATTGATTGGTTGGCAAGATATGCAATTCACACACAAAAGATTATTGGTAAGGAAAGTTTTCACTGGAAGTGCACCTACATTAGCGTTCAAAGAGAGTGACAAAAATACAATTTTAAATAACATGTGGAGATCCCAATACTCACCTTCCCTCATTTCCCATTTCACCCAACATTAGCCTCCTCCTCCTCATCCCCTAACCAGATTCATTACGCGCCTTAAGCCGTAGACAGCATGACCACTGGTGTGGATACAAATTGATTGAGACATTACAGCCGTCATGGTAAAAATTGTAATATAAAATAATTACACTAATTTTTGGTTCAGTAATGAGTTGTCATTTTCTCCTTCATCCACACTTCCTCTTAGGCCCTCGCGAGGGGTGGCAACTTGATAGAGAGAAAACACAACATTAACCAATTAGTTTGTATTTATTTCCTTTCACCGTTCCATATTGCACGCACCCTGGTGTTCCATATTAGGCTACATCCTACCACATGTCATGGGGGACAGGAAAAGGAAAGTGGGAAACGGGATTGGGGAGGTAGGTGTGGAGAAAAGGGGGTGTCTGTATGTGAAGGATTGCAGTCCGGAAAACTACTCTTAGAGTATGTAACTATTCATGTTAGGTTGGGTTTTTTTTTCTATTAGAGAAACACGTGCATGCTTCTCTAAAATGGCTTGAAGAAGAATATTTTATTTAACAGAGCCTACTTCCTGCGTTAATAAAAGGGAGGGTCTATTATTCAAATTAAATATTGCCTTTTTAACAATCCTTGTATGAATTAGAGAAGAGGAATAGTAGGATGACGTGTTTCCTTGAGTGTATTGATACATGTATGTGCCCTTTTTTAAATTTTGAATTCAATAACAAGCTTTTTTAAAACTTGGAGAGTAAATATATTGACTTATACTTGGTTATATATATATATATAAAGTCTTATTCTATATATATATACATATATAAAAAGATTCAAAAAAATATTATTATATATATATACATATATAATAAGATTCAAAAAAATCTTATTTCTTGGAACCAATATTAATAAAATGAAGTGTTTGTTTGCTACGCAATATCTCCTGCACGCAGAGGTCTGAAATTATAAAACTATGCATGAAAATGTGCACCTCTAAGCAATAATTATAAAACATTGATCTGAGTTTTTTAATCTAATTAAAAACCTAAAAAATGAAGATATAGTGATAATAACACCACGATATAGATTTAGTGACACATTTCATAGAGTTATTAAATGCGAGTTATAGTACCTAGACCTCGTACACGAACATGTGCACCTGAATGGCGGGATTTTAAAATATTGCTTATATTTACTTTTTATCCTATTTAGCTTTTCCTTCCATTTTAACCCTTTTACCCTTTTGACCCTTTTTACCTTTTTGTCCTCTTTAACTTTTTAGGTTTTTTACCCTTTTGACCTTTTACTGTTTTAAACCTTCTAATTGATTTTAGACTTTTCACCTTTTTTACTTACCCTTTAAAACACTTTTTAAATTAGATTATATCTACTTTTTACTCTTTTTAGTTTTTATTTACTAAGCTCTTTATACACTTTTTACACATTTTTACACCTTCTTACCCTTAAATATTTCTCCGGGGCTAAGCCAGGTAATTAATGTAAAAAATGAGTAAGAAGTAAGAAAAGCCTAAATTGGTAAAAAGGTGACAAAGTAAATCCTATTAAATGGGCAGTAAAACTAAAATAGAAAAAATGTTGAAAAGGACCAAAATGGGAAACATTGCATGAAGGGCTAAAAAGGCACAACATAATGAAAATTGTTAAAAGGTCAAAATGGGTAATAATGGTAAAAAGGGCAAAAATTAAATCTAGTAAAAATAAAAAGTTTATCAATTTTAAAATGGGTAAAAGAAATAAAATGGTAAAATAAATAAAAAGGTAAAAAAAGTGTAAAGAGTGTATAAGGGTTAATGGGGTTGAAAGGTTAAAAAAGGGTAGAAAGAGTAAGAAGGGTACATGGGGTAGAAAGGGTAGAATGGGCCAAGTGGGCTTTAGGAGTGTATATATATATATAACAGGGTGAACGGGATAAAAAAAAAAGTAAACAAGGCAAAAGATTTAAACGTCCTAAATGCAGTAGTAAAATGCTAAGATAATTTAGATAAGAAATTTATGGCTCACTATTACCAAAGACTACCAAATACTATGATTGTCAATTCTTTGCGACGAAATTTACGGCTATCACCAAAGGCTACCAAATACTATGGTTGTCACTTCCTTGCAGCGAATTGTACGGCTCAATTCCACCAAAGACTATAGTAACGTCACTTAATTCCAACGAAGTGTACTTTTGAAAGTTGACTACACTCCGGGTGTATAGCACGTGCCTGCATAGCTCTAACGTCCGTCGCCTCAACGCCTCACTGGCCACTAGCGCAGGTGAGGTCCGACAGTCGATACCTCGTCTCGTTTCAAGTGAAAAAACCCCGACACAGAAGTTCCGTCGTTCCACGCCAGTAACGCTGCTGTAGGCAGCTTCCGCGAATACCTGTGCTGTGGCCTATCCACCGATGTCGTGTTATTATTAATACGAAAATTATCTACGTATTGAATTGTGGTTCCCTTAGTCTTTTTAATAGACTTCCGCCGGAAGGTAGTAATGAATTATTATTATTATTATTTCAATAAATGATTATAATTGTATAATATTTTTAGTTAATACATTCCGCCAATGAAGTGTTCAAGATTGTCAAATAAATACATTTTCCACACCAGAAGAAATAATTTATTGATATTTGATTGATTGTCTTAATTTGAGTTGTAACTAAATATTAGCTATCAATAGGTCTAGGATATTTATTTTATTCGTATTTTTAGTGCAAGACTTTATTCTATCCTAATTTGGGTTTAATCATGTTTTTTTTGTACAACCCAAAACTAAGGTTTTATGGCATTTTCAGTCATAGTTCATAGGGAGAATTAAAATCATTTTTAGAGCCTATGGTTCTTATTTGAATCGATTTTCTACACTTATTAATTACTATAAAAAACAATATTGCACATTAAAAATAATAAGAAGAAGAATTGGTGGTCACATGGTCTAACCCCACGCGTCACTCGTGTTAAACTGGATTGCCTGTGGTTGGGAGATAGGGGTTGGAATTCCTGTCGGGTCTAGTGAGGATTAATTTTCATAAATAATTTTTGACTTTCCCTCCACACAAATGAGGGTACAAATCCTCTAAGATCTATGTTATTCATTTCCACTTCACTAGCATAATACAGTGTATGCGAATAGCCCGAAAGGGTAGGGATATGCGAAAAAAATATATAGCTAGCCGTCGTACCCAGGCAAAAATAGAGTAAATCAAATTACTTGCTTGTCTTAATTACGGGGTTTGTGGTAAATCTCGGTGACAGTTAAGACGTCATGTTATTATTGAGCAAATGTACAGCCCAAGATAATTGTTAGTGACTTAAACCATATTTTGTATGATATAACAGAGTCCCTACATTCACCAATTAGTGTAAAGTTGTCCCAAAAATCCTTACATTTTGATACCGAAATTAAATACCTACAAACATGCTAACCAGCCAACATACGAGTATAACTACCAATCCAGTAACTATACTAACAGAAACCTCTAAGTTATTTTTATTAAAATAGCGAAGTTCATTTTGAGGAGAAATTAGGGCTTTATAAGATATCCATATGATAATATTGGATAACAATTTCAAGCTAATTTTCGGGTATCATGTATGGATATTATGGCCATGGATGAGGATTGAAGAGACTAATATCAATGTATTAATCATATCCGTAAATGTTTAATAAGTAGTGCCTAAATCCTCTATATAATTTGATAAGAGCGCTTCCGGTAATAGATATTACGAGGAAATGACTGAACAGATTTTGACAAACGACCACTCAATTTAACAGTTAGCAGTCCAGGATGTCGGGAAAAATACCTAGTAATTTTCCATGGAAACCTGATTTTCACAGATAATTTTCAGTTTTTCATTCTTTGCTCACCTCTTTCATTCTTTGATCACCATGGAAACTGTTATTTTCTGCATGGCTGTAAATCTCTAAATAAAATATATCTGTTTGGCTATAAAATAATAGCTCAATATTCATTAATTGTTGGTCCAAACAAATAACAATTTTATCTTTGGATGAATATTTATCACTTTGGATGCTGGTTATAACACATCTAAATTGGGATGCCTAAAACTGGGGAAACATTTATTTTTTATTGGAATGTTGTTATCATTGATTCGCATTTAAATCAATAATATTGAGCATAATTCAAAAACTAAAAGGATTAGTTGTTAAGTTCCTTGGTGACCTGGTGGTCTAGGGGTAAGGTGTCAGACTTCTGTGTTGGGGATCCGAGGTTCAATCTTCGGTCCCGGCACAGATTTATCTGATTGCCAAACCCTTTCTTCACCTCTGACAAGACGTGTATTAATCACAACTTGTGAATTTGAGGAATGCCAAGCCTTCACCGTGGTTCGGATCCCACGTTAAACTGTAGATCCTCCATTTCATCTCACAATCACCCTATAATTACACATTAGCATGCGTATAGCCCAAACGGGTAGTAAGATGCGGTGCTAATAATTAATGTTAAGTTCGTGAGAATATTGTCTACGTTTTGTTTCAAGCATGATAA
Organism: Timema genevievae; assembly: GCA_902155825.1. Taxonomy (NCBI): domain Eukaryota; kingdom Metazoa; phylum Arthropoda; class Insecta; order Phasmatodea; family Timematidae; genus Timema; species Timema genevievae. The sequence goes on from CABFWO010000027.1 coordinate 707,105, forward strand.
AATGATGTTTAAATATGTATTGGTATGTATTATAAACTTAAAGACGGTAAAATAATCTTAAACAATGTTAAAAATAAGTCATTTTAACATTCAAAGTATGAGTTTTGGTGCTAATTTTTTTTTCAAATAATGGGTTTTAATGTTCATTTTAGCAAATAGTAACAAAGTAAAAATACAAAATTTAAGTTACGTTTTGATTTTACCGCTTAATTTTAAGAATATGATATTTAAAATTAATGTTTTGTGTACCCAATTTATCTTTCCACATTCTTACAAATACATCAAGTTTGGTTATGTCTCCATGTTGATATTTAATTTTGAGGAAAATATATTTAAAGGGGAGTCACCAATTTCATCAAAGATACATTATTTGGCTATGTGAACCATCGATTTATAGTTCACTAGACAGAAGCTCTAAAGAATGAGCTAAGGTGTTGAGCAAAACCTCAAATAAATATATATATATTTAATGCTACGGGTAACGGAAATTTTAAATCATTAGTTGAATTAGAATATGTTAAATATTGTTGGTAAATATCTTAGAAGTTACAACATTTAAGTTATTCTAGCTAGTATTTTCCCTTTATCAACTTGAAATAACCCACAATTGGGAGGCACGCGGACAAAGTGTCAGTATCGTTGAGTTTGATTTGCCTTTAATTGGGAGGTATGTTTTTTTAATCCTGGCTGGGTCTACTGTGATGTTTTGACCGATATGGTTTTTAACCCCTCATCAACAAAACTGTTTATACATTTCCTCTAAATTATATTTTTACATCTTAATTGACACTCGTGTAAATATTCGGATATCCCGAATTTTTACACTAATGGCAATTGGGATATAAAGATAGAACTTTGATTAATTAAATACACCAACTCATCAACCTAAAATAGTGACGAAGCTCTTTTAAACTAGTGCCATCATTAGTATCAGTGTTCACATGCTCTAACGTGTCACTATCGCAATAAAATGATTTGTCAGTAATGGTGAGGTCAGGTTTTGAGTCCCAGTTGAATATTTTTGTCTAGATATATTTCCACTCTCTATCCACGCATATGCGGCTAAAATACATCTCAATTCCACCCTCCTCTTTCCTACTTCATTTGAGTAAATATGCAGATAGTCCAATCGGATATTAAGACGTGATGCACAAAACATGATGATACGATAGATTGATAGATTGATAGATGAAGGAAGAGTTTAGAATAAGTTGAAAAATTGTTGGGTTAAATCATTTAGGAAAAACCACACTGAAAACACCAGCCCAAAATTGAATACACAGCATTTTCATGACCAGACAACTAAACTAACACCCGCCTCTGTGGCGTAGTTGGCTAACGCGCCAGTCGTGTTGAGTCAGACCACCGAGGACGGGGAGATCGAGGTTCGAATCTCGAGGGTGAACTGGGGTTGGTTTTTCCTAAATGGTTTTCCACTCTCCCTCCACGCAAATGCGGGTTCACTTCCTCTAAATTCAACCTTCTCATTCCTAATCCATTAGTGTAATTAGTACTTAAGCGTATAACCCGAACTGGTAGTAAGACGCGGTGCTAAAAAAAAACTAAACTAACAGATATACTAACTACCTCGGAGGTCAAATGGACTTAATATCGTCACAATTCAATAGCCTAGACTGATGATGATAGGAAGAATGGGGTTTGAATTCTAGCTAGGTGCATTGAGGGTGGCTTTATCCGAATGGTTCTCATTCTCTCTTTTTTTTTTCTACGCAAGTGCGGATACATTTTCTATAAATTCAACCTTCATCATTCCTAGCACATTAACATTTCCATACATGTGTATAACCCGAATGGTAAGCATGCCTAAATCACGATGAAAGAAAAATGGCTAGCCGATTCAGACATCTTTGTTCACGAATCCACAGATACAAGTCAAATACCTGTGTTAAGCGTAGGCCTACTTAATAAAATGATTAACATTTTAATTTTGATTGAAAAATATATAACTTCAATGTTCGTTTAGTGCAAGATCAAGAATGCAACCAGGTCGTGTTAGGAGGCTTAGAGACTTGCAGTTAACGCGGCGTGTTAGTGAAATGACAGGTGACATCCGTCCCAGGTTGACGCAGCGCACGCTCAATTGTTCGACCTGTGAAAATTGGGCGTAGTTCCGTCGACTTTTCGCCCTCTTCGGTTCACTATTTACTTAAACTATCCTCATCCCCTTTGGGGAGGGAAATAAAACCACGACCACTTCCCTACAGGAGAGCGTCGCCGCTACAAATCATTCAGGCGTAGCAGTTGCAACCAGAGGCAGGATGTGATCTAGAGGGTTAGTTCTGCGGGGTATCCTTGCCCAGGTAGTGGGATGGAGTTTGGACTAGTTAGGCTGGGGTTTAGGACCCACACGATTTATCATATTAACTCAAGATCAGATCTGTACCTTGTTTTTATCCGAGGAGAGGGTTGGAAGAGGGCGTCTACCTGTGGTAGCTCTCGATGAATTCCCTCATCAACAACTTGAAATAAATTTAATCCCTCTTAATTTAAATATCTTGTAATTTGAATTATTTCAAAGAATAATAAGAGTTTCAAGTGCTAAGACTTTTATGCTTATGGAAACGTGTTAATGTGCACACAAGTAGGTTTTAAACTTCTCATATTTCTAGAATTACACCTAAGACTGTGAGACCAATACCACGGATATCTCAAAAACCAAGAAAATTAGCAAGCTGAAACTTGTGATACACCTGCGTAATCAAAGAAACCTAAGGTTGTACTGCGTTATGGATTATTTCCTCTTATAATTATATTTACAATCAACTCTGAATTTAGATGTGGGGAAAATCCAAATCCAATTAACCTAATTAATGTGTTCTGATCTAAATAATTTTCAATATGTTAAAATATTGATTACAATGTACCATCAACTTCTGTTATAGGGAACCTAAAATTGAAACTTACACAAATAGACGTAATTCCAAAATTGTTATTTTTTTCAAACAAACCTTTTTTGGTTGTTTGAACTTAAGAACGAATAAATATTTACAAAATAATAATAATAGTGTGAAGTAAAAGTGGTAATGTTTAGAAATAGTATATTATTCATTCCCACTTTATTAGACGGGGAAAGCGCGTTCAACCCCGGCCGGGTACACTGAAGGTGGTTTTTCCTGAATAGTTCTTCACTCGCCTACCATGCAAGCGCGGGTACACTTCCTCTCAATTATACCTCCCAAATCCATAAACCATTAGTGTAATTAGTACATAAGCATATAACTCAAACGTGTAGTAGGACTCAATGCTAAAAAAAGTATTGAGCTATTATTAAAATTGCTTGGTTTTTTATCAGTGTAAAAATAAGTGAAAAAATGAGTGAAACAATCTTTAGGGAAAACTACCCTCAGTACATCCGACCGTGGATCGAGCCCCGATCATCGGCAGTCTAGACTATTATGAGAGTGACTGACGCCTTAGACCAATTGACCAGCGGTGATGGTAAACTTTATGTTAATATTGGGTGGGTTGGTGAAGGTCAAGGAGGCGTTTTCTCAGATTTCTCTCCCTAGGAAGCGCCACTGCATTATTGTGAAACCTGAACAGATAATCTTGGGACTGTCTGCGAACCTTCGTAGTCATGGATATAGTTTTAAATTGGCCTTGCGTTATTTTAAGGCAAGACGCAAGTAAATAATCGTGTACTTGTTTTAACTGATCTTGAACAAAGATTGGCTACTACAAGCAAAGCGTTACACAACGCGATTACATACAATGTGAGCCAACACACTAATGAGATCTTAATGTTGTCGGCTTTGACCTTGAAACAGTTCACATACATGACCACATAAACACGCGTAAAATAAGTTATACTTTGCGGTGAATAAAATAACTGGTACGGTTCACCACACACACTTTTTCGCTCCTTTACCTAAACATTGATACATTTATTTAAAACTCGTAAGATATGTAATAAAAATAATCAGCATTGTTGCAGAAACAGAATGGAAATAAATGGCACAATGCACTGAAAAGACTTTATATTTTATTTTAAAATATACCAATTACTGTTTCCAGCCTGTGGTCTGGGTCAGCTTTTTATTCAAGCCATTTATTTTCCACTACCAGCTTGCTAGGCCTTACGTAGATTCTTTACCTTATAATCTATCTTAAGACTAGGACAGGTACAATATCCAGTCCCAGCCATTAATTTATTAATGTGAAGGGGTAAACCCATATTTTCATCAATGATAAATTCTCGGCCATGCCAGGAATCAAACCCGGTACCCTTAGCTCAGTAGGCAGACACGCTACCGACCGAGCTAAGGTGTTGGACCTTTTTTTTAAATCCCAAAATAGAGACATTTATTAAAAATTCATAAGATTTGTGAAACAAAATATTATACATTGTTGCAGAAACTCTACACAAAAGAACCTAAATTGAATGCGAGTAATATACATTGTTACAGAAACATTGAGATAAGAGGAACATTTCTGCATGCCATAATAATGCATAACAATCAATCTAGATTTTCTAAGACCTCCATAAATAACTTATATATATATATATATATGTTTTATAAAAGGATTTTTATTTTTAATGGTTCTTTAACTTTCTAATGATACGTAATACGTTATTCTGTATCTGAAATAGTTGCGGGGATATGGTCAAAATTGGAAATTTCTGTTTATGTACAGTACCTTCAAATCCATTTTATTAGGAAAATGGGAATCTCCATTTTGTTTTTAGTGTATAACAGTGCCTTGATACAAAATTTAATCAAAATCTTTAGAGCAGATTTTGAAAAAAATCAATTTTGTCATACAGTAAACTACCATTAATTTTTGAGGTTACATATTTAATTTTAAAATTTGCTCGGAGTAACCTTATGAAAACCACAAGTACTAAGGTTTAGGCCGATCGGTAAAAAGGTTTCGGTTCTAGGCCGAGAGACAGACGGCATCGCGAAAAACACTTTTTCGGTTTCATAGGGTCATGAAAGGTCGCCATTTATCAAAATCTTGAGCTCGATATTTTTGACGATTGGAATACTTCTCAGCCCAAGCGGACGAAAGAACATAAAAAAGATAATCACATTCCCCCAAGGAACATAAATGAAATAAAATACACTTTTACCGAAACATTTTGAAGAAAAAAGAAACCTCTATCCATGAAAGAGCATAATAATAAGCTCCACATTTACCAGACCACCATTTAAAAAATAGATCTACTTATAGTTTGGAAAATATTTGTTTTATAAAATAAAGATTTAAATTAAAAGTTTTTATCTGTAATAGTCATACAGCTATACAATGATAAATGTTTATTATCTCATACAATTATTGTCATATGATCAAAATAATTATTTGCATATGCTTATATAAAGTACTCTCTAATTTATTTTTTACAGAAAAATAGTGTGCACCATTTTGTTTGTAATGTTGAACAAATCCTAGATATGAGCGTTACTAAAAATCGTTAGATACTATTTAGAGAAAATCAAATTTGTATATTTTATCCCTTTAGTAAACTACCCTTATTTTTAGGGTGAATTGTTTAATTTCAAAAACTCCACTGCTATAGATACCAAGTTTAATCCTAATCAGTTAAAATTATTCAGGTTCTAGAACAGGTAGGAAGAACATAAAATTCTTAAAATCAATATCTCTAAAATCTTCTGACAATTATAATTTACCTAACACTTAAAAATAATTTTTAAATTTATTTTTTACCAGTTTGTGACACTAATTCTTCCATTATAACTTTTAACTAGTTTCATTACCAATAATATAAAATAAGTATTAAATTATTTCGTCTAGCATCCTCCACACATCAAAATATAATATCAGTATAGTATCTATTTAATAATTTAAACTGTCTCTAGCAAGGAATCAATACATATTTAATTTCCTGAGCATAACTACTTTAAATTTGTTCCGATATATTTTAATGTGTATTATTATTACTATTATTATTATTATTATTATCACCACGTCTTACTACCCATTTGGGTTGTACGCACTTACGTTAATGTGTAATGGTAGGGTGATTGTGAGATGAAATGGAGGACCTACAGTATAAGGTGGAATCCAAACCACGGTCCTCACATTCACAAGTTGTGATTAATACACGTCTTGTCAGAGGTGAAGGAAGGGTTTAGCAATCAGATAATTCTGTGCCCAAACTGAGGATTGAAACCCGGACCCCCAGCACAGAAGTCCGACACCTTACCCCTAGATCACCAGGTAACCTTAATCTGTTGTAACTTAAAAAGGCTTTTAAATCTGGGTGCTTATTTTATGACTCATTATTTATTTTATGATACTCATATGTATATTGTGTACTGTTCTTTTTGTATTTTTATATATATATATATATATATATATCTTCTTTCCACGTCAATATAGGTTCATCTAAGCTATCCTCCCTTTCCCATCGAATAAGTATCGCTAGTAAATAAACAAATAAGGTAATTATACAGACCAATTAAGGATCTGTGGGACTCTGGTTGGATTCCACGCAGAGAATAAAAGGATTTTGTGGGGCCAGTTTCGTAGTCATATTGAGTAGCGCATATCAAGCACATCGCTATATTAAATACAAGACGACACCTAAATTCGAATGGAGTGGGCCAGTTTCACATATGAAGCTGTCCCATTCCATTCTGGTCCATGCAGGGATCGTCCTGTATTTGGTATAGTGCCGCATTTAATACGTACTCAATCTGACTGAAACTTGACCTTTAGTGTTTACAATTTTAGGAGCTTGTTGGCAAGGGTAGTTACTTGTAGTGTAATTACATTTAATAGGAAAATCTTAACAAACCAAGTTGTTTTTATTGTAAATATTGAATCAAATATTTATATTTTAGAATACAATTTGATTTAAATACATTATGAAGATTTTTTAATTTACAATCAAACAAAGTTTGATACAATTTGATTTTAATTCAATTCTAAATACTTTTAGTATCCGTCCATACGTAAACAAATATAGCTAAGAGCTGCGTTTATTCACACTACAGTATATCTAGAGATAGGGTAAAATAGCATTAATTTTCAGTTTTTTTAGCATTAATTATTGGAAATTTAGAGTTTTGTGGCATAATTTAGCATTTTGTAGCAAAATAGATAAAAATGTTTTTCGTCAATGTTTTTAGGGCCAATACAAAGGATTTATTATAAAAGCAACGACTAACGGAATGTGGCGATTAGCCGGATGGGCTGTGGAAGGCACAGGATGCAAGTAAAACCCAAGCTGAAGCACACAGACGAGTGAAACTCAATGATTTTTTAATCACTTATTTCCGCTGAAAAACATCGTTTTATAGAAATTCTCAGCATTTTATTTAAATGCACAGCATTTTCAGGGAATTCGCGTCTATTTCGCTAAATAGAATAATTTAGCTAAAATACTCTCAAAATCGCGTTTTTCGCTTTAATTCGCGAAATAAAAATCGCTTTAAACACTTTCAAATGCCATGAAACGCAAAGAAAACTTATAAATACCCTATTCTCGACCCTTTTTTTATTTTCGCGTTTTTCGCAAAAGCGAATTTACCCTATCTCTAAGTATATCCTATGAGGACAGTTTATAAGCTATACAACCAATAAAAACCATCATCAGTATTCTTAATTCTTTTTTGTGACCCTATGATACATGGCCTTATTTGTTTTAAGGAAGTTAAGGCTATGTTTCTCCGCATTTACCTTAATATCACAAATGCAACATTTACGTGAACTTAGTTTGTAGCTTTATAATTTCACACATTTAAAAAAAATCACAAAGTTTAACTTTGCTTTATTTTTGCCATGAATTATATTTAAAATAGCAAATCAATTTTTAAATAAAGTATTACTTACTATGTCTACACTGTCTCATCCCTAGAATAGTCTTTCCTCTTTAGGATGGCATTCGTTATATGGCAGTACTGTATGTTCCTAAAAGTTTTACTAATCTACCTTCAGAATATTTTACTTTTGCTTAAATGTGCCTAATTTAACTTTGCTTACAAATTAACCTTTTAACTATTATTATTTTTATTAGCACCGCGTCTTACTACCCGTTCGGGTTATACGCACTTACGCTAATGTGCAATGGTAGGGTGATTGTGAGATGAAATGAAGGACCTACAGTTTAACGTGGAATCCGAACCACGGTGGAGGCCTGGCATTCCTCACATTCACAAGTTGTGATTAATACACATCTTGTCAGAGGTGAAGGAAGGGTTTGGCAATCAGATAAATCTGTGCCTGGACCGAGGATTGAACCCCGGACCCTCAGCACAGAAGTCTGACACCTTACCCCTAGACCACCAGGTCACCAACTTTTTAACTGACTGTGATATTAATCCATCTATGTTTATTTTATAACTGGCAAATCCGTTCTATGTTTGAATTTAAAACACAATTTCTAAACTTGACAACTTAAAAATTGGGAATGTATTACTAGCCACTTCGGTGGTAAAAATCTCAAGGCGTTATTCTCACAATAGACTATACGGCGATATTGGGAGGATCGTGGTTCGAATCCTGGTTGAGTAAATCGAGGTTTTTTTATCAAAAAGGTTTTCCACTCCACTTCTATGTAAATGTGGGTCACCTAATATAATTCAAACCTACTCATCCCTAACACATGTTCGTAATTAGTTCATATGTATATAGCTCGTCCATGTAGTAAGTTGCAGTGACAAAAAAAAAGAGTAATGATTACATAATCACTAATATATTTAAAGTTCATATGAAAAATAATAAAATAAGAAACGAAAAATCAATACAGTTGGTTTTAATATGAACATTACTCTAAATAATAAAACAAATAAAATGAGAGTATGCCTAAGTCATTTCAATAAGACAATTTTAATCGGGTTTTGTAGTCTGTTTTTCTAAATAACTTAAGCTTACTACACACTAAAACAAAACCATGTACAAGTACCGTATTATGATTTATAGATTGATCTATATATTTTAGATAACAGCCTTATTTTTTAGTGAAAATTTACCATTATATATTAATTGAAGCAATTTAGCACCTGTTAATGGTATGGGAACATGATTAAATAAATAATGACAACGAATTTTTAGTGTAATTTATTATCTATGTATAAATCTCTTAAGTGCAAACTTCTAAATTTAAAGTTGTGTATTTCATAAATATAAAACATAGGACATAAGTTACTATAAATCTTATTATAAAAAACATTTTGTGATTTATGTTTTTACTAAACGGTTCAATGAAGAAAATATAGCTTATACAAGATAAAAAATATCTTAAGAGATCAAGTTATATTTACAAAACTATTTACAACTCACTCATACTTGACGTTTATTGTCAAAATAGAAAGGACTTGCACCATTTTATGTTGGGAAGAATTGTTTGTACAAATAAATAATTACTCAAATAACTATTTTATAAAGTGCTAGGAGCTTTTAAATTTGTTCACTTGTAGGCATGTGATAAGTAAACCTTAATTATTAAATTAGCTTATGAACATATGATCATTTATTAATGTTATTAACATTTATCATAATGTGATGTATATTTTATTAAACAAAACGTAAGATGTTTCTCTGATTTTACAAATTAGAACAGATTTTAACATTTCTAATGATGGCCATTTCAAACATAACGTGAAAAGTACCATTATACCTATCCAATATTAAACTAACAAATATACATAATTTGTAAATATTATATTTATATAATTGTTTGGTTTTAACTAGCTTATAAAGGCACTGACCTATCACACTTTTTAAATAATTTAAACATATGATATATTTGAACACATTTTAAAAGATTCCAAACATTTACCCTCTTCATTCAACTTAGTCTTAACAGGAATATAATAATTACAAAATAATTTTAGAATATGTGTTACATATTAGATAGTTTCCAAAAATATTTATGTTATGTAAGCGTATACCTTGATTTTATCAAACATATATATGGGCGGTATCTTTAATTAAAGAAAATACATTTTTAAAATACTGCTGTTTTAATAGTGGTGTATGAATATTTTTTTTTTGGTGTAATGAGTTCAATTTATTTCCAGTTTGAATACAAACACATATTTATTTACAGGTGTGTAGGAATGTGTTTATAATAGGAATTTATATATTTTCTCATTTACTTTTATCTTTTTAACCTAAGGGTCAATGACTTCTCCCGAATTCTACATTTATTTCTATAAAAAATATGTATTGAAGTTGGTTATTTAAAAAAAAATAGAATTACTAACACCGTTAAAACATTTCTACTTAAGAAAAAAATTCGTCACATTCACATACCAACGAGTTCCCATGAAATTAATGTCCAGGCCCCACTTGATTAAAGTGGAAGTGATGATGTCATACTTTGGCCCGGGATATAAGATGCTTAGAGTGAGCAGAGTTGGTCAATGTTTACATTGTAGAGATGACAAGATATGAAAGATAAAAAGAATGTAGGGTTTTTTCCACACACATTATAGTTTATCTCTGGGTGATTTATTTATCTAAAATGCACTTATTTTTTTTTATTAAAACAACTTATGAAAATTCCCTTGGAATTCATAAATGACTATCATGTGCATTAAAATGTTACATTATGACAAACATAACAATATTCTTTACCAAATATGTTCAAATCAAATTATGAACATATGTTTATTTATTTAAATGTTGAAAAGGTTGTTTGACAGAAGGCACTCAGTAATTTAAACCTTTTAACAAAGCACTTGAGTGATTTTGAACAAAAATAAAAAAATCTAATAGACTTTCAAGGACGAAACGTTAAAATCTGAACCAAAGTTCAGGTTAACTCTATATAAAGATTAGTATCATTTTTAGGACTGATGGGTGCAAGTTAGATTTAAGCTGTGTTATCAATTTCACAGTTGGTACAAAAGGGTACAGAGGTATGCAGACATAACTACTCAAAATAAATAGTTTCACCTTTTCTTAATAATAAATTTTTGGAGGGATATACAGTCATTTTTCGAAGGAAGATAAAGTTATACCAATAATATACTTTTATTCTTCTTCTGAATACATTAGAAGTAGACAAAATATAAACGCAAGCTTTTGTTTGAAATTTTAATATAATCCTTAAAGTCCGACTTTGTCAAATTGTCTCGTAGCCTTAGCTGGCTCATTTACAAGTGTTTCTCTATTCCAAAGCCGTATATAATGTTTATCAAATGAAGTTAGTACTGGTATCACTAATCCGTCTCGTTTTCTCTTTAAATTGAACTACCACCCTTTCAATCACCAGGCTGGGTGAGACAATATACAACTTAGCCAGTTAAGAAATTTTATAAAAACACTTTTTATTTTGAACCTGCTAATGAATTTGTGTTAGACCACAATAAAAAAAAGTATGTTTTTCCTGAGAATATTCTTAGTTTTGCAATCTTATACTTGAAAACCTAATAAATTAAACATATATTTTTCATAAGTATAATATTGCTCTGCTCGTTATGGGAATAATAAACCAATAAACTTAATAATATTGGTCTAAAGAAATCCTTTAATCTGAAAGTATTGTCTTATTTTGGTCGTACTCTAGTTAGTTTCTAGTAAATTTGACAATTTTGACGATGTATCGGCACCTATTTTACGTCAATTGACTTGTATTTACACCCATTTGACTATTTCAACTGACATATAAATACAGCTATTTGACTGCCTCAACTGACTTTATCCACACTCATTTGAATAGTTCAACTAACATGTATTCTTACCAAATGGACTGCTTCAACTGACATTTATTTACACCCATTTGAATGTTTAAGGGTCCTTCTTAAGTCTGATTAAACGGGAATATCATACACATGATTACGTACGAACAAGAATTCGTATCTTACTGCCGTTTTCTGCATTCTACATTTGACAACAGCATAATTGTGGTCAATAAAATAGATTAATTGAATATTTTTCAATTTTATTGTTTTAAAATTTTGTAAAATGGTATAATTAATCTCAATTCATCATATTTTTATAACGGAGACCCAAGGTTACCGCACTACGATGTGACGTCTGATTCAAGCTGTATTATCCACCTAGGTCACGTGTTTTCCGTGGGGTGAGACGGCCTCCCACGAGTGTCAAATATCTTATCAAGCCATAATGCTAAGTTTACACATAAATTTGTCGAGAATATATACGGGGTGTATCAATTTATGTGGGAAGTAGCTTGGGTCTGGATACTAGACCTCAAAACAACACAAAGTCCATATGAACATATGTCCTTTGTTCGATAGTTCCCGAGTAAGATCCAAGATTCTACTGGAACTGTTAATAGCCTTACTTAATACATCAATGTTTGTGTAGCTGCAACCCTGCCTGTGTATCAGCAGTGACACGTCACTTACAACAGGGGTGTATCAAGTTGGGCTATTAACAATCCCAGCAGAACCTTGGAAGGCTTCATCTCGGGAACCATCTATAATAGAACATATGCTCATATGGACTTTTTGTGATTTTTGAAGTCTACTATCCACACTCCATCTTTTTCCCATATAAATCGATACACCCTGTATATATGATTTGACTAGGTATCCAAGATATCTCTAACATAAAAAAGTGTAACATACTAACGGGAGAGCATCTTTTAATATAAATAAAACGTTAAAAGAAACCGCCACATAGGCCAAACTAACAACTAGAACAACTCATATGACCATGTTAAATAAAGCCTTTGCATCTTAGATAGGCCTCGCTAAGAAATACGTGTTCAAATGCAAAACAGAGAAATAGTGGTTTTGACAAAGAACTATTTATGATGTTTCTTGGAGCTCTGTAAATGTTTGGTAGCCTGGCAGCTTCCCACGTGCAGACAGGCTAGGAAGTGCATCTCTCCTCATCTGCGTGTCCTTGCTCTTAGACGACTGCCGATAAAGTCTGCAAACAAATGAAAACTGAATATAATATAGCCCGCATAAGTGGTCAACTGGTCTACATGCAATGCTTTTCTAATCTGCTTTACCGATGAAGTAGGAATTTTAATCTCAGCCAGGTGTGTTGAGAGCAATTATTTCCTAAATTGTTACCTACCTACCTTCCATGCAAATGCGGGTATGTTTCCAGTAAATTACACCTTACTCATTCCTAAACCATTAGTGTAGGATATATAGGATGGCTATTAAGATGCGATTAACAAAAAACACACACAATAAATAAGATTTATAGCTTTATATTCAAAGGTTATACCACTATACAAATTAAAAGTGCCCCTTAAATTCCTCTTTGTGTAAAAATACATAAATGATAGTTTTGATTAATTGTATCTCACCCCCTTCCTCTAAGAGTAAATGCTATTGTTGGTCGATATTTTGTGTCTGTTAATAATACGAGATATAGCGCTTGGTACGTTACGGGCCGTTTTATGAATACTGGTCACGAAATAAACAAAAATATGTGGTATATAACGTACACTTTCTAAATGCGAGTCTCGAGGCAGGGTTAGCTCAACGCTGACATTTTTAACACAGACGTGGAAGGCAATGATTTAAATCCTGGCTGGGTGTACAAGGGATGTTTTTTAAAAAAAAAATCACTCTCTACCAATGTGAACGTTAATATATTTCTTCTAAGTTTACGTTTCACATCCTGTGTACTAAGGTTAGTAAGTCTAAGCAATGAATAACCCTAAAGTACAGTAGAATAAGGATAAGAAAAAAAGTATATTAACATGTTTTAGTTATTTCAGTACATGACTTAAAACAAACTTAAAACTAACTTAAAACTAAATAGACACCTAGACACTAAACATACAGCCTCGTTGCCCAGGAATTTGAATGATAATAGAGCAACCAAAATGTACCACTGTGAAAATGGGTTAGTTTTCTTTGACTCAATTAGTAAGTAACGGACTATCACGGTTTTAGGATTTGGTTACTTTAAGTGCCTAAAATTAAGCATGAATATGCTGCTAACTGACCTAACCTCCACATACACCTAAATGGCCTATATGTATATACGAACAGGTATTAAAGGCATCTGATATGTTTCAATTTCTCATTTAATAACGTATGTTAAATGACATTGGAGTTTATCATCTAAATTTTAAATTTAATCAGAAATTACCAAGACCAAATGTGCTTTCACTCGAATTTCTGTATTTTATTTTATGGAATTGTTTTGTTTTCTTTGAATAGTAGATATTGTGTTGCCAATTTTCCTCGTTTTGGTCGACATTAAGAAAACATTAAATTGCACGCTGACACCGAAAAGGCTCTAAAGACCATCCGTCTGTAGCAGCGCCATCTGTTATCGAACTATTTAACTTAACCCAAATAGCCGGCGTCGCTGACTCGATTGATTTTGGTGTGACAGGAACGTGCCACGCGAACCACGAACATGTCGTGTGGGAATGTGTGGACTGGGCTAGATCCGATGCAAGCGGGGTATATAAGACAGTTCACTTCAACTACACGCTCTTGAAACCCTCCCCAACCCTCCTCTCACTGGCTCATTAACAAGGTCACAGCTTCCGCTCTGTTACAGAGTGGAAAGATGACTGCGAATAAGTGGATGTCTCTGTCTCTCTTTCTCTTAAGACAGACACTTGGGGACCATGGAGACGCACAGCATACCGTCGTCACCCACAAAAACAGGCACTTGGGAAGGCTCAGACCCTTGGGGGAGTGACGTCGAGTGGATCTGCCAGGAGTACACACTCTGGTATATAATCTGATGGGGTCTGTTTCCATGCCCTCGACTTGACCTAATTCTATCACTGATATATATATATATATATATATATGAACGCATATGGCCTTTGTCTAAATTTCTTTGGTGGTCGTTTGAAGTTATGTAAGTGTTCGATGAATAAAAATCGTATGACAACAGTAGTAGAAAGCCATGTGTGAAAATTAGCAAGGAATGGAACTAACCAATCGTGATATACTTTTTTTAACGGAGCGTTTTACTACCTGTTCAGGTTATACGCATATGTATCAAATACGCTAATGGGTTAGGGATGAGGAAGGTTGAATTTAGGAGAAGTGTATCCACATTTGCGTGTAAAGAGTGGGAACACAATTTAGAAAAAATCACCCTCAGCACACCCGTCTGAGATCGACCCACGATCTCCCCATTATTGTCATGCTAGTCTATTGCGAGAGTAGCGCCTTAGATCATTTGGCCACCGAAGCGTGTGATGTGAATTAAATGCTATTTAAAAACAATTAAGTCATCAATAAATGTCACAAATATTCTTATGTATTTTAGTAATACTTTTTTATCACATTAAGCTTAGTAGTTATTTTAATTGAGTCAAAATAAAATTGATAGGTTTTATCTAAAAATCTGTTTTAAACGCCATAGTTTTTGTTCATACTACGTAAATGTATACGCAGGTGAAACATCATTATTAATAATAATAGTATGAGAGAAATAAATAGATGATATAAGAGAGCTTTAACCAAAATTTACAATACCCGCGCCTGTAGGTACGCGAACTAAATGTTAAGCTCATCTAGTTTGGCTTTCCGGTGACGGTGAGGTTGGGAATCGAATCCCGGTTGGATGTGCTAAGGGTGTTTTTACTTCAATTAATTTCCACTCTTCTTCCATGTGAATACATTTCCTCAATAACATACATGCACCCCGATCTAGAAAACTAAGATTAACGGTTGGAGGGTTAACTGAGCTGAAAACATGACATCCTGCATCTTAAAATGTT
>CABFWO010000028.1:0-38783 GCA_902155825.1 Timema genevievae
AAAGCCGTAATTTGCTCTTCGAGCCAGCTTAGGGCGTCACGATCGCTCGCAGGGGCACCCAGATGTACGGTAACTTCTCTGCCGGTATAAAAAAAACGCCTCAATTGTTTGGTTCGCTCCGTGACGAAACGGAGAGGGACGCCTTGTGGCAACGCTCCACCAACCTGATTATTTACCGGGCCATGTGCCGAAGACGGGCCGGCCACGGGTTGCGGGCACCACGTCTCCCTCGGGGCTCGAACACCTTCTCCACAGCTCGGAGGCGTTGCGGTGGCGACGGGTGTCATGGCCGGGGGAATGTTGCCGCTATTTTCACCATCCAATTCAACTATAACACAGAAAGGTTAAACACACATGAATAGGAATCGAGCCCGGGACCCCTTCGCAAATAGTGTCTAGATACCCGGTACAGTCGTCTGCCGTTAAGCCCGGGACCCCCCTCGCAAATTGTGTGTGTGTGTGTGTAATAAATTCACGCTAGGACTTACAATAACTTGTTTGTAATAATATGTGACTCTGACTCTTTAGAATAATAGCTGCATATCAAATTGTTAAAGAAAGCCTTACAAATAAACTGTTTGTAAGAATATGTGACTTTGACTGTTTAGAATATCAGCTGTATATCAAGTTGTTAAAGAAAGCCTTATAATAAATTATTAATATGTGACTCTGACTGTTTAGAATATTAGCTGTATATGAAGTTGTTAAAGAGAGCCTTACAATAAACTATTTGTAAACTATACCATTTATTATTTGTAAGAATATGTGACTTTGACTGTTTAGAATATTAGCTCTATATCAAGTTGCTAAAGAAAGCCTTACAACAACTTATTAATATGTGACTGAGTGTTTAGAATATTAGCTGTATATAAAGTTGTTAAAGAGAGCCTTACAATAAACTATTTGTAAACTCTATTATTTATTATTTGTATTAATATGTGACTGAGTGTTTAGAATATTAGCTGTATATGAAGTTGTTTAAAAAAAGCCTTACAATAAACTATTTGTAAACTCTACCATTTATTATTTGTAAAAATATGTGACTCTGACTGCTGTGGTTGTTAAAGAAAGCCTTACAATAATTTATTTTGAATTACATATCACATGACTTGGCGTATGTAACTAACTGTTTAGAATATTCATCAGATTGTTAAAGAAAGCCTTACAATAATTTATTTTTAATTACATATCACATGACTTGGCGTATGTTTAAACCCACATTTTCATCTATGCCCGGGAATCGAACGCGGGACCCCTGACTCAACAGACTTTAAATATAATTGTTCCAAACATACGCGTTAACAAATGTTAAACCCACATTTTCAGCTGTGCTTTTATTTGCTTTCAACGTCAGAGTTGTTGGTACGACATAAATACTCCCTCGTCCCGTCGCTAATGACATGGGAAGGGAGGGGGGGCTGGGTTCTGCCTCTCTCTCTAGCAAAATATATTAATGCTTTGGTTTAAACTGAACAGGCATGCACGCGATATCTAACGGAGTGGTCATCAAAGCCTGCTCACTGACCGGTAACAACTTTCTCTCTCTCTCTGTTGGAATGTGAATAACTGACTATTTACAATTTCAGTTAGATTCTACTCACTACATCCATTATACTGTTACCAGCCGGGGGGACATGGGTCAGCTTTTTTTTATTCAAGTCATATGGGCCTGTCGTACCTTCAAATAACTTAAGAATAGGACGTGAACAACATTCAGGCCATTAAATTTAATCAGTGTGTGTGTGTATTTGTACATACATGCACTGATTTTCTAAGGAATATATGTATCTGACAGCTTGAAGAACTTCCTAGATTAAATCTCATGTATTAATACGCCAGGTCATGTGATCTTCATGTCACTTGCTATACATACCTAATACTAATGGTGAACACAAGCAACTCTTTTTTTTTTATGTGCTCCTACAAAATAATCAGAGAGGGGATTTTTTTGTGACAAATTTAATGTAATTTAACTTTGTCGAGAGTTTGGGGATTTGTTAACAGTGGTTTAATTTATCATACCAACCTTTTTTAAACACGTCGGGAATTGAACCAGGTGCCTATCGAACGAGTTAAGCTTACATTGCTAACGACACACACATATTTATCTCTCTCTCTCTGCGGGAATGTGTCCGGGTGACCGCAGCGAGGATGTGAAATAAACCGTTTATATTCACATAAGAGGCGATCTAGCAGCTCAAGCTCGGCCAAAACATCGTTATACCCCTCTTCGCTCTGAGAGATGACTGCCATGACGTCGGTTTGAGCCCCTAGCGGTGCCTGCAAACCATCCCGGATCTCGGGGGGACGATCTAACCACTCGAGCTCTGCCAGGATGACCGACATATCGTCGGTTTGAGCCCCGAACGTGTCGTCCGTCATTTAGGCTGGCGGCGGCGGCCGTCGCACCGACGATGCGGTGTTTCAAAAATCTGAAATTAAATAAATACCTATTAACTACTATCACACTGTGTTTGGGGAAGAAAATTTTTAAACACTGCCAAAACATATCGCAGGCTTACCCGTTGAACAGCCGCTTTCAGCCAAGCAAATCCCATCGTCGGTAAAAAGCCCCAACAGATCTGGAGCCGGCGTTTGAATAGTGCTTGTGGGCGTCGTTAATGTGTCTTCTTGGAGGTCTGTAAAGAGCAAATACCTTTGTACACCGAAGACTTATTATCGTGTAAAATAGCTACCCATTAAAATATACTAAAGTTTTTTAAACTTACCGAAATTGAACCAGTTTTCAAGCTCGTCAAAACTCATTTTTGATGGTTATCGGCTGCAATCGGTGACTATAATGATCGCCAGTATTTACTTTGAGGTCTATTTATACTCTCTCATTTATGTTATTCCACCGATATCAAGGTTATTTTACAACGCATTTTGAGTTATATTTATAGCCGCTCATTTTGTTATTTCAAGGTTATTTTCTCGCGACGCCTCCGCTGTTATTAGGCTTCAACGCCGGTCATCCACTTCATCTCACACGTCAACATGAGTGCGTATAGTCCGATCGGTTAGTAATACGAGTTAGTTAATATTACGAGGACCGGATTTGACATCCCATTCAGATACACGTATTATAGTTTATCTTTTACCGAACAGAGTATAGTTTGTTTAAAGTCCTCCTAAGCTCTACTACTCGCTAATGGCTGCCCAGGGGGTAACTAACAGGTTACAATAACAAGCGCCAAACGATAACTCGTTCTTGTGCTTTAAGCTAACATATTCTTTACCCCCAGCCACGGCTGCTGCTCTAGACCCTATATTCGCCGCCGGGGCTGTGGTTGGGAGGGAGCTTATCAGTGTTTTATTCACTCCCCCGATCGATCATCGATCATAGGGGAGTGCAGGGAATGCCCTCGACAAGCACGGTCTTCGTGCCCAGGACATCGGGAACGAGGGTGCCAGACAAGCACGTACATGTTCAAACAACAACAGCAATAACAACGCGTCACATAGCAATACTATCTCTATATTTCAACTCTCCCCCCGGAATGCCCGGGCGCCAGACAAGCACGTACATGTTCAAGGGCAGGAACAACAACAGGATACCTGCTGCAATAACAACGCGTCACTAATATAGACCGTTTTCGATATGAACGCTCTAAAGGCATTAGATATAGACAGTTTTCGGTATGAAGGGGTGGAACGTTAGGTCCTGGACACTACTCACGAGCGAGCGGCCCTAGCGGGTTTCCGTGGCAACTCTTTCTCCACTAGTCCCACTTCCTCCCCCCTTTCCTTCCTTTTTCCTTGTTTACTTGCCCATTTTGCTAGTTAAGAAAAGAGTATATAACGGGTGAGTCCTAGGTTCACAGATTGCAGTTCATCATTGGATATCTTCGAAGATGTAAACTCTGCTCCGGCACCTGTAGAAGATACTGCTGACCGTGATTGTTGGGTCGTGGGTGTCACCGCCTCGACGCCGAGGGAATCCTCTCTATTAATCCAAGTATGCAGCTATTTTCCAAGTCCTTCAGACTGGTTGAGTTAGTCCATATGACTATGTTGTTTTTCGGATTAATTTAATTTGTCGAAACGACAATTATGTTCAAGTCCTTCAGACTTGTTGTGGTAGTAAAGAGACTAATTTTAGTTTTTGTTAGGCAAAATTACTTTGTTATTATCATACGTTCATCAGATTTAGTCAAGATGATTGTTATTATCATACGTCCATCAGACGTGTTTCCTTTAGTCAAAGCTGACTATCATATCTTAAATGTCCATTAGACGCGTTGTATTAGTCAGAGTGACTAAGTTTAGTTTTTGAGTCTAGCTGACTTAATTTTCTGTAAGTCAGAAAGTTTGACTATATATTTTCCTATGTCCATATGACATAGCTTAAATACAGTAGCTTTGAGCTCTATATGTAATAGTACCCATGCTTTAAGTGTCCTCTTCTCCACAAGTTCATGATTCAGTATTAAGTCCATATGACTTCACAATAACACATGACGCCGTGGACGTCTTGCTTAGGTGTTCAAATTTTGAATGGCTACAAGCAGGTTGTCTAACGCATTTATTTGAGGAGCTAGTTAGGTCAGTATCTCACAGCACCCTAGTTGGCATCTCTTATTCTGTTGGCGCTTTTATGTTCATGTATTTAATATTGGTGTATACTAAGCTTGATGTTTACCCCAGGCAGTGGGTAATGACATAAATGTACTATTGAATGATCTGGAAGTACCCACTGGGAAAGGACCGGCATTGAGTGTTGTTTTAGCCATTTGCTGATGTAATGGACTGTCAGTCCTCTTACCATATATCATTTATATCTGAAACAATTCTTAAATACAAGCCAAGCCAGCTAGCTAGGCCGAGCTTAGGTTAGTAACTCTAATATTATAAGATCTGTTGTCACATCTTTATTTGTATTTAATTCACCATGTTTTCTGTTTAGAAACTTCTGGTAGAAGTCAGGGGCTAGCCCGGCTGTTTTGGAGTCCAATACTCTATATCTACTTAAGGTGATTCGTCCAGCAAGCTTCTCCTAAAATGAATAGGCTATAACATTTTGACAGGGAATTTTTAACATGGTTGAAAGAGGGGGGGTTGTGTTTGAAAGGGGGGTTGAGGAGGTGGAGTGAGAAAGTAAGCTGGGATTGCCAGCTCTTTGTTCACAACAGTGTTGTCATATCACTACCTCTTTTTTCCGCTAAGGAACTTCACTGTTATTTAGTAATTTAGAACATTAATGGTCACTGCATGGCTCACCCGGGAGTTGTGGTCTTGAGTTTGAATCCTGGCTACTAAGATTCATAGAATATTAATAATTTAAAATAATGAGCTTACTACACGTGTAGCAAAGTATTTATTGTACCGAATACTATTAGGCCTATATTTACAAAATGTGTTTTTATAAGAAAAAATAAAATGTATTACTAGGCAATTTAATTAAATAATTTGAGTGGGGAAAGTTTAAGGGTTCTTTTATTATTCTTTTAGCACCGAGTTCTTACTATCCGTTCTCGGTATACTCACATGTACTAATTACACTAATTAGTTAGGAATTAGGAAAGCTGAATTTAGAGGAAGTGCACTCGCATTTGCGTAGAGAGAGTGGGAAACAATTTATAATAAAATTCATGATTAGTCAGAGTGATCTTCTGCGGAGGATGCGTGTTGGTGAAAAACTTTGATATGACCTGCTTGTAGCCGCCCAGTTCTTACCACTCTGTCCGGTTGAACACGGCGCATTTCCCGCCGTATTTTTCTAGCTGGACATACGGCGTAAAGTTGTTCTGGACGCTCATGCCGACGATGACTCGCTATCGTCGGTAAAAAGCCCCAACAGATCTGGAGCCGGTGTTTGAATAGTGCTTGCGGGCGTCGTTGATGTGTCTTCTTGGAGGTCTGTAAAGAGCAAATACCTTTGTACACCGAAGACTTATTATCGTGTAAAATAGCTACTTATTAAAATATACTAAAGTTTTTTAAACTTACCGAAATTGAACCAGTTTTCAAGCTCTTTCTTCAATGTTGAGGTCAAGAGGCTAGACGTGCGTTGAAACTGCCACGCCTTCGCTTCCGTCATACTAGCAGAACAGTTGGTGAAAGTATGGTGATCGTATCCGGGAACATCCACGTAATGTAAGTAGAATCCAAATGATATTATTGCTGAATATATCAGTTTTAATTGTCTTCTTCGGATTCCTTTAATTTATTTTAGCATTTGGTGCAGATTACAGTTTGTAGATGTCATTTTGATTTAGGTGACATGCTACATTATTATTCTGTTTTAAGGTCACTACTTTTCTTTGAGTGGCCGGTAGCCAACCCTAGCTACAGCACTACCACGGCACCGTAGGGACTTACATGGTAGGGGTTGGAATTGGTGGTTCGTGAGACTCAAATGTTAGTCCAATAATATATATTTATTAATCTATTCAGGTGACTAAACTACTACATAAGTAACCGGGTAGATCTCCCGTGACGTGGGAGCAGGCGCAATAGTGGGACTCACAAACCTTCCTCTATACCCGCGATCGACCCTCCGGCGGGGTGAACCACCAGATCACATTTAATTCTGTCGTTAGTCAGTTGTTGCTAGATACCGACCCACATGCACACAGCATGGCTCCAAAAACTCAACAACGCTTATTTTATCACCTAAACTTGCTGATTTCGATATTTCACCAGCCAGGAAGGTCCATCGGTCGCACCGTGCTCGCTCGTCAACAGGATGCAAGCTATATGAGATATATGTTATTCTCAGCAGGATGGCAACCCAACACTCTTGACTTCCAGAGAAATGTACAAGCGTAGATTAACCTCTTTCCAGAATAAACCTTAAAATAATTATGCTCTTACACTGTAGAGTATTTATCCAGCCATTTTTTAGCAAAATAATTATAATCGGACGTTTTGGGATGAGTCCCGGTGAAGTGTCAGCTGGAGATATATCTATACATACATATATATATAAATATCGAACCATTTAACCGATTGCGTTGTAGTTTTTCTTTTTTGGTAGGATATTAATCCATGCATGTTTTAACATGATAAATCATGTGTTTTGGAGTGAGTCCCGAAGAAGTTCCAACAGGATATATTTTTTCTGTTGCCTAATATTCATGGTTCATTTCAGCCCATTGTTGTGCTGTTATTTATATTTGTATGAATTTAATCCATTCAATTGTAGATTTTATATATCAATATGATTGTACTGAGTTCCCGTTGAAGTGGTGGCCTAACAGGTGATGACGTATTTTTCCGGTTTACAGCAAGGTGTAATAAATGAGCCCGGTGGTAGTGGAGTCGGTTTGAAACAGACTTCTAGAGGAAATTGAAGGCATGGCGTTGGAGTTTGTCCCCAAGCGATGTTCCGTTATGCCTGGCTGTGAAAAGTTTGGCGTTCACAATATTCTGAGAATGGTAGAAATATTTTTATTTGAATGATCGTATTTTTAAAACCAACTATATCGTTAGTGAGGTCGTGGGAGTGGATTAGTAAAAATTTATTTTTTAAATGTCAATTGATCTTAAAAATAATTGACAATATCCACGTAAACATAAAGTGCAATACTATAGTCTTTAGTTTTCCACTTGTTATAACTTTTCAATGCCAAACAAGAATCATATTATATCCACTTATCTGTTTGTTTGAAGTTTCAGAGATTGTAATGAAAACTAAAATATACTATAATCAAAAACATTCAAAGAAACGTAGACAATTTATTATATTGCAATTTTCCGTGCTACAACGAAAGGGATAATATAGCCAAGAAAATATATTAAAATATATTTATATATCAAACAAAATTAACAACCACGTCTTACTACCTGTCTGGGCTATAGGCATATTAATACGCTAGTGAGTTATAGTAAAGTAGGTTAAATTGCATGTGGATGTATCCATATTTACACGGAGGAAAGGTTCAAAACAATTCATGAATAAACGCCCTCAAAAGGCTCGGCTGAGATTCTAGTCCTAGCTTTCCCATCATTGACAAACTGGACTAAAATGGCATGCTATTTAAACACGTGTAATATGATTCATTTAGCAACTAATCGATTGTTTGCGTTTATATTTTAGTTATCTTATAAAACAGAAGTGTGTCTTTATTTAGCTCAAAGGTTTGCTCCACTTGGCTGGTCTGTATAAGCATATCTTAATCCTCAATATTAATTTTCCCATTTCTAATCCCATACATTACAATGGCTGTATCAGAATAGTCCAAGGCTTCCTAGTCGGCCCCTTGAGTTTTAGACTTGATGCAGTCTTGATGAATTCACACTTCTCGCGCTCTTCATAGAGAAGACTGCATCAAACTATTCGAACGACAACAAACAACCTTATTTAAAATGGCGGAAAACGTAAGCCAGTGCTCTAGCAGACGAAACGATAAAACTAAAACAATTGCCAGTCAAACACCGCAACCGACACCGCGAGAACAGCGCACGGCTGGTAGACTTCGTATCCTGCGGCTGTATCCGAATAGTCAAGTAAACTTGACTTGATGACTTTACACTTAACACGCACTTGAGATCGAAGACTGCAACAGACTATTCGAACGGCAAAATATCCTTTTCACACCCTGGAGTTCGCAGTGCTGCTTCCTACCAATGATCTTAGAAACTATTTTAAACACCATCTATCAGTCTGAATTAGCGTAGGCCACTTACAGATTTGTGGTGACTTATTTTCACTTCACATGACAAATTAGCCAAATCATACAACACAACATACTACAACTCTACAACGCAACCAGTATATTTAACGTACGTTATCAAAGATCACATTACTCTACGAGCTCTCTCTCTCTCTCTCTCTAGCAGACGAAAAACTAAGCAATTGCCGATCTAACATCGCATCGATGGCGTGCCAAGGGTAACTTGCTGTCACCCTTGGACTTAAGAGCGTGTAAGGAGTGCATTAGCACACTTCATAACTATTCGGACGGATATACACTTGACCACGTGATTGCTAATGCAACTATCGAGTGAACGTCAAGGGTCGACGGCGCGTGAAGTAGACTATTCCGATACTGCCTGCATATGTATCGTCCGCGACTATTCGGACAGATCTACACTTGGTCACGTGATTGCCATTGCAGCTATCAAGGGCACAAATCAAGGCTACGCCGCATAAGTAGACTATTCGGATACAGCCAATGTAGTCAGTAGTGGGCAAAAGTGTGTTCATAAACTCAAGGATAGGTTTGATACCAAGGAGGTGAAAACAATTGACTAGTAAATTTTAATTACCACTCATATACTACCCCTACTATTAAAGATGTAAGGATTTATTGGTGTAGGCCTACATTAATTTATAGATAGGGCTTTTCACTCTAAATTGGTTACATTAAACGTATATTTTTTAAATTTTACGTTTAAACATTAAAAAACAGTTTTTGGCTCATAACTGTGGCATAGAACACTTTAAATGTGCTTATTCTATTTTTTAAGGGAGCAAAATATTAATATGAAAATTTAGATAATTGCACATGATATAAGTTCAGAACCAAATAACATGCGCGCATGTACATACACATATACTTATTAGCGCCACACAGCACCCATTCGGGTTTTACGCCTGTATACTATTTACTCTAATGTGTTAATGCTGAGGAAGGCTCAATTTACAAGAAGTGTGCCCACATTTGCGTGGAGGGAGAGTTGAAAACCATTTAGGAAAAATACCTCTCAGTGAACCCGACCTGGATCGAATCTGGATCTCCCCGTCATTGTCAGTCTAGTCTATTGTGAGAGTAGCGTCTTAGAACATATGTTTACCGAAGCGGCTGAATACTGTTATACTTAATAGTCTTCTTATTAAATGATATATTTTTTAGTTTGTTTTGTTTGGCCTTCGAGTCAGTGCTTATCGGTCGATGCCGTGAAATGAGTACAGTGAACAATCTTGCTCTGTGGTTTAGCAGGCCAGCCTACCTTCACCAAACAAACTATAAGTACTGTCCTCTCCAGCCATGCGCTGTTGATAGTTTAGAGTGTAGTTATTCAATTCGATGTTACAGGCTAGGCTTCCAGAGTCAAGGAGGTATTAGACAAGAGAATTTTCTGGAAGGGTCTAAATGAGTGGCGATAGGGGAGGATCTTAAATGAAGAAGAGTATGACAACGGCTTGGATGTCAAGCTAATTTAGTCCGTTTTACCTGTGACAAGGAAGTCAGGGCTCGAATACTGATTGGGTTTATTTAGGTGGTATTTCTTAATTGGTTTCTCAAGCTGTGTATTCCAGTTAATCATGGCGTGGAGGACAAGTTTAAAATCTTGTGTTAAAAAGTATGCACATGAAGTACATCATTACTTTGAAAATAATGGTTTATTAATCAAAATTAACTTTATTCTGGTTAATAACTGACACCATTCTCTCGTCGGTTTTTGTATATTTCTTCTACTTTCTTTGCAAATTACGTTTTTACATTACTTAAACATATTATTTTATTCTCTAAATGAGAAAATGTGGCAGCGTAGTTGGAATATTGACTTATTACAAAAAGGGATTAAAGTTAATATTATGGATAATTTCTCTAAATAAAAATATTTTCACCACGTATGAATTTACGGCTGCAATTTAGTTTTCTTTGCGAGTCTAACTTTACTATAAGGTCCTTACTAATTATTTATTGTTCTTGGCTACGATTCAAGGGAGAGGTTTAGGAAATCATGTTTGAACTTGAGTTGGATATAAAATATTATTTTTTTCGATGGGTTTGCCTTGTAACATTCCATGAACTGCCGTTGGATGTGGTGTATCAGGCATTTGATCTTAAGCAAATTTTTAATTGTTTTTTCACCATCATGTCTCACCACCCGTTCGGTTCGGACGCCATCCCCCTCTTCGGTTGCAGCCTTCTAAGAGTGATTTTGTTGAAATAAGACTACCATTGTACAAAATATCTTTACAGAAGTAAAAAATAAGATTTCTTTGGACACTTTGTTCAATACGTCAATAAAAATATTTGTCTGTGTGAAATTATAATAATATATTTCTTTATTTTTTCTAATTTCTTTAATCATCAGTTTGGCTGAGGTAGTAACGTGACATCCTCATGATCTAGAGTTCATGTGTTCAAATCCTGAAAGTTCCAATTTTTTTAAATTTATCAGACCGAAAAAAAAACCTTTCACTTTAAATTGTTGTATTAATCAGCATATAATTTGTTTTAAATATTTTGTTTAGAAGTATATAAGGTATTTGAGCATATATAGAATACCACAAAATTCTTATTTAAAAATAATTTAACAAGGTATTAAATAAAATCAGTACATTAATTTTGAAATTTTCTATGTAGGTGATTATTTAAAAATTAAATTAATGGGTTTATGATATAAAAATGTACACATTTAAAAATAAGGCTAAGCAAGCTAATTATTAATCACATAGTAAAAATATTTAGTACGTATTTATGTTTTAAAAATTGTTGCGAAAATAAAATAATATTTTACTGAAATCAAATTATTAACAATTTTTTTTTATTCCGACATAAATCAATCAATCTTTTGAACTTCTGAGCTTCAGACAAGCAAACTACCAAATGAACTAAAGAACATATGAAATATTCTAAAAGTTTAACTCATACTTAAATAACCCGAGAAATTTTTGAGACAGTAAACTTAGATGCAATCAAATGGAAGATTGTTTCCTAATAAAACCAAACAAATCGAATTACATGATGCACTCAATACAATAATAGTGTTTACTTTCAGTTAAGTATCTTGTAGAATGGCGGATTGTGGCATCACTTCGCTTTAATCCTTTGAAACATCAAGGTTTTACAGTGTTGTCAGATGAAAACTAATTCGCAAGTGAAACAACACCACACTAACTCCCACGAGATTAGCAACCTTTCAAAATTAGCTCTGTTTTGGTATAGCCTCTGATTTGCGAGATCATGAGTAGCGAGTTTTTTTTTGCACGTTTCAAAATTAGGTTGTCCAGGGGTAGCCAACATTATTTTCTGTCATACCACTATCTACATTCTATGCTGTTGGCATTGTGTGTGTAACTACATCCCAAAACCTCAAACCTTACCTGACTACTGCACTCTTTACCCATCGTGGACAATAAAAAGATAAGCCTATTTGGAGTTTGGAATAGGGGATGAACAAAGGTATTCAAATTTTAGCAACAAGTGACCTGTTTGGGTTATATGCTTTTGTGCTAATTTCGCTAATGGTTTTAGAGATTAGGAAGGTTATATTTATAGGAAGTGTACCTGACCGAGATTCAAACCTCAATCTCCCCGTCATCAGCAGTCTAGTCTACTGCGAGAGTACCGCGTTAGTCCTTGTGGCCACCAAAGCGGGTCTGGTTATTATAGTTTTAGGAAGTCTTGGAGTTTACCGAAATGAACACCAAAAACGATACAAACCTAAAATTTAACATTAAAATTTTTTTTACTATTTTAACAAAAAACAATAACTCAGTTTTTATACTCATCATACATAGAAAGAACAAAGAATATGGACACCTGTAGACCCTACATAATTACAGCCAATAAATCGGACCAAGTTGCACATTTTCTGTTGAATCAAATAAAGGGCTTAACAAATTTAAAAAAATCTTTTTTCTTTGCCGCATCTTACTACCTAACCATAAGGTTATTCACAAGGTTAGGATGGATTTAGTAAAAGTGTACCAACATTTATGTGAAGGGAGAGTGTAAAACCATCCCCATACATCCAACTGTGATTTGAACCTTGACCTCTCCATCATCGGCAGTTTGGTCTATTGTGAAAGTGATGCCTAAAAGTTTAGGCCATGCAGTCACCAAAGCGGGTAAAAAATTATTAATAGTCTGATTGTAAGTAGTTTTTTAAGCTTTTGTCCATAAACTGAAACAATGTCTCTGATATTACTGGGTGCAAGGTAATTACCTAATTAATAATATAGGTTATTCATTAAGGAAAGTAAATACTATTAATATTAACCCTTTTAGTGTCAAGCCTATTCCAGAATTTGCGCACAAATAGTGGCATGTTAGGTTTTGTGTGTGAAGAATGCCAAAGCAATTTCCTCATATTTGTAAGGGTTTGCAATAAAATTTGCCAAACCTTTATTTATGAAGCGATTATTTTGATTTTGCTGTCATTTTAATCAGTATGTACTGTTTTTTAATAATAATAACTAATATGATTTAATTAAAATTATTTAATTTCTAAATTTTAAGATTTTCAAAACTAATGCTAGCTAACATATTTTAAAAAAAATGTATATATTTCAATATTATTTTTCTATAGTGCATTTGGTTTAATACAAGAAAATAAAGTTTTTAATATATATGACTATAAATAGTAATTACAGAAATTTTTATTTGATATCCTATATTAGATATTTTTGGGCTGTTATTGCATACCTTACAGCAAGATTTATTATATTGCTTACCTCATGCATAAATATTTAGGCCTACCCATAGTGAATGCATTTTTCAAAAAACCTTTTATAACTAATAATTTCATATTTAAAAAAAAATTATATAAATTTATAAAGTCATTACACCATTTTACTTACATTGGTAAAGAAATATTTTCACATTCACACGACATAACATGAAAATCTAAATAATATATTTTTCTAAACTCATAACAATTTAACTCATACATTTGAAAACTGTTTACATCAGTATGAATGTGAGCCACACTTAAGTTTTTCCATGCAGCTTGTAGGAAATTTGCGTTGCATGTAGCATATTGAGTAAGTGACCCTCCCATTGTAAATGTACTAAACTCCCATTTCCAATAACAACTATTCACAGTTGATTTTTGTTGCCAACCTTATATAAAATAAATGAGGGAAATGTTCTCTGTCCAGTAATATATGACACTACTACACTATCTATCAGATAAATCGAGAACTGACCTCATCGGCTCTGACACTTTTAATGGTAGTAGGTGGAACCGATCATGGCACTAAAAGGGTTAATAATCAGTTGTTAGGGAACTTATTTTTTATTACTTATTATTTTAATATAAAAACTAGAGTTATGGAACTAATCATGAGCTCAGTGGGTTAAATAACATATTGAAGTGAGCTGATAAATTTTTTGTCCAACCACCTCCTTTCTCAAATAATAATAAAAAAACTTTGGGCAGATTATTTTTAAGTAATGTTATGTCCAATTAAGGCATATTCAAGATTATAGATTCAATAATTGTTTTTAGCGATCTTAATTCTACTTGCTAGTGGTTTAGTTCTAATCATGGACCAAACACAAAAGCCAGACACCAGGCCCTTAATTTACCACTAAACTGAAAGTGAATTCACATTGCAGCCAAATAAAATATTATTTAGTTATAGATTTATATTTTATAATGATTAAGATAAATTATAAAATAAATATTTACTGTTAACTTATGCAAAACTGTTTGGATATATTGCGTAACAATACTTTGAAATAGTCGATATGAGAACATATTGTGTAGATGTCAATCCACAAAATATTTATAATTCCAACTTTTAGCTTAACCTAATCTTCCACACATCAATAGCTAAACATTTTGATCGAGTTTGAATTTCATTTGGACAATGAAAGTTAGGTGTTGCTAAATTGGAATAGTTTATACTTATACCAACAAATATATTATTATCTATTATATACTCATCAATGCAACACAGGACTTGTGATATTTTCAACAGTTCAAGTTAACAGTGATATACAAAACTCACTACATCGTTATTTTTGTTGCTAATATTAAATGTTCAAATATTCAGAGCCCTTTTATGCAGGCGTTTTGTGCCCCGCGACACATGGCGGCAAAAGCCGTCGCATTTTCTAAGTCACTGGGAACAAATGAGTCCTTTTATGCTGTCTGAAAAACTTGCCGTCCCGTTTTGTAAAACTTACCGTTGTGTCTTACCAAACGCCAGTGGCAAAAGCCGCCCGAAATAATCTAAGTACATGGCATCTTATGGGTCCATTTATACAAACGGGCCGCTTGTCTGCTTTCCATTGTCTAGACCAGAGGTTCCCAATTTTTTTTGGCCACGGAACCCTAATTGATCATACTTTTTTTGGCGGAACTCCATTTTGATAATAACAAAAGTGATTGTAATTTGTAGTGTAGTTTGAATATTTTCATGTTTGACATGAAAAGAAAGAATAATTATAAATAAAAAATAATTATTATAAGTATTATAAAACATTTACCGTACAAAAAAAAGTAACTATTTAATGTGAAGAATGAAATTTTTTCACATATTTACTTCAAATAGCACTAATAGCGCTGTCTCGACAGGTGCACCCCCCNTGCTCCGCCCGCGCTGTTTGATACTAGATATACTTACAGCGGCGCAGCTATGTTATGACTGTTTTCTACGAACGTTTTAGTTAATTCTCAGACAGAACTCGGAACCCCTTTGACCCTTCCACGGAACCCCAGGGTTCCGCGGAACACCTTTTGGGAAACGCTGGTCTAGACATTAGAGCTGCCAACCCTTGGCTAGTAAATAATATTGGTCCAGTTGCCTGGAGGTTTACAAATAGGATTATTTTGTAATTTGAATAATTAATATTTGTTATAATTTTTATTAAAAAAATGATTATTTGTATACTGAACATTTTAAAGATGAAATCAAGAAAAATAAAGTAATTTGAAATTAACTATCGGAGAAGTACAAAACCAGAAATATAAAGAAAAGTCAATGGATAGAAAGAAGTTTGCTATGTGTTTTACTAATAAAAAATAGTTTTTAAAAATTGTCTCTGTCGTCTCTTAATTTTTTTAGAGGTTACGAAATGCCTCATCTTCAAATCTTGTAAAGTTGATGGGATGAACATCTAATATTCTTTCCCTTTTTTCAATGTAAGGTGACAATATGCCAGATAGATGATGAGCAGATACATCTTACCCTCCCCAACACAAAGAAATTGGCAGCACTTATATAATTTATCCGCCCCCACTACTATTTTTATTGACGGGCGGCAAATGCTGCGTGCATAAAAGCAGCCTTAATAACACAGCCATCATTCTTCTAGCAACTAGCCATTTCATGAACTGGGCAGCTCCAAGTGCTACCTGATTCATGAACTGGACGAGTTTTCCTATGAAATGGACAAGCAAATAAGCCAGTTCGCGGAATGGGCAAAAAAACTGTTCAATTCATGAAATGGCCAAAAACACTTTTGGGGTGGAGCATATACAGTTTAATGAGTATTCAATTTATTTACACATACTTGAGAAATATAGTTTACTGGTCCAGTCCTCAATAAATCTAAATGAAAGATTTGTATAAAAGTTTTGATGGTAAAAACCAACTGGCTATAGGCTACCCAAAATATTCTTCACTAAACAAGTGGTCCTAAGATAGGGGAAAGCTTATAAGTAGGAATGGTCAAAGCCAGAATGAATAACCATTGTTTCCTGATCGTCTAAATCAATAGTTAGGCATTTAAGCATATGTGTGTTAGGTTCGAGCTGTTTTTGATTAGTGTCTGGTCTTTGATGTTGTTTCAAGTACAGTCTGTCTTGATTTTTCGCTTTTATATAACTTGGCTCCTTTGATTGTTGTGTGAGTTTTTCTGTGTCCTCAACATTTTGGATCAAATGAAGCAAATTATCCAACCCTTGTTCTATACTTCTAGCATCAATTTCTTGAAGTTTACATGTAGTAAGATAACCTGCAACGACTTCTGATTTTTGTCTAATCCTAATCAAATTATCTTCCATGTTGTTTAGAATGGGAGTTTTAGTGTAAGAAGCTATTGTTTGTTTTCTTAGTTCAGGGTTCAGTTCAATAATGGTAACATTTGTTGATGTATCACAGAGATAATGCATGCAAGCATGTATATGCTTACATAAATTCATCTTTATGATATTGTTTATACAAGTGCAGTTATACATGTGTATACAAACTTTGCAGTGGCTACACCTTAATTTGCAAGAGCCATCACAAGTCGTGTGTTGCTTTGAGACAATGTATTGTGTTATTGATTCAGTTGAAGATTCTACTTTCCATGATGAGCCTTCTTTGATTGTTGTAATTATTTGAGTTTCATCAATTATACCCTTACAGTCAGCACTATCAATAATTTTGAATTTATTTTTATTTTTTGGAGCATTTTTCTCCAGTTTGATTAGCCGTTTGGAAATTGAATCGCGAATCAGCTTCATTAATATAGATATACATTTGTCTAGCCTCTTGTTTTTTTGCCCATCTGAGTTTAGATACTTTATCAACTTGTTAAGGGAATCCAAATACATATTTACATTAATATCTGTTCCTGTACGGTAGCATTGGGCCCATAGTTGTTGTCTACTGGCGTAGTGTTCACTAAAATACCAATGAAACTCATTCAGGTCGTTGTCTTCCTCTAGTTCTTCCATAAACACTTTCATTAGTTTTTCAAATGTCTCTTTGTCTGTTTCTTGTAGAACACTTCGCAACATTTGGTACACCAGGACTCTCTTTTCTTTGTTTGAAATCATTGATTTCACAGTAATTTGCCAATTCCTATCTACGTCCCAAGTACAAAGAAGTTGGCGTTCAGCAGTTCCCATGATGTTCTCCCAGGCCTCATACAACGCCGCATCATCAGCAGACATGAATATTTCTGGCATGATTTGTATCCCTAATATATCTTTTAGGAGTTCAAAAAACAATGTCCAAATAAGAGTGTCTTTTCGATTAGAAATACAAAATGCGACAGGAAACCCTGACAGAAATTCATCCACTGTCATAACAGTAGTTAATGCAAAGTCACTAGCATTTGTCGAATGTGTGGTATCGACACAAATTTTGTAAATGCCAAACTTTTCAAGAATATTCTTTTGGAAACTTGTCATTAACACTAGACAAAAATCTTCCTGTGAAAGAATGTTATTGACATCACTTGTGTTCTGAGGTTTGTAAAATATCACTGGATTATCTTCTTTACTTAAAGAATCCATACTGGCCACCCACTCATCTACATCTGTAGCATCTTTGGGATGCTGCTTCTCAGTATGGAGGGAAAACTCCTTACAAATGTTTTGGAGGTCTTTCTTCGTGATCATATGTATCCTTTGAAAATTTTCTTCTGTTGCACTTACACAAATTAGATCAAGTATGTGCTGTAAAGTTATACCTGATTCAATAAGACCTGTAAAATCAAACACATTAATTAATGCACTAACAAAGTTATGAAAAACCTTATTTTAAATAGTTATAAAAGTGTTTTTTAAAACAAACAATGTATAGATGCTAATTAAATGAGTCTTATAAAATGCATTTAAATGACACTTTTTCTAATCAAATTAGATCATGACTTTGATATTCAGTGAAATAAATTTCATAAATTGGGTGCAATTTAAATTTTAATGTTTTGTAATTCCTTAAATTGTTTTCCTGTATTGGTGCATGGGTAATGACAACTCAATGAATGATGCTGCAAGGTTTGAGTGTTTGATAGAGCAATGAGATTAAGGTATATCGAAAGATATAAACTAATATCTGGTATGTAAACAAAATATAGAAAGGAATACGAATTAAAAACCCACCAGCAATTCGAATCCTATCTTCCTTTGCCAGCATGACTCGACCAAACGTGGAAATATGGCCACAGTGGGTTTTGTAGTAAGTCACATTTATATTTTTTCCATCATCAGTCATCTCAATGAATGAGGAACATCCTGACCCTATTTTGTTTGATCCTCGGCTTTTGAATTTGTGTTTGCGCTGTTCTCCAACTTTATCTACATATGTGCCTTGTCTATGGCATCTGCACACATAAAAGTACTTCATGTACATGTTTTTACAGGGAATTATTTAATGCCATTTGAATATTTCAAATTTTCTTAGCAAAAGAATAAAACACAAACTAAGCATATGACCCAACTCAATTTAAGGGACATATCCTCAAACATTGTTATTTTTTATCACCTCGTCTTACTACCTGTTAGGTTATTCTAGTTATTGTCTAGTAACTAACAGAAACTATTCAAATTAAAATATCACCCACCATTTTTAGATTATAAAAGGAGCAATTTATAACAAATATGTTAATTTGTCTGTAAGAATGAATTAGCTTAAATAATTTTACAGTTCCATATAAGAAAACATTTACCATATGTAAATGAAACAAATTTGGCCTTATTGGTTTTTCAATATAATTAAAAGATCTAAGCAAGAACTTTGGTGCATGTGAATATGGTGGCCTCTAAGCTTACATTAATTTATTTCATTTTCATATTTTATACGCACTTTCTCAACAGAGCTATATAAAAATACAATCTTATAGGCACATCCGGGGAAAAAGTTTTCCACAGTTAAGTGTATTCGAGTTCAATCTGAAAAATGTGAAGCTTTCTTTCTTCATCAACAATAATGTAGGCTATTTTACAATACAGTAAACACAGTCTTTTACCAAGACATATTCAAAATAAACTTGCTAGGCTATAAAATATTTTGATTGCAATTACTTTTAGAAATATTGAAATTTAATCTACCTGAATAATGATTTATATTTCCCAGCAGTAAGCAGGTAAGTTCGACAATACTTTACATAGCTGGATTTGGTTTCCTTTTCCACTTCTGTCTTCCATTTATGAAATCCTGTGAAAATAAATATTATTATTTATCTATTTATCAGAAAAATTGACAAATCTTTTTTAAGTGTTAAAGATTTTATTTTCATCCCCAAGTCTTACCAATCATTTCGGACACATTTTTTTTAGCACAATGTCTTATTACCTGTTCAGCTTAAATGCTTATGTACTAATTATGATAGTGGTTTTTAGGGATAAGGAAAGTTATATTTTGAGGAAGTGTACCCACATTTTCATAATGGGGGAGTGGAAAACAGTTTTGGAAAAACCCCCCTCAGTACACTCGATTGAGATTTGAACCTCGATCTCCCCATCATATGCAGTCCAGTCTACTGTGAGAGTAGCACCTCAGACCATGCGACCATTAAAGCGGGTGGGTCATATTTTAACTACACTAATGGGGCAGGAATAAGTAATACAGACTTTAAATTAACTATGTCCACATTTGTGTAAAAAGGGAGTGTTATAATTTTATCTAATATTCTGTGTGTCTACTTTTACTTTAATACTAATCCACAACATTCAATCACAAACTAAGTTAAGCCAGTGCCCACCAGACAACACATACATTCATTAGATGTACTGTATGTTAATAAACCATATCTTTTTCCTCTCATTAAATTTAAATATTTATGTAGCC
This sequence comes from Timema genevievae, assembly GCA_902155825.1. Classification (NCBI taxonomy): domain Eukaryota; kingdom Metazoa; phylum Arthropoda; class Insecta; order Phasmatodea; family Timematidae; genus Timema; species Timema genevievae. Next base: position 20,135 of record CABFWO010000028.1, read on the forward strand.
TAAGTTGTGTGCATATATAATATTGTGGAATTATAGTGTTTCATTTTCCCATCTATTTTATACCTCGTTTCACATTTATATTAATATAGTACTACAGGTATGCAAGTACTCAAAAATATGAATTCGAGCCAAGTGTTAGTAGCTGCTCAAACTCGACTTAACAATTTTTACAAAACTCGAACAATTCGAGTACTCAAAAATTTAGATAATACCCAGTTTAAATATTTTTTTTTTTCAATATTAAGATATAATTCCATAGCAAATAGAATTCCTCAATCTTTACTTTGATCTAATAAAAAATGTACAATTATATTAAATTTATTTGAAAGTTCAAATTTGTGCGAGTATAATTGTATAATTTTTTCATAAAAAAATTAATTCTAAAATGGTTATGTTTATACCTATTTATAGATACATAGATCTATTACAAAAATTCAACTCATAATATTTCTTATAGAAATACTGCTCTATATTAACTTACTCGAATTAGAAAATAAAGTTTATTTTCATTAAAGCTTTACTAGAAATGAACAATGTCTACTCACACAGCCCTATATAGTACCTAAAGTTCCAAAAATTGATAAACTATTTAATTTTTTAAATTATTACAATTAGGTTTTGAACTTAAGCTTAGTTCTACTACTAATTAATACAAGGTGTCATTTTTCAATATAAGGAATATGATATTTAGATGTGAATGTAGGCTACCCATAATTAATAAATATAATAACTTGGCTATTTAATCCATGATGATATGCGCAGTTGTAAAATTGTAATAGTACAATTGGCAGCATCAAGCCCTTTCGAGTCAAGGGTGGCTGCATTATCAGATGGCTTGTGATCTTAAATGATTACTCATATGTGGCCGATGATTTCTGATGTCCATCACAGACTCTGTCTTAAAATATGAATGAAGAATGACCCAGGGCATGGTACAACTCCTGGGTAGCTCAGTGGTAAGAGCCTTGGCGTACTAAGCCAAAAGTCCTGGGTTCAATTCCTGTGTACAGGTGTTATTTTTTAATTTAAAGTATAATAAGTTATATATTTGTATTAATTCATTTTATTTATCTGAGATATTTAAATAACAATTGTTGAACCGAATGTTTATATCAGCACATGACCTATAAACTAACTTGGGGCCTAATTTACTAATGTTGTTTATTCCTGAATTGTTTAGGGCCTAATTCTTTACTTCCACATAAATGTAGGTATAGGCTATTTCCTCAGATTATATCTTCCTCAACTCTTACCCATTAGTACAAATATGCAAACAACCTGAACAGGTAGTAAGGCAGTGTGCCGAGCATAAACTCAGGGAGTAAAACATTCAATAGCTTCAAAGAAGTAAAACAGAAGATAGTAGGCTTACTTAAAGAGAGCTGAAGTCTTCAAACTTTTTTGTCATATTATATTATTCTCTAAATAAAATATTTTTTAGCATCCATATACACAACAATAGCAAGTTTCCAATGGTCTCAAAATTAATATTGTAAAACAATGTATATTATAGTTTTAAAAAACCTTAAAAATGTTTGGCCATATTGATTAAACAAAGATGGTTTGTGTCCATTGGAGAACTTGTGTAGATGTCCATTCATATAAAATTAAGCATACATATATACCTAATCACTCCATTCCCTTACAGGGTAGGCAATAAACTGTGCATATAGCTCAAAAAACAACTTTGTATTTAATCCATCTTCACTAACTTTCTGCACACTTCTCTATCCTTGCATACTCCTTCGCTTCAACAACATCCATACACCAATTCATACATGCCCTTTTATCCTTAAAAATCCCAAAGTTTCTATTTTTCACACATTTGTCTATAACATCTAGCCCCATTTTACATAGCCCACCCCTTCCTTTTGATCCACACACTCTACCTTCATATATTTGCTTCGTCACTCGAGCCACACTAATCCTCTCAACATGCCCAAAAAACACAAGACTTTTTTTACATTGACCTAGTGGATTCTCTTTCATCCCGCACTCCTCCAGCACAGCCATAAAACAATGTTGGCGTTGACACACTTTTATATTTTCAGTCACTGAAGCGGATAGATTAGCTTGTAAAAACCCTGAATAGTTATTGCCTTAGCCTATTAATTTGATTAAAAACATTTTGAACATCTTTTAATGAAGCTACCCAAAGTATACAGACATACATTTCGATCAAAACTGGGATCTTCGCCGCTAATATAGGCCTATTTCAATGGTTTCAGAGATATTTAAACCATGGATTAAATTTTTTTAATTTAAAATAGTACTTGGGCCTAGTACAAATTATTTCAGGGTCCCGAAATTTCAAGAAAAATAAGTTAACTTCTGGGAAGTTGAGTTTTGTTGAGCTTGAAAATTTATAAAATAATGTTAACTTTTGCGCTTGTGTCATGTTATGACAATTCCATTCGTTTAATTAGGGTAGGCTATTTGTTATTCTGTTATAGGTACGTTGTTTTAGTTTCATGATTATGTAATTTTTTATATCAATTTTGTTATAATTATAAACGTGATGTTGTTAGGTGTAGGGCCTATAGATGATTTAAATAAAATTATTTACTGTAATATAACAAAGAAAAAGGAAGAATGGAATCCTCTGCATGCTATTCCCGTAAAATATTTATTTACCTTCAATTGTCTTGAATTGTAGTTCTTCTTTCTCTGTTTCCGTATTATGTAAAGTCTTTAAATGGTTTACTAAGTATTTTTGTCTATATACAGCAACAGGGCATAATGGGCATTGGATTCGGCCACTACATTGTGGAGGGAGTTTATGAACAGTTTGTTCATGTCTTTTTAAATTGCTATTATTTGTAAATCGTCGATAACACACATCACACGTTCTTTCAACCTTTACACTCATTTTCCTAAAAAAGATAATGTTTATGTTTTATAGAGTAGGGATCAATATTTAGATTTATAAACAAAACATAACTTATTAGCGGCCAGAAACCAGAAGAAATCCACGTTCCACGATAACCTAGCCGTTTTTAGCTATCTATATAACATGTAAAAGTTAATATTACTACACAATTATTTAGTTCTAATTTCGATCATAGAAAGAGCTAGCACGATTATTTAGTTCTAAATTCGACCATATAACGAGCCAAATATTAAAGAAGATAATAAAAGTTTTAAATAATATTAATTATTGATGATTTCAAGTTTTTATCATCATAATCAATATAATATACATATATAATTTAAACATTTTATCAATGTGAAATAAATTAAACGCAATTTTAATCAATAATACACCTGTTTGATTGGACATGTCTGATTATTTATGTTAACCATTTCTACATATTAGTTAATTCACGGAATCATTTCCCCGTGTTTTTCACGTTTTAAAATACCTTATTTTACTATTTAAGTATTTGGCAATAGTACAAAATGGATATACAGATTATCTAATAGGACAAGGTCACTAAGCTAGAAATATTCGTCAAAACTAAGTTCAAAAGTTACATTAAGTTATTAAATATAGTGATTCTTTATATATACATTATGGAATATCAAGAAACCAGTGACATGAAAGTTACTGATTCGGAAGTTTTGTTAGAAAGTAATGATAGAAAAAAGAAAAATGAAGAAATCGTGGAAAGTAAAGGTCAGGAATTATTGACTGAAAAACATATTATTTGTTTAGTTGATCAAACAAATTCATTTATACCGGATAAACACTACTCAGGCACATTCTTTAACATTTAGAGACCCTATCTATATATAGTTATATATACACTCTCATAGTTATTTCATAAAAGCTATAATATTAAATACTGTATGCGTAATTAGTTAAGTGATGCCAACTATTACAAAGTACATGCATAGCTATTTTCAACAAATGACAATCTGACTTGGATACACGTCGATTGAATGAAACGTCAGAGTCATACGATGTTGTCGGCAGTTTTCCGGCATTTAAACACGTTAGAATGATTGCAGTGACACTGACATTTACACGATTAAACAATATTTAAATGCGCCTTGGATGGTTGAAATAATTGTTTGACGTTCCTAAGTAATCAAAGGAAAATTATTACATATAATTTGAGCAGTTTTTGACTATACAATTTACAATCTGTTTCTACAGCATTAATTTTTTTTAAAGGGTAAGTTTTTCAAACACCTAACTGATTACTAAGTATATTTGTTGACGTGTTAAAAAAACTTTATGAATTTCTGACAGTAAAAAATTGTTGGCATGAGTCATTAGACAAATTGTATAGGCCTATCTAGGTTAAGTTTATTACAAAAATATGTCAATGAAACCACTAACTTTTGCAGATTTTCCTAAGTATACAATATGCTAGTCAATTTAGTATTATTCTTAATTTGTAAGTATCAGGCCTCTTATAAATATTTTATTTGCTCATATAGCAATATATTTACATGCCTGATGGGGACTTAAATGCTTATGTGCATGCTTTTTGCTTTGCGTTTGATACAAATTTAAAATATTTTTAAGTGCAATTATTATTTCTAGCTAAATATATCATTATCTATACATTAAATATTTAAGGTTAAGTAGATAAAACTAATATATAGAGGAGGGTAGGCTAATATATTCTTCTTTCATTTATTAAGTTAAATTTAAATACAAAACTATTATTTTATATTATATATACCGGTATCTGAGTAAAAATATACAAGTTGTTACAACCATACCAGCTCCTGAAATAACTATATTTAATTTTAATCTTTTAAAAATGTAGTTGCATACTCTGTCATTAGGAACTATATTCTGACCACCTTAATCTACCAGACTTAATTATCCTAAAAAGTCTTGTGGTGAATACAGGGTATGTAACTCATCATTATGTAGCCTACTCCACTACACAGTAACCTCATCCCATTTTGGGCCAAATATCTTCCTAAGCACCTTGTTTTCAAACACCCTATTTTTTTAGTCATGTAGGCCTAAGGTAATGCACCATGTTTAACACCCATGGAGAACAAACGATAAAATGATGGTTTTGTATATTCTGAGCTTTACATTCCTTGAAAGCAGTCAAGATGACAACTTATTGACTGTGTAATAGCATTAATTTTCCGACTACTCTTTTCTTAATTTCAAATCATATATTATTGATGCTAGTTAAAATTGTTCCTAAATAATTAAACTCATTATTCCTGTCAAATGATATGTTGTTTGCAATAATCTGTAAATTATTGTCCCTAATCTGAGTTCTTTGTGTGATCGTATACATAGTCTTTTCATGTTCACGCCTAAACCTATTTCCTCACTAGCATCTAATAAAATTTCTGTATTTCTTCCAACAGCTTCCTTACTATTGCCCAACAAAGCTAAATCATTTGCATATCCTAATAGCTGCATTGGCTATATATTAAAAAGTAATGGGTAAAGTGCATCTCCTTGTTTATACACATTATGTATTTTGAAAGTATCTGATAAGTGACAGCTTACCCATGCCCTGCCACATGTATCATTCAAATATACCTCATTTAGCTTAGCAAGTTTTTTTTGGGTCCCAAACTTAACTAAAATTGAATATACCATAATTCATTTCTTTTAACTGAATCATAAGGTAAATGTACCAAATGTTGACACTTTACCAAAAGTTGACACTATTTTAATATTACCTTTAAAAATAAGAAAGATGTTATTCTCAGCAAAATACTTCAGCTGGGAATCTTATTTTTTTAAGTTTTCCTACCTTATGAATGTAGTTATTAACTGTCAGCTATTGATTATTCAAAATAGTTGTCATATTTTGTTGAAGTATTGCATATGTTACACTTTGAAGAAGACTTTGATCTGCTAGCTTAAGGTATGTCTTCATCTTTGTTGAATATTTTTGTGTTTCATGATATTAGTTAGCTTCAACACATTTCAAACAATGTTACTATATAATGAATGATATGATTCAATAACTGTGGCTAAACAGTCAATTCAGGTTATGTAGACATTTGGAACAGCAAACGAATAGGTTTCCTTTTGTTGACAGATGTCAATCAAGTAAATAACAATACTAAAAGAGAATATTACAAGCCTTATTAATTTTTTACAGCTCTATGATGACTCCCAAAGAGAAAAAAAAAGCTATTAAAGTATACTCCTGAGTAAATGCAAAATGCTCATTTTACGAATTTAACAATTTGGAGAACCAAGTTTTTGACCAGGAATTAACAAATGCCATAGCAACAAGCTCACCAAAACCCTATTTAATGAACAGCCAACAACTAGTAATGTCTCAAATCAACAATTAACGGTACTTCACAACTTGGAGACATAAGAAACAACTGATTTAACAGCAACCAACAAGCATAGTCAGAGTAGACAGAATGTGTCTGCAAATAACCCATTGGATGTACCATCACCCTTTAAAAAAGATTTATTCTGGCCAAATGATATTCCTTCATCTTCTAATAAGAGGGTTAAAGAAAAAATACCCATTGTAGTCACTTCAAAAATGCGGGAAGAATATTATTCCAGTAAAAATAATGAAAAAATGAGAAAATAAAAGAGAATTAAAGAGAGCACTAAAAAAGCAGCACTCAGGGAAATTAAATGTATTAAAGAAAGTGATTTAGATGAGCCCTTAATCTAAGATGACAATTATGTCAATAATGGGTTCTAGTAGCCTATGCTTGTAAAAAAAATACAAAATTGTATGTAGGTTTTATTTTATTTATGAACTTTGATGAACCTGTTGTAAGGTTTACTCAAAGAACAGGAGGCCTTACATTTGTTTGGCCAGAAAAAGATGAAATTTCAGAAGTGAGAACATAAGCTATACAAATTTTACCAGAGCCAACTGTTGGTAGAAGAGGTGAGATGAGAATGCCTATTTCTATTGATGGATGTAACATTTTCAGGTAGCTTACAAAAGTGTTTTATAGTGCTCTTTATAAGTGTCAACTTTAGGATAGTAAAGTGTCAAGATTAGGAGAATTCAGTGAATTTTGCTCAATTCAAAATATGTCATAATGGTACTGTTTCACAAATATATTTGTCACTAATAAATATTGTTATACTTAATTTATTCTTTATTTTATGACTCAAATGACTGAAACAATCCTTAAGGTGTCAACTTATGGTGCATTTACCTTAGGCCTTTTTAAAATCTATTTACCGGTACCTTAATTTAAATAACTCCCCCTGAGCTCAGAGTAACAGTGTGTTCACAATCATAGGCTACCCGTGAAAGCAATCTGTTTGTGCTTTTGCTACCAATTCTCGTTCTTAAGTTATTTTTACTTTTTTAGTGTTTATAAAAAATATTTTACTTTGCTTGTTTCAAACTTAAATGAAATTTAGGTCAAATTTAGTCATTGGTGATTTTCAAAATTAATATTGTAAAATAATTATATATAAGCCTGAAAAAAACCCTCACCTTAATCACAGAAGAACTTTAATATTTAAAAATACAGTATGTCACAACATGTCACGAAAAGTAGGCAATGTCTAAAAATTGTATTAGTATAAACTATTCTATAATAATTATTATCACTAGCCCTTTATCATTATTATAATAATAATTATAATGATGATGATTATTATTATTAGTATCATTAACATCAACATTATTATTATTATTATAATTATGTGTTCTCGCTTACAACATGTCCGTTCCTTTTGTCACTGAAACTTAGACCACCAATGTGCCCTGTCCTCTGCTTCCTACTATCCTAACCCAACATAACCTAACCTTTCAAGTGTCAACAGCATATTTTTCATTAAATTTAGGGATCTTAGACTAAAATACCATCTTTTAATGTTTTAAACTGTTAATGATTATTTTACAATATTAGTTTTGCTATAATTCTAAATTTGCTTTTGTTGTTGTGTGCATAGAAAGTAAAAAAAAAGTTTTATTTCTCATACCGTAATATGACATTGAATTACATTACCTGTCTTGTATTGGATTTAACTAAACAGTTATAGGTTAACTCATGATATGTACTAAAAGACAGATACAAGGTTAGATCATGCCACATTATAAAAATTCCAGGTATGAGTTTAAATAGTGCTGCAGATAGCAAATTCTTTTAAATGCTAGGCTAGTTCATAAAATCCTAACCGGGGGCTTTTTGCTGAGGGGGTAAGCCGGTAAGAGGGGTGTCACCCATTCCAATATGGAGTAAAAGCTTGAAAGTTGGGAATGTTTTGGAGAGTTGAGATCTTGAGTCTGGAAATTCTAGAATTACTTTGTACCATAGTACCTACTTTCGATTATGAAAGTTCTTTGCCGCAGACTTGTACAGATACATTTTAAATGTACCAACTGTAGATCCCCACTCTCCAAAGGTTTCCAACTTCATAACTCTTTAATCATTGAAAGGAAATACCTTCTGTAATTGGTATATTTTGTTGAAAGCCTAGTTAATCAAGTTGGCTAGTGGCGCTGCATTGTGATTGCCTATTGGCTTTAAGACTACTACAACTAGCCTACTAGATACCAGTAGCTTTAAGAACGCTGATCACTTGGAAGGAAACACCATGGTGGAATGCTAGAACAAAAGAAGCAGTAATCAAGAAGAATATACTTTAAGTTTAGGGAGTGGTTCAAAGAGAGGTCAGTTGAGGCAGTTGAGAATATAAGGCAAAAAAGAAGGAAGTAAGGACGGTAGTGGAGAAACAGATAAGAAGTTGGATGAGGATGTGGATGAAAATGATGGAGGACAGTGTGAGTGGTAAGAAAATGCTGTATGGAATGGTCAAGAGTAAGCGAAGAAATAGAGAGGAACAGATTGGAATGATAGACAAGAATGGGAATGTGGGAGTGTAAAAGGACTTGAGGAAATTGTGGAGAGAGTACTTTTAAGACCTGCTAGATGCTAACCCAATCACAGAGGATGAGGGAGAGGACAAAGTGAGCACTAGCCAGAGAGACCTAACCTGGATAGAGGGGGAAGTGGGAATGTTGGAAAGGCACCAGGAGGTGGAGAATTAATTGTGTAAATGGTGAGAACATCAGGAGAGGGAATACTGCAGTGGCTGTATGGAGTGATATGAGCAATATGGAATGAGGTGAAGGTCCCAGAAGACAGTAAACACAGAGGGATATGTACAAGGGTAGTGTGAGTATGGTTTGAGTTAAAGAATAGTCTGAAACAAAATAGGCTAATGTGATATCACCACTATTGTTCATTGTAGTTAAGGACGAAGTAATGAAGGAAGTGGTAGAAAGAATTGGGGAGGGAAAGATGAAAGCAATGGTGTTTGCAGATGACCTGATGGTGTGAGGTAGTACAGGAGCAGCTGGAGGTTTGGGAAGACGTGGTGGAGCTTTATGGAATGAAGTTTAATGTAATGTAAGAGTGAGATGGTGATCATGACAAGGTAGGACAGGTATACAACTGTTGTGGGAGGGAGGGCATTTGAAGATAAGTGCAAGGGAGGGATTTACCATGCCTATTGCCTATCAATATTAACATATGCTACAGAAACATGGGTAAAGAACGAACAGGATGAAATCAATATGCAGGTGAGTGAAATGAGATTTCTGAAAAGTAAGATCGGTGTGACAAAATTTGACAGGATGAGAGAGTAAGATGAATAGTCAAGGAAGTGACAACTCAGTACAGGATAGAGAAGGCTATTGATGTTAAAGATTACTTGATAAAGCCGGAGTTTTAATAGCTCTAACAAGTTGTCCTACTCGCAATGATGGGGAATGCCAAAATAAATAACACTTATAACCTCCATCACTAACAAATGACTTTTAAAATACAGATAGAGTTGCCTAAAACCTCAATTCAAGGCCCAATTATCGCCTAAAAGTTTACAATTTTCCAGGGAAAGAATCCCGTGGCCCCCTTATTGACTGGAGGGGTATTCCATACCCCCAGACTCATTGGTGTTATCAACATTGCCCTTGTCCACTGATTTCTTGGGAATTTTTCTAATTTAAGTACGTCTATAAAGTTCCCAAAATATATTTCTTGTGACACCTCAGATCCTGACATGTAAGGTTTATGCTATGTATCTAAAACTCCACTATATGTGAGGCAAATAAATAAATTATTTGTTATATCTTACCAATATATGTTATATCTTACTGTATCAGTCAACTATCACCAATTCATTTTTAGCCCTAAATCTTATGTTTACGTCTACATAACAATGAATATATACATCCTACGTTTTTTACTACGCGATAGCGCGGATGGAGCTATTCGTTTACTCCGTTTTATACGCCAGGCGGATCTTTTTAATGCCATCTGAGTCACTTTTATAAAGTGGCTCATTTGGATTTTTTCTCATATTGAGAGTATTTTTAATATTTTTAGTGTACTTTAATATGTTGTTTTGTCTTTTTAACACGTCTTTTAGTATGCTTTAACATGTCTGTTTTATTTGTTTTTATTATTTTATATTTTAATATGTTTGTTTTGTCTTTTTACAAACTTATTATATTTTAAAATGTGTGTTCTGTATTTTTAATTTAGTGCATACACCTGTGGTTTTTTATTAGCAGGTGTATCACTAAAATTTGGGTGTATTATCCATATTTTTCCCCCATGGGGATTTTACGGTATTTTTAAATGTCACGGCCCTAATGACCTCATTGTGTCGATGGGCCTATAAAAAACAATAATAATAATAATAATAATAATATATACACATTTTTAAAAACACTAACTTTGACTTAACCTGCTTCGATGGCTACATGGTCTAAGGCACTTCTCTTGCAGTGAATTAGACTGCCAGTGACGGGGAGATCGAGGTTTGAATCTCGGTCGGGTGATTTTTCCAAAATGGTTCTCCACACTCACTCCACACAAATGTGGGTACACTTCCACTAAATACAACCTTCCTTATACTTAAAACCATTAGTGTAATTAGTACATAAGCATACAACCTGAACAGGGTAAGATGCAGGCTAAAAAACTCTTTAACTTAATTTTAAGTTCACTCCTCGCAGATTTTTATTAGTGGATAAAACAAATGTGTAAGTTACATTGAAATAATTTGGTCTGTAAGGATTCTTAAATTAATGACTAGTGCTTAGCAGTGTGATTCATAATTCTATTGTAAATATATTTGTCGAACATTTAGTTAACTAAACAGTAATAAAACAGAAATCTAACCCATTGTAGTGAGCATCCAGGCACAGGCATCACTTTGATCTTGTCTGGTTTTTCTGGTTGTGGAAAATAGGAGGGATAGCTAGGAAATAGTTTTCTTACAGAATAGGTATTCTGAGGTAGGTTTTCCTAAATGGTTTCCCACTCTTTCTCCTCACAAATGTAGTTAAGATTTTTATAAATTTATTCTATTCATCCTTACCAGAGTAGTATATATATGTGGATAGTATGGTTAGGTAGAGCCTGTTGTTCACCGCCTGTTGTTGATCTTCTCAAATCTTGGAATCAAACTGGACACAGCCACCCTACCCTCACTTCATGTTCCACATTGGTTTTTGAATGATACTTGCTTTTTATCACAGCGACCGCCGAAAACCCAGCTTCGCACTAATATGATGTTGCAAATGGAATTAAGATTCGCTGAGCTCTACCACTTAACAGTGGTTATTCATTTTTTACTGATATTCAAAAGTTGGTTAGTTACATGATATCAAATTTTGTCTTCAGTCTATTGTCGCAAGACAACTCATTAAGATTTTATTCTTCTACTGAAGTAAATTCAGATGCAGCTTTGGTGCTGAATGGCGCTTGAATCCATGCAAACTTATTGATATCATCTTCAAACCAATTGATAAGCTGTGATAGCTGCTCTTCAAAAACAGATTTTATGCTTTGAGAGAAATCAACTTTATTGGAGATCACAAACTGGGGAAATAATCTTTTCCGTACCAACTTCTTATTTTTCTTCTCCATAGCTGTAACTTTTTTCAGAATATGATATCTAGATGGAATAATCCTCACTAAAAGCATAAATAATAGATTTGGCTATTTGATTCTTTTACCTGAAAGCAGAAATCTTTTTGACCAATTTAAAAATGTGCCTTGTTGCCTACCTGCAGGGAGAGATCAACAAAACTTTTCAAAGACATTACATAAGAATGCTAGTTTTAGCAAAAAAATCTGTTTCCACGAAGTGTTTGGCATACTTGTGTTTTTCCTCTTGGAGAAAAGTGTACATTTACTGCCATAATTACCCGCCCACGTGGCGTAGTTGGCTAACGCGCTAGTCGTGTTGAGTTCAACCGCCGAGGACAGGGAGATTGAGGTTCGAATCTCGGTCGGGTGAACTGGGAGTGGTTTTTCCTAAATGGTTTTCCACTCTCCCTCCACGCAAATGCGGGTTCACTTCCTCTAAATTCAACCCTCCCAATTCCTAATCCATTAGCGCAATTAATACTTAAGCGTATAACCCGAATGGGTAGTAAGACGCGGTGCTAAATATTATTATTATACTGCCGTAATTCAATTATACAGGACAATACATTGCCACGAGAGACCCATTGTGAGGGGCAGTAGCACAACAAAGATGTGTATTTGGCTCCCATGTCCTCACACGATTTTTTGAAAAAATTTGCTTTCATTGGTCGAATTTTCATAAAGTTTACCACACTCACCACAAATTCTAAGACCAGATTGGAGGTCTCGGATGCTTTGATGCGAGTGCTTTTCTGTGAATGATGTAATGAGTACACAGTGAATCTGGAGCTTTGCTTCGAATAAGCGCATGCAAGCCTCCATAATTGCCGGAAATCGAACAACCACCATTAATACATATACCAACACACTTTGTCTACTCCAAATTATTTGCCTCTACAAATGTGTCCAGAATATTGAACACATCTTGAACCTTTGTACTTGCATTGATTCGTTTACAAAAAAGAAAGTCTTCCACACTGTAATTTCCATCTATGAACTGTACATAGCAAATCAAATGTGCATCCTTATTACTGTTTGTGCCCTCATCTAGCTACAACCCACATTCCTTCCCGTTTATTTTTTCAATTAATTGGTCATTGAGATACTCCACCATACGCTGGATTCTGCGACTGATAGTATTATTAGACAGAAGCACCTTTGAAAGCAGTTTCGCCACAGACTCCTCAATCACAACGTTAACCAAATCTACAGTAGTTGTTCTGTGATATTATGGGGCTTTTTACACTTTGTGACTCTTCATGCTACCTTGCATGATGCTAGCAAAGCATTGCTTGGTGTTGACACCTGCTGAAAAAAAGGTACCTTTTGGTTGATTTAATCCCTTTAACTTTCTGGTGAAATAGTCGCGAGGTTTTCCAACCATGTTTCGATTATTGGTTTCTAAATGGCGTTTTAGATTACTTCGTAAGCATGCACTCTGCTGCCAAATTTTCATACACAGTACACACTGTGGTTCTTCATCGTTGACATCTGTCTATGTAAAGTCAAAATCCAAATAACTGTCATGTGTATGAAATTTCCGCTTCTTCACACACTCACCACCAGTTTGTGGTGTATCCTCTTTATTTTCACTCCTACCATGTTTATTAATGTTCAATAAATATTTGTCCATTTTTGGGAAGATAGGAACAACAACTTTTAAAAGTTTACTTGACCACAACACCCTTCACTTGTTTCAATCGTCAATAAATCAAGGCCTCAAAGACACTTATTTAGATAAAAACATCAAGTACCGAGAAAGTTCGATAAATAATTAGAACAATCCATTCACTTTATTCAAATTGTTGCACTGAGTGACCTACGTCTCTTCACGCAGAGGAATGAGAAACAACTGCCTTCTAGACTGCTTTATACATTCGAAAGTTATTAAACAACTCTATTAAAATTATGACATCGAACACCATCTACTATTACTCTTGACAAGTGAAACACTTAGTGGTTTGTACAGTGTCCATTAGATGTCATTCCTAGCATCGAATCAACACATCGATGGTCTGTCATTCCATTGAAAATATTGGAATATTCCATTGAAAATATTGGAATATTTCACGGCACACCTGTAAGCACACTTTGAGAATCACTGACCCAACACTTCATGAAATACACCATGCGAGTAATCCACACACGGCTTTAAACAAGGATTTCTGCAATCTTTTTTGTTGTTTGGCATGGATTTTTTTTACATATTTTGTCAATTATGTATCTTCATCGTTTATAATTTGTGGGTTTTAATTAATTCAATACCTACAATATAGTAAGAATAATTGTTTTATTAAATGCTTAAACAGTCAGTCTATAGAATGCCATTCTTGAATTATTTTTTAATTAGATTTTATAATCCTTATTACATGCTTATATATTTTTAAGTATACTTGACCTATACATACTATCGCTATAGTTGACTTTAAAAAATGAACCCATATCCATGAAGAACAAACTGTAGTCTAAAAAATAAATTAAAAAAACTGTTCTGAAGTGTTCCTCTCCATATATAAAAATACATAAAATATTGAAATTTGTTGTTTTTGTTGAGTCAAAAAAGTTTCCATAAATGAAAGCTAACAATTTATTTTATATTTTAATCCAAGGAGGAAAAGCATAGACAGAAAAAACTGTTCCTCTCGTTTATGGGTTCCTTTAAATACATTAATTTTTATTTAAATAGATAGCTCTTTATAATTTTGGCAAAATATACTGGATTACTGGCATTGGGGGAGGTCAGAGTTTGAATCTTGGTTGGGTGTACTGAGGGTGGTTTTCCCTTAACAGTTCTCTGCTCTCCCTTCATGCAGATATGGGAATACTTCCTATTTCTTCTTTCTTCATCTTTACCACATTTGCATAAATATTCACAGAGCACAGACAGGTAGTAAGAAGCAGTGCTCACACACAATACTTGGTCTGCGGTAAAACCTTTAGATAATATCTTATACATATATTCCGAATTGCTACTAAAACCCGGTGATAAATAGTAATAATAATATCCTAATGATTATTTTAATTGAAACTGACCTAGGTTAGTATGAATATTCATTTTGACTCGTGTTTTAAAAATATAACTGTGTTAATTTAACACTTTAAAGTTACTATTACTTTTATGCTTTGTTATTTTTTTTACAGAAGCGTCACTCAAAACTGTATGGAAATCAACGCACACTGCTCCAAAAAATATGTCCAGGAAGCGCCCTAGAGGAGAGTTGAACGGAGTTAATGTATCGATTCCAGAGCCAGTAAATCCTCCATTTCAAATGGTTGGTAAATGAATTCAATGTTAAGTTGAATTGATATTTCATTTGATGGTCATACTGAGAAAATATAACTAAATAGCAGAAGTACCTGGCATCACATGGCTACCCCAAGCAACACTTTTCTTTGCTTGAAACAGACAGATAAAAAAAACTCTTCATTTTAATTACTCTGACCCAGTTTTTAATAAATGTAAAAAAAGTATATTAAACATTTTAAAATTATAGCTTTGAGGTGCACATGTTTGTGTACAGAGGCTGCTAATTTTAAAATTCAGTGACCTGGCGTTCTAGGGGTGAGATGTCAGACTTCTGTGCTGGAGGTCTGGGGTTCAATCCTCAGTCCCACTACAGATTTATCTGATTACCAAACCCTTCCTTCACCTCTGACAAGACGTGTATTAATCACAACTTGTGAATATGAGGAATGCTAGGCCTCCACCGTGGTTCGGATCCCACGTTAAACTGTAGGTCCTCCATTTCATCTCACAATCACCCTACCATTGCACATTAGTGTAAGTGCGTGTAACCAGAACGGGTAGTAAGACGTGGGGCTAGTAATAATAATAATGATAATGATGATGATGATGATAAATTATTTTAAAATTTCAGCCCTCTGGGTGTGGTAGATATTGTGCAATGCTCATGACAGATAAACAAACTCTTCATTTTATTTATATAGATAATATATTTTTATTCCTTCTCAATGTTTAGGTAGTTTGTTAGTTTCTCATAAAATACAAAACCCGTGCAACACCAATTATGTTTTTAAAATCTTAAAATTTCCTCGAGAAGGACTTAATGTTAGAACAATTAATTGCCATCTCTTATTTGGAAGCCTCACCACAAGCCACTGCAAGTGGGGCCTGTCTTCCAAAATAAACTTCTGGCTACTGTATGCTCTTATCGGGCTCTAATTATCTTTAATGTATATGTTTTGACTTTTATTGAATATATTGACAAGCTAGTTGTTTTTTTTTCCATTTCAAGGGCTTTTGTTCACTTTCTTAACCAACTGATGTAAACGTGCAACTTACAAACTACCGGTAACTTAAATATAGAACTGACACAACACTCAGTCTCTCGGCCATTATTTTATCACTGTGAAAGAAGACTTTTAAAATTAACCAATGATAATTCATTAATGAATAGTTATGGTCAAATTTGGTTCATAAATTAGAATATAATGTTATTGAAAATAACTGTAAAAGATGGCCAATGTGTGATTGGACACTGAATAATGTTAATTTCTTTTAACATATTTTAAACCAAATATTTTGTACCTCTAACCGGACTCCTTAATCAATTAGTAATAAGGGTGAAATGAGATATAAAGTCAAGGGATTAGAAACAACTCCATTTAATATAGTGGATCAAAAATGTTAGGTTACCAAATGTGTGATCTTTTATAAAATAGTTACTATGAAGATACAAGAAAATAAATTACATAGCCTACATAAGGGAATTGTTAGCGGATCTTTATTAGAGAATATTGCTAACAGCGTGTCGACTTGTCTAAGAATCTGTGTGTTTAACAGCAGTATAACTGTATAATTTGAGCTCATTACATGTTTGTCTTCATACCATTGAAATAGTGTCGGAGCACATGTGTTGAGAATTCATTATTAGGTGCAGCCCTCAAACTATTCATATTTGAGAGGATTTTCAGAATTAATCTTTGGAATGATGAGACCCACATTCCTTTTGTAATGACATAAATAAAGTAGGGTATTCCATATTTTATTGCAACAGAGTATATTTGAACTAGATAGTGAAAAGTAAGCTGCTGTGTCACCTTGTTCTTCTGATTAACATAATTATCACAGTCAAGGTGGTTTGTACAATTAGTGTGAGTAGGTCAAACAAAGAAAACTAACGATGGGAGATAATGTAACTTAATTTTAACAAACCATTGGAGATACTAGAGTAGATTTTGTTTGAATATAGGCCTGGTTATTTTAAAATTTCAGAAATTAGCTCAAAGTAATATGTGTTACATACAGATAACAGGGTTTTGTGACAAGATTTATGCAAAAATAGTTTTATTATTTTCAAACAAAGCATGTCCATTTATTTAATTTTTGAGCACCCTCATGATATTAAAACCCAAATTATGAACTATTTGAATTAATCTTTTGTAAAATATAAAGGAAATTAATTTATAATTATGAATTTTAGTACATTTTCTCACTAAACTCTAATCATTTTATTTTGCCTAATTTGTGTGTGTTAATTTAAGAATTAATTTTAAAATATTTTAATTTTGACTCATTATGTCTGTACGAGGCTATATTATATTAAATGTTATTATGTGTAGTTTGCTAATAATCCAAAGAATACATTGACATTGAAGTTTTTAATGTCATCATATTATCACATTGACATTGAAGTTTATAATGTCATCATATTATCACAATTTGTAGGTATTTTTATAATCAATTTATCATAGGGGATTTTCTTTTTATCGTAAATTTAAATCTTTGATCCCTTTCTATCCTAAGTAATTCTTTGAAGATTCACTGTTAGGTACTCATTTTTAAGATAAGTGTTCTAAGTCTAATAATATATTTTCCTAAATAATAATAATAATGACGATGACATGTCTGGGCTACATCAATCTGTAGCTCAATTTGCAATAAGATTATCCAGTACTTATGTACCATTGCCCATGGGATGAATGTACCAACTGTAGATAATTTTTGTGGAGATTCTTTCCACGTCCCAATGAGATGAGCGGATGAAAATCGTGAATATGAGGGTGTGGAGCCATTGAAGCCTAACTAAGCCTAATTATCCAAACTTTAGTGACCATGGGAATTATTCCCCTTTCGAGATAAATCCTTCTAGTACCAGCCAGAAATCAAACCCAGGACCTCTAGGTAAACAGCCAGGAGCTCTGTTCACTAAACCACGAGGCCAGTTATTTCCCTAGATTCCATCATAGTACATGACATTCTGACTCATTTTCACAAACTCCTGATTCCAAAGAATTAATTTAGCAATAAAATTATTTTCGGCCTAATCTATCTGCCACTTCATTTGATCCCAATTATCAGTAACACACTCGGAGATTTACTTAGATTACAATATATAATGTATGTACTTTTTCCTATCGTCCAACGCCTTGGCTTTGTCAATATTGTGTCTGCCTACTAAGCAAAGAGCCCCGGGTTTGATTACCGGCATGGTCACAAAATGAATCATTGGTGAAATGCGGGCTTCCCCTTTGACAGTGATGAATTAAAAGCCGGAGGATTGGGTGTTGTGCATATTCCAGAGTTAAGTTAATTCATAAGTCATGTTCTGATATAATAAGTTGAGTTGGTTCAGAAAGTGCACTTTAAATACCGTGAATAAAAAAAAATCTTACTGGAAATGTTAAGGACACTGTTTAAATCTGTATAGTGTATAAGGCCTCCTAATTGAATACTTTATCGGAAGTCTGGTCTTAAAATCTAGGATGCATGTTTTACGAACTATATATTATACTTTTACTTCCTATGGTTAAAGCATTTTTTTTTCTTGCCGTTTATAGACAGAGAGAGAGTGTGTGTGTGGGGGGGGGG
>CABFWO010000028.1:45600-57716 GCA_902155825.1 Timema genevievae
GGGGGGGAGGGGGTTCCTAAATGGTTTTCCACTCTCCATCTGTGTATGAAAAATTATAAGCTTATTTTATTATAGAGTGACAAACTTCACTTAATACCACATACTTGTAAACTAATTGATAATACTGTTATTTCAGATTGACTTTGTCGCACACGATGAGATTCCTTATGGCACTGATGACTGCCAAGATGTTTATGCCGGCCTGAAAGCTAAGGGCATGTTTGTCGCAACAGAGAGGACGGAAGGTGTTTCAACGTCTGACATTGTTGCAAGGATTGTTCGAGACTATGATATTTATGTGCGGAGAAATTTAGCTAGAGGATACAGTGCCAAAGAACTGAATGTATCATTCCTCAATGTAAGTTTTTTGATTTTTCATTCACATTTTAAGAAAAACAAACTAACCATTTTCTTTGTAATCAAAAAATTAAGCAATTTTCAATACCTATATGTTTATTGCAATGCATTAACTGTGCATAAATAAAGTAGTGTTCAAACAAGGTACATATTCTTTAGTCATTGTTTCTCTTGTCACATGTCACCATTCAAAATTTAACTTTGTCCAAACTACCTACAAAACCATTTTTCACATAAGTTTTTGTCATTGTATAACTAGTGAAGAAATTTAAGTTAGTTGATTATCCTACATGTAATAGCCTTTATTCAACACTGGCTTAAATTACCCGCCTCGGTGGCGTAGTTGGCTAACGCGCTAGTTTCGTGTTGAGCAAGACTGCCGAGGACGGGGAGATCGAGGTTTGAATCTTGTAGGGTGAACTCGGAGTGGTTTTTCCTAAATGGTTTCCCCACTCTCCCTCCATGCAAATGCGGGCTCACTTCCCCTAAATTCAACCTTCCCAGTTCCTAATCTATTAGCATAATTAGTACTTAAGCGAGTAACCCGAACAGGTAGTAAGACGTGGTGCTAAATAATAATTAAATAAAAATATTGCTCAAATTATTTGCCATTGAACGGAGGATGGAAGGACAAGGTATACACATTGACCAGAAAATTGTGGCCTCAAAGTTCACAACAAAACACTGAATTATGTAATTTTCTGGGTACATCGGTCCCCTTTTTCAGTAGAAGAGAGTGAAACAGACTGGAGAGTCCAGTCTTTGTTTTACTCTCTTCTGCTGAAAAAGGGGACTAATGTACACCAACAATTTCATAACTATATGTTTTGATTGTGAACTTTCAAGACCTCCAGTTTTCTGGTCAATGTGTATACCTTGCCCTTCCATCCTCCTCTATGTTTAATTTAAGATAGTCGTTTGGTGCAATTTTTCCTTTGTTTGAATTATTTACCAATATTTATAATTACCTTTATCTAGTATTACAAAAAATACTTAAAAGTGAAGAGTTTTACTTTGAATAGATAAATGAATAATCTACCTTTTTTTAATTATAAATGCCAGAGGTTAATCCTAACTCTAACTGCAGTTAAATTTATGATGTTATTTTTATCTTCCTGCCAAGCTAATACAGTTTTGATAATTTGACAACAAAATTGTATTACAAAGTTTTAAAAAATACTAACAATTTATCGATGTGAGGCAAAGTAAAAAAATAGTTTTTGTATGTTCATTAAGAGATTGTTATATACATATTTCATCAAAACTTATTCTTTATTATAAAGCGTTTAAAACACTGTATAAAACTTAACAATTACAATATTTTATATATAATTTTTTTTAACTTGAAAAATTAGAGAATGTTATTGCAATTAAATTAATTAAATCATGTCAATTAATGAAGACATAGTGTAGAAACTTCAACAACATTCTTTAATATTTGAACCTTTTTTTATAACAATTAAGATTTTAAGAAGCTCCTTAGGAGAAGAAACAAATGTTTTCTTAAATAATTCATTATTCCTTACCTTCAATTTTCCTTTTTATGCGCAGGAGAAGAAGTTCAGGTTGCAGAATAAAATGGTTGAGCTGAAGGACAAGGGAAAGAGAGTGATGGAGAACATTGGGGAAAAGAAAGTGGATATGATCCAGAAGTGGGAGGAGAAGTCTCGAGATTTCATTGACGCGTTCCTGCTGCTCTTTGGGCGAGAGGGCCGCTTGGTGAGTGTCCAGAAAATATACTCTTTGAAATAGAAAAAAAAACATCACTTAAAAATATCTAGAGGTAGATGTTATAGTGGAATTGCGGTAGTTATAGAAAATACAAAAAATTAGTTTGTAGGCAACATTTAAAAAAATATAGCTATATTGTTATTTTAGCTTCATTGATACTAACCGTCAAAAGTGGCAGCTGCAGGTCATATTATTAAAATAGATAAGGGTCTGTGAAGCTTCAAAAAATTAAAAGCCAAATTGAATCTTGGTGTACTTCGTATTTGATTCAAACCCATATTTGGCTTCGGCAACCATTCAAAGCTTCATCTGCTTATTTAAGTATAGTGATTATATTACATTTACATTTTAAATCAACTAAGAGTGAACTAAAATTACTTCAAGAAATAAAATATATTTTTATTGTTTTGAGTTTTAGAACAAGTTTGAGTTATTTTCTTGGTGGAACTGGGAAAATTGCCTGAGCACTTTGAATTTCAAGACGGTCATAACATTAAACCTCAAACCGGCTTTCTTGCAAACATTGATTGGTAACAACTGAAGACGAATTTATTCCTCTTAAACGTGTATATTAAACTTAATAATAAAAGTTTTTTATTATCAGTTTATTTAATTAAACTTTTGAAGTATTTCTTAGCTATTAAAAATATTTTTTAACATTTTAAAATTCATTCATGCAATCATTTTAGTTGTTTACTTCATGAATCCGTATGTTCAATTTCAACTCCTGCTAAAGCGTAAGATAATGGCAGAGTTGAGCAATAGTTGATTGCATGCACGAGTAAGTAACACGACATTCCTTAAATTATTTAAAAAATACTTAATGTTTATGTAAAATCTTAGATATTTTACTAAAAATCTTCAAAAAAATTGGTTATTTTATACATATCACATGAAGAATTTATTTATTTATTTGAATTGTAAGTATTGTGAAGTAATGTTCTTCTTTCTGGACTCAACATCTCTTCTTCACCTCTTTTGATTGTTGGCTTCTTCTACCTGGATATGGACGAGACTTACAGCGGTAGATATAAACCTTGCTATACACCTATCTCTTAGCTATGCCATGTAAATTGAATAGGGTGTGTAAGCATTAGGTGTGGCAATGCGACAGGTATGGTTTATTTCTATCGCTGTTCATCATTTTGTATATTATAAATTCACATTAAAATATATTATTATGATGATTATATAATATTTTTAGCTTCGCGTATTACTACCCGTTTGGGATATACGCCTATGTACTAATTACGCTAATGGTTTTAGGGATTAGAAAGGTTATATTTAGAAGAAGTGTGCCCACCTTTGCATGGGTGAGAGTGGAAAATTATTTTGGAAAGACCACCTCCAGTATACCCGAACAAGATTTGAACCTCAATCTTCCTGTCATCAGCAGTCTAGTCTACTGCAAGAGTAGTGCCTTAGACTTAAACCATGCGGCCACCAAAGCCGGTATGATTATATTTAAATTGATACTAAATGGCACATTCAAAGTAAAATACTATAAACAAAACAATGTCAAAGAGTGCTTGAAACAATTAAAAGCTCATTCATATTTTATATGGGAACAGGCAAAAACCATCTAAAATATTTAAACATAATGTAACTATCCATTTGCATTGCAATACAGCTTTTAGCTAGTTTTGAAAACTTGGCCGAAAGAAACATTTCTGTGTTTGCTAATGATCTTATTCCTCCCAGTCCTCTGGCCCTGTCCGCCACTGCCACTCAAAACACAATAAACAGTCACTGTCTGTATTTGGTTCTCAACGGTACTGACGGCTCTAGTTGAATTTATTTATGTAAACATGACAGTTATTCAAGTCTTATTTTTTATATATACGATTGTAAGAATTGAATTAGAAAAGTTAAATGGACCAGTATATATTTTGTCATGACTTTAAATAAGTTTCATTTCAACATACATAATAGTTTTCTAGTATTAGCTTAAGTTGTAAAAAATTGAAGCGCCTTATTTTATTATTTAAAATTTAAAATTAATATACAGGAGACTTTAGCATAAAGCATGCCTGAAATATTATCACACCATTATGTTGTACTATCAATATACCCGTGAAAAAATGTATGTCTTTTACCTTTATTATTTAATATTTGGACATGAACTTAGTCACATGAGTTGGATTAAAACTTTTTTTAACAAAAAAATAAAAATTAATTTAGCTTTTTTACTACCTATTTGAAAAAATTTAATGTATTAAAAAGATTCATTACTAAAAAAAATTATTTTTTTATCCTCTTGCACAGCCATAACAACCAAATGATAGACCAATAAATAAATTGCCACTTAACTGAATATTTTAATGCTATAATGAATTCATCATAAAATGAATGTTAATATATATATATATATATATTTTAACTTAAAAATTAATGAGTTCACTTCTTATGGTTACCAAATTTTCTAAGATTTGAATTCATAAGTAAAATGAAGATTTGAATTTGTAAAATAGTGGATTCATCCTGCAATTAAACTATTCCATGTAAAGAGAGAATGAGTAAGTAGAATTTTAATTAACTGTCAGCACTTACTAGAGAGCATTTGAAAGAAACCACATTACGGAATCCCAGAAAAACTCGATAGCGATCAAACTCCAGGATCATAGTCAAGCTATATTGAGCATTGTTGTCTTTCTCGCAGTCTCACATCTGGAACGAGAGCAAAGGTCGTCTGATGCAGGCCTTGTCCCCACCATCAAGCCCCGGGAGGGACGGCAGTCCCACCTCATCTACAAGCTACGATAGAGATGAGGCGGAAAGGTATGTTATACTTTGTGTCGTAGGTTGAGACTCTATTTACTTTACTATTTGATTAAATTTCTTCCTTTATCTTGCCATTTAAAACCAAGCCCCTGTCTTAAATACATATTTAATATTTGAAACGAGATTTCTTTACATATAAACCTAATACAGCACAGAAGAAACAAGATGAGTCATAAGTCAAGAACGGTGACTCATGGTTTATCAATGTAACAAGAGAAGTAATCTGAGATGTGTTTGATAAAACGAGTTAAAGTTTCTGACATAAAACTATAGGATTAACTTTTGGTGATAAATATATTATTTTTATTTGTTTCTTAATCTTGTTTTTTTTTAACATTATAGCTATTAACAGATTAATATAATAGGTAGTGATGTGGGAGATTCTTTATAGCAAATGCACCTCCATACGCATGGAGGGGAGATCCAAACCTCTACCTTATTGTCACCAATGATTCACTCTCTTGTCTTGAAACTGAATAAGGAACAGCCTCTTTTTACTCTAATATTAGTTAAATTCAAAAAACGTGTTTTTGAAATACTGGATTCTTTTGTTTAGTGTTGTAGCTTCAATTTAATCAAAACTTTTGGATCAAGAACGTTTTTTGGGATTTAGATTAAAGCTAAGTTTAATCTAGTAATTTACTATAGTAATTAAAAAACCAGACCAATAAAAACAAAACATTTGGCTGGTTAAACCAAATAATTATTGCTATAGACACAAATTAAAAATGGATAAATCCTCTTTTATATATTTGAAATTGGCATCCTGTTGCTGGTGTTTTAAGTTTTGGGGTAGCTAGGAGTAAAATAAAACTGTGGCACCCTCAAAGGAGGTTTTATCCTTTTATAAAACAGAGTACTCTGCCGAAAGTGGTACTCCTAGCATCCTAACATCCTGGAAACTTGTTTTATCTAAACCTAAGAACTCGCGGGTGTCTTCAAGCAGGCACCTTCAGTTCCCATCTCACTTTGTATGAAGAGGGAAGGGGTGGGTGGGGGCTGACAGCTCCCATTCTTCATACCCAATATTGGGTCTGCTAACGGTATTTATTTCAGTACACTCCTTCCAATAATGTAAGTTCTAATTTTGTTGCAGCCCTCCTCCAAAAACTGGTCGCTACGACTTCTCACCGATTCCTGCAAATAATCTCAGAGATAACAATATCTTGAACAATGACTACTCTGATGATGATAACGATGATGAAGACGACGAGAGACAGTCCAAATAAATACACTGTGATAGCTCGTGAGAGAAAATGACTGATACTTTACCAATCGGTCACCTTTTGCATATTTTGCAGTTACTATTTTTTTTTCTTCTTTGGTATTGTATATAGTTAAATCTATATATATTGAGCTGTGCTAAATCCAATATGATAGATATGCAACGCATTTGCTTTGGAAATATTTATCATACAAAACATTAAAATTAATGAGAAAAAATAAACAATTTTTTAATAATGCAGTAGTTGAAAGTTAGTGGTTAGTTTAAATAATACTCAAAACCAGGCACATCTAAAACATTTGTGAATGATTATTTATTTTAATATACCATTTGCATTGATAACATTGTACATACAGTCAAGCTTCCTTAACTCAAGGGGTGTGGGGGAAATTCTTTGATAATTTAATACAGCCCTTTGGCACCATTTTTCCTTTGTTATGATTACATTATGTGTGCTATTTTGAAAATTACAGTAATACAAAAGTTTAACCAAATCCAACAAAGAAACATGTTAAACTATGTGCTACCACATTACATAAATACCATATTATATAATCTCAGTATTTGTTCATTGGTGTTGCTTAGTTAACCACACAACAGGGCTGGCTAGATTTTGAAAACTAAGAGTACTATTTCATCCTGTGACTCATTAAATTGATGAAAATAATCTAACCCTGACTTGGCATTAGTACCTGAATTCCACCTTGCCCAGCAGATTTTCTTTGTCTTAAATAAAATGTTATTAGAGATATTATGCTTGAAAAATCATATGGAAAGCATTATTTTACATGTGAATTAACTTTAATCTCAATTCATTGAAAACTTTGGCTTAGTTAGGGTTAAGGAAGTTTGACTCTGATTACATCAGTTTTTAGCTATGTATATTTTATGTAGCACACAAATTCAAAAGAGACGTATTTCACTAATTATATTTGGGCGAATTTACCATTTACCATGTAAAGTTGAGGAAGAAAATCTCTTTTGACTATTTAGATTATCAAGTTTACTTAAAATATTGCCATGTTTTTTTTAATTCTTAATTTTAAAAGATTTATTATATTTTTACTATTTGTATTTATTTATTGTACAGGATCGCCAATTGAATTTGCATTTTGTTACAGTTTGTCTTAAACACTTATATTGCAATTTTTTGTTTTCTTCATATTTCAAGGAGGTTATTAAATAAACAAAGTTATAGTAAGATTTTTTTTTATAAAACTTGTCAGAACAAACATATTAACTAGAAGCGAGGAGTAAAAGTTTATTCAAATATAATTTTAAAGCTGAGTAAATTTTGAAGTGTAGACAGTTTTTGAAATGTCATCAGTTACTTGCTAAGCTAAATAGTAACGTTGGCCATTGTACTGTTTTTATCATTGTGCAATGTTAACAGTGTAAGACCCACTTTGATGGGCACATGGTTTAAGGCATCACTCTCTCAATAGACTGCTGATGAAGGGTAGATCATGGTTCAACCCCAGTCGGGTTAAACTTTCAAATTTAATTTTGTAGGAAAAATAACTTTAGATTTCTAGAAAAAATCTATCTACAAATTAAAGATACCACAGCAGAACAAGTACAGCCCCCTCATATGAAAACTTGTACATGGGTAGACCTGAGAACATATCCCTTAAGACAGCCACTACAACCCTTTTATTGGTCCAGATACTTTGACGACATCCTCATGATCTAAATCAATACTATTGGACAAATTGAGTCTTTACTTGCGGACCTCAATTACTCTTTTACCTGGAACCAATCCATATTCAACATGACTTTTTTCTGTATGTGGACATCAGACTTGATTGGGGACACCTAAAAACAACCACGCACACCAAAGAAACCAACCAGCAACATAATTATTTGCTAATAGGATACAACTAGAAACTAGCATATTTTTATTAATAGAATTACCCCAAAACACTGGCGAGTAATCATACAGCATAAAATGACAGACCTAACAAGCAACATCATCCCTATGGTAACTACATATCATTCTCTACTTAGACCCATATTTTCAGACTAAACTAATTGGCCTGAACTCATACAAGTCTCGGGCTCATTTCACTACAACCGTACCTCCTGCAAATAATTAATTTTCCAGCAATACAACTAAAATAAGTTACCGTATAAAATACCACACTACATATGATTCTGAAAATCTCACCTAACTGGAATACAACTAGTGCAAAGCACAATACATTGATCTCACAATAGAAACTTTAAGGGGGAAAAAAATGCTCACATACACTATACAAGTATCAGACAAGAAAAACCTGTTTTCACATGCTAAAACCCATAATCTGGACTTTAAATTGGTTTTACACCATCTATGTGCATATTAACTCGCAAAAAAATATACAATCCTTCATTACCAAGGATATGGAAACTGACTCATAAATATATCATTAAATCCAAAGAGGTCCCTAACATGTCTTAGATGAACTCATTATTTGGATGTTACAATAATGACTTACCTACACTATGGCATAAGGAACTTAAAAGTATATTGATGCACCTCCAAAAGTAAGCCGCCTGTCCCTATCTTGACCTATTTCTAACTGGTCCACCTCATTACACCCTATATCTTTAAGACAATTTTAATGTTATCCTCCCATCTGCATTTAGGTCTTTCCATTGGGTTTACTAGATAATATCCTGAAAAGGGTTCTAGATTATCCATTTGTGCTGCATGTCCTGCCCACCATAATCTAGAAAGACTTGACTATCCTAACATTGTCTTGTGATAAGTACAGGGTAACCTCCACTACCCAGTCTCTTCAGTCCATTGAACAAGTTTAAATAAACAAGCCGCCTAATGGTGAACTAATCAATTAAAATTGAAGTTTCAGACAATATATCAACAAAGGTTTTAAACTCAACATGAATTTACTCATAATTATGTTCAAAGAAAAGATTTAAGAGTATTTTAGGCTGAAAGAGAATCTATAAAAATATACAGAGTACATCTGCTGCTGTTAGTGTCGCTTACATATGATTAATTGGTGGTGTAATAAGTACCCACAGAGGTTAAACATGTCAACATATGGTCCAAGAACAAGATCAGGTGAACTCATAGATGGAACCAAAGGATGGCAAGGGGAAGGTGGAGAAAGGAAGAGGGAGGGAAATCATGACTTATGCATTGTCTGACTGGATGCTTCGACGCTGATGTAAGAAGGCCCCAGAATATGCTGGGCTGGCCTATAACCATTAACCATTAATTAGTGGGCGTGACACCACTAGCGCGATGCAAAATGTTGATATCCATCGCTCTCGCCAGTCTAATGACAATGTGTGAATGGGCGGCATGTAGGTGGGGTCAGAGTGTACGTATCTCTTCATAGGTGATGAGGTGAGTTTTATAAAAATGTTGATTTATTCCTTATAATATGCCACACATGTTACTGAAACAAACAGGGCTTTTAGGGGTGGTGCCTAAGTCCCCTTTTCTTGTAAAAATTACTAGCAAACCAATGCAAACTTTTATTAAAAAAATTTGTTGAGGTTAGGCTTAGCAGTTATTGATTTGCCTTGCTTACATCTGAAACATCTGAACATATATTGTTTAGTATTTTGCAAAGAATATTCATATTTGTTAGCAAGCAAAAGTGTATTGAAATTAAATAAAAATGTACCGGTAAGTCGTTCCCCATTCAGGAGTTTATCTAAAATGTTTTATATTATAGGGACAACTTATTTATTTCATTATAATAATGAAAACTAACAAAAAAATTCCAACAAATTCTAATATTTGGTGTGAGATTTTATGAAAATAAGGACTTGATTGTAAGTCATACACACCATTTTTTTTTTTACCTAAAACATTCAAACTCAAGTAGATGTGTGTCTTATGACTAAGCCTTGTTTTCGAAAGCTGTCACACTAAATACTATATACAATTTATTGGATTTTTGCGAGTTTCACTACACAACAATTCAAAATGATCATAGCATCTAGTATAAAGAACTTGTACAGTGAAAATACTTATTATTTTATTCCATTTAATAATTAAATCAATATTGTATTCGACATGCATTTCAGATGTTCTTTAAACTGGCGAATAATTGGTAGGGGTTTTAATATATATTTTTTTCTTCCGAGTTCCCCTTGTTTTCTCTGATGTGCAAAAGATGTTGCTTCCTAAAAGTCCCTTTTTTTTGAAAATGTTGGTTCCTAAGGCCCCTTTTTAATGAAGTTAAAGTGCTAAAAGCCCAAAACATATAAAAATATAGGCTCAAATAGAATAAAAATTAGGAATAAACAAAATAAAAAATGCACCAAAATTAAATTGAAAAGTTACAAAAAAAACATGTAATGCACCAAAAGGCATGGTCCTCTAGATCCTATAAAACAAAAACTGCAATATTTAGTTTAGATAGACAAGATCAGTGGTAACTCACTAAATACAAATAAGTTAAGTGAGATAACAGAGGTTGCTAACAGTATAACAATTTAAAAATATAAATATGAGATTTATTTAAAATGGTAACAAGAACAGACATCACTGAAATAATCACAAAAAGGTGTGTGGTTAAAACAAAATTTGAAAATAAGAGGTGTGATACACAAGCAAACTATCATTATTCATGAGAAAATTGAACAATATGGTCCAGGGTTCAGATGCCACCTAAAAAAGAATACTTCATTGATACAATTAGTGGTGGATAAGTAACATGTAACATAAGTAACAATGAAATATAATTAAGTGAAGAGGATAAAGGAAAAGTAATTGGCCTGTTATCCAACAAACGAAGGTATTTGGAACTTCTTTAAAACCAAAACACCTAATCCTTGCAATAAAAAAAAAAGCAATCGATAACGTTACTATACAATTTGGCTATCAGAAGACAAATATACAGTAAAAAGAATAGGAAGTTAGCACCACTTGGAGTAATTTGACTATGCCATTGCCTGTGTCACCCAGTACATATGTTATATTTTAATATGAAGAAAACCAAACATAATTTTTTTTAAATGAGTAAGAACGTTAATTGGACATGGGTGTGGATTTTAAATGTTTATTTACTACTCAATGTTCCAAAACTAGACCTGATTTTTAACTTATTTAGTTTGTCTTTCATATAGCTTTCTGTATGTAATGATATGGCTCATGTAGTGACATCACAAGCTCATGCAATCGGATATCTTTCCGTCTGGTGCTACATTTTATTCTCTTTACATTATCTCAAGTCATCTAAACTTTTAAGGTGGGGGATCTAAAATAGAAATCCACAAATGGAAAAATGGAACCGCAGCGCCAAAAGTTATAAACACTTGGAAACCAATGAAAAAATCAGTGCGCAAAAATAAATAAAAACCAAAACAATTTGTGTGGCAACTAATTTCACCAAAAACCAACTAGACAAATACTTTTTTTCACTAAGAGGTAGCACTACGATCCAGCCAAAGATATAAAAAGGATCCATCGTAAGTCACATAGTAAAACTTGGTTCACATATTCACTGTTCATACACAAAAAGTAAAGCACTGTCCTTCCATAAATAGAATGGTAAGAAAACTTTCATGCTGTTACTCTGCAAATAAAGCTAGATTTAAAAGTAAGGGAAAGTGTATTTCCTTGTTTCAATCCATTATGAATTTTGAAAATGTATGTCAAGTGACATAAAACCTGTACCCTGCCACACATATCAGTCAAAGATATCTCAATTAGTTTGACTAGTGTTTTTGATATCTTAAACATAATTAAAATTTTATTTAGTTTGTTTATTTTAACTGAATCATAGTTTTTTTTTTAATCTCTGTATAGTAATACTTAATCATCATCAGACAGTTTCCTGCCACTGGCAGTCGGTCTCAACCATAAGCCTCTCCATTTAATTCTGTACTCCTACCTGCCACCTCCATTTCAAGCATTCTCCTTGGAATCCTCCCCACTTCCATCTTCTTTACATGTCCATACCACCTCAATCTTGCCTTCCCTACCCTATCCTGCAGGGGTTCTTCCTTCTCTCTCTCATGCACACACACACACACACACACACACACACACACACACACA
>CABFWO010000028.1:84508-181835 GCA_902155825.1 Timema genevievae
TTTCATTATAGTTATCAAAATTTCAACATAATATGGTTTCTGAAAGATATGAGCTAACTTAAAAAAACAGGTATTATAATAATACTTTCCACAAGCCTATAACCTAAGTGATAGTTCGAATACATGGCAACTATACAAAGTTTGTCATTCAAACAAATGTAATCAAGTTTTAAGATACCTTGTTCATTATATTTATCGAACTTTCAATATAAAATTGTTTATGAAACCGATATACAAGCTAATAACCAATTTTAAATATGAGTGGTCGTGGCAGACTGTAAACAGCATTGATGACAACTACATTAAAATTGAAATATCTAAGGTTTTATTCGTATTTGTACAGTATTACCTGTAAAACTGGATTTTATATCCTTTAATGTAAATGTTTCTTCAGGAAAATGTGGTATAATACTTCACTATTTTCAAACAATAACACTTTTATTCATCAGAGACATGTTTTCGCATAAGAACATTTAAAGAAACCGTTAAATCTGTCCCCCCCCTCAGTGTAGCAGACGATACATTTGAGCGTCACGCCTTTGTCCTTGGAATGTGCATGTGTATGTCCATCCAGTTATATTATAGAGATCAATGCTGTAACGTGATATGTGATGTACACACATTGATCTATATAATATAACTTGATGGACATACACATGCACATTCCAAGGACAAAAGCGTTTTATACAGTTTCATTAACCATGAACCTATGTAAAATTATTAGTAAATCATTCTATTTTGCAAAGGAACAGCACCATCGTTGGAAAAATAATGTGTATATTTTTCTCGCAGCTCTCTTGCGAGTCTAGCTGAATGGTTGGTACAGAAATTGTTGATATTTTACATCACCGAAACTATTTTCCGTCTCCATGTACCCTCAGTAATTATTCCTGTATTTAATTCTTCTTCATCTACACTGCATCTTTGAGAATAAGTATTAGCACTTGTAATTCTTAACCAGTTATGCAAGCCACATGTAGTGCGAATAATTTTATCCGCTACCTCTACGCTAGTTGACATGGGCTTCTGAAATACTCTAAATCTACTTACTACTTACCAAAAACGTTTTCAACTATTCTGCTAGTTAAAGATATCCTATAGCAATTCAATTATTTTTTGCTCATTTGTCAAAGGTCTGTGGGAGTATGGTTTCAAATAAATACGTTTTTAGAGAAAAAGTATCATCTCCAACCAAAAATCCACCATCTGGCAGTAGGTAGTTTTCAAGTTCTTGGAATATTTAACAGTTTCTGAAAATTTCTCCATCGGAATTTTTTCCGTTTGCACCAACATATTTTATGTATTGGAAACAATCGTCATAAACAATGTCCATCTAAACTATACTATTGGAACCCTAATAGTTCCAAAATGCACTTCCACAGTTAGTAGGAGCTCTAATTAGTACATGTTGGCCATCGATGGCACCGTAACATCCAGGACAATTCCACTCTGTATTGAAACCATTTTCTAAAGCTTTCAATTTTTCATGAGTTGCTGGAACATGAAATAATGAAATTTTATTATGAAATTTACTTATTTGCTTATGTTTTCTTAGATAAACAAATAAGTACAGTG
Source organism: Timema genevievae (assembly GCA_902155825.1). Taxonomy (NCBI): domain Eukaryota; kingdom Metazoa; phylum Arthropoda; class Insecta; order Phasmatodea; family Timematidae; genus Timema; species Timema genevievae. Next base: position 86,084 of record CABFWO010000028.1, read on the forward strand.
ACAAAGTTATCTCTCTACAGTTGGAATAAAGTGCGGGTATGCTGACGGAATGTCGCAGCATTGAAAGTCCAGTAGAGGCAGTGGCCACGGAGTCATGCCACACCCAAGAAACTTCATCTCAGCCAAAGAAGCGTGCCATACAGAGACTCAAAGACACAGTGTGTGTGGATGTGGTAGCTGACTTGAAATACTTACATGAGTATGTAAACTCTAAACCTGACGAAGATGCCTTTGATGTATTTGGGAGGAGCGTCGCAGCACAACTCAAGAGTATATCACAAGAAAGAGCTTTACTCGCGGAATCCAAAATTCAGTGTGTAATATACTCTGTACCAGGGATGTATATTGGTTAAGTTGGTCAATATGGACTGAACTGACCAGAGTAGTTATGGAAGGAAGTGATGGACAACATGTTCCTGTCTAGGATTTTATCCTTTGTCCTAGTTGGTGTTAAAACGTGCGCGAGTTATGTGGTTAGTGCACAAGACTAACTATTTGTATGTGTAAGGACATAACAGATTGGCAGCGAGGTGACTGATACATTAACCCATGATATAGGTCAAGTCACCGAAGGGAGCATAATGGCAGCGTTTTTTTTATCAAGTTTCGAGAAATTCGATACTACTCAACCCCACACGTGGACTAACTACGCAAAGCGGTTGAAACACTTTTTCATTGCTAATGACATCGTCGACGATAAGAAGAAATGGTCTATATTGTTTTGTGTGATCGGGGATAAAACATTTGATCGCTTAACCGCGTTAGTGGGGCCAGAGGATCCCGATTCTAAATTATTTGTTGATTTAGTCACTATTTTAAACGACCAATTTGCGCCAAAACACAATGAAATTGTACAAACTTTCAATTTCAGCAAAAGGGATCAGCGACAAGGCGAGTCCATTGTGGAATATATTGCCGTTTTGAGAGAGATGACCAACGATTGTAACTTTGGAACATTTACAAATAGGACGCTGCGTGATTGCTTAGTGCAGGATGTTGCGGATGAGACATTACAGCGCGAAATGCTTTAAAAAAATGAAATGAAGTTAGATGAGGCAAATGTCATGGCAGTAAGTAGCGAAGCAGCGGCACAACATCAACCCGTGATGTGGCCAACTTCCGCAACACCAGTTGGGTACCAAGACCAAGAAGCAGGCCCAATGAAAGTAAACAGACTATCTATAAGCCACCAGTCTCAAAAAAGAGGTGCCAATAATCAACAAAGTTTTTCTCCAAGCCAACAAAAGGGCCAACGGTGCGATCGTTGTGACAAAGAGCATCTAACCTCTGAATGTCCATGGGTGAGTGCAATATGTCGTTTTAGTAAGAAGTTGGGTCACATAGGAAGGGCTTGTAGGTCGAAGATACAAAATGATGTCAAACTAAGAGTGCAACATCCACAAACCAACCACCTAGCACCTATGGAACCTGCAAGATCAGAATTAGATACTGTGAAATATACCTGTGGCTTGCACGTGTGTCTTCACAGTGGAAAGGGGAGGCTTGGTGCGAACAGCTAGCCAATCAGTACATCCGATTTAGCGTCTGTGTTTGACCCTATGTGGAAGGGAAGCGTCATACGCCACACACTTGCCAGTTAGCACGCGGAAAGATATGACCTATATTCAGAAGTTCTTTTCGTGTTGGTCAAAGAGGATTTAGAGATGGGTAGGAGGAAATGGAGACCATGTGGCTAAATTACCACTACATTAACTATTTATCCATATTCATGTACTAAGTAATTTGTTTTCTTTTCATTAAGTAACCAGTGGTTCAAAATGTCTATAATGTTTATTTAAAATAAAACTTCAACATCTACTCCATAAATTTCTACTTATTTGATCGGCGATGTTCTCCACCCCCACCATTAATTTATTAACCCCGAGATGCTCTACTAAACACACTGGCTGCCACGGACCCATACAAATAAGAATCTGAGAAGAAGATGGAGAGATTCGACTAGGCTCAAATGGCGCCCAACGTTATGTCCTTACACATACACATATTTAGTCTAAATATGTGTATTATCCTTACACATACAGTGTATTTTAACCGAACTTGGCATTGAAGACTTAAGAGAGAAGACTCTCATTATATCCAGATCGTCTATATGTAGCAATCCCCCATCAGTTCAATCTGCATCCTCCACAGATACTGTGTATTCCAACGATTTCATGACTCAACGTCAAGTTTTTACACCCATAACATCATCGTTGACCACGGCCAATACTACTTATGATATAACTTCTAATTCAGCTACTTATGAAGGTGACCTGTTATCCACCGTAATTGCTCACACTTTCTATTGATGACACATTAATATAAATATAATCACTTTTTATGAATAAAGTACGTACCTACCTACTGATTATGTGATGATTTTTTCTTAACTTGATAGCATCCTTCAATTAGTTGTATATAGCATCTGGTCTGCTTCTATGGTGGGGAGGGCAAAGGGAGTAATTACCAGGGCCTCACATTCCAAGGGGCCACATTTCCCCAAATAATTATTAAATAAATTACAGTTATTATTCTAAATTTTGAAAAAAATAATGTACAGATAATTACCAGCAATAAGTATTCACTTAGTGATAGGACTCCATTCCAGATTCCTGAAAACCTTAACTTTATGTAATTTAAGATTTAAGTTATTCGAGTAATGTGCTGCAGTACAGTAGAATACGCCCTCATTGTACTACCGCTGTCGGTCTACAGAAAATTAACAGTGCAATGATGCAAAGAGGATTGTACTTTTGATATCTTAATTGGTTTGATTATTTGCATTTAATAAAGTACAATCATTTAATGGGTTAATCAATATTAGATAAACTAAAATTAATTAAGTGACACAAGTATTTCGTACGTATCAATATATTATAACGGCTTAGTGCTAAACCGAAAAACTGGCGTACAAAGTCAAATATTTTTGGCTTGGGCCTCACATTTTCTTAAAACGGCCCTGTATAGCAGTGGTTCTCAAACTATTTTTAGACTGTGCCCCTTGGCCATGACTAAAAGTTGTACCCCCAAGGAAAGAAAAATCCAAATGACAGGGTTAAAAAAAATGACCATATGGTAAATTATTGATCTATTTAATATATTGGGAAAAATTACCTGTAATCAAAATATTTCAAATGTGACAAAGCTATTTAGAGAGAATCCTACTGTTATAACCTAAACGTTATCTCTTATTGAGAATCATTATGGTCAGTTTTAAAAAAAAACATAATTTTACTGTAAAAAGTTTGCAGGAAAGTTTTATACATTTTCTTCACAAATTCGTTCAAAAATAATGAGAAAAAGTGAACCTATTTTTTTTCAAATAAAAATTATCAATTGTAATTCTGGAGCTGATATATTATTAATCCAAAAAAAAAATTTTAATGAGAGGGGTGTGGCTGCTTGGTTTGGCACAACTTTTTCATGTCCGGTTGTCCAGTAGAAACCTTAAGCGAAGGTCCGGCTCCAAATTTAGCCTATTGCGTTACTTATGTTTTAAGTACAGGATATATTGTCGATAAAGGCATCAAAGACTGCTAATGAAGAAGGTGTCAAGTAGAGGGTTGAAAATTCTCAAAAATCGGTCTTCAGTTGAGAGCAAATAGGGGAAAAGAGGGGTGGAAATAACCAGATAACAGTAATTGCCAACAATTAGGGTTTTCCATAAGTCTCTTGTTTTTTTACCAACTTTCCTTTTAGAGCTGCTCGCGTACCCCAGTTTGAGAGCCACTGTTGTATAGCATCTAAAACTTCAAGAACAAATGATGAAATAGCTGGAATGGAGACACGGAAGCGGTGTTGCAGAATAAGAAACTGTTTTCTGTTGTTAAAATTACATATTTACTTGCAATTTAAGCCTTGCTGGTATCAACTCTCTCATAGTGCTGTCTGACCGTTGAATTGGGTTAGCTACATTTTTCAATGATCAATCAAATTGATTAATGTTTATTCTCATGAATAATTTAAGGTCGATTTGATCTTCCGTTTCCAGTTCTCTGAGAAGCACAGTTGAAGCTCAGTGAGTATCTCTTCTTAGTAGCCATTTCCTGGTCAAACTTAGCTTCTTTTTGTAATTTAATTTATCTTCAAGTTCTTTTATCATTACCGCTATAATAAGATTACCATATTTCTTAAACGCTTTCTTAGTTAAAACATGTCAATCCCACATGTTCACTAAACGCAAATTAACTGACTTGTTATAACAAGCATATATGTGTAAACGATCACTCGGTTAATATTGTTACTAGGCCGAAAATTCCTCAGGTGTAATTTCATCTTTACGGGCATCGAAAAGGGGGTAGGGGACAAACAGCATCGCTGTCACCGGCTATTCCGGAGGCTTAGATTTCGACTATGAACGTTATTTTAAAAAATGTGTGTGCCAATTTTTACGCTCGAAGTTTTGTTTTAGCTAGTTGTGAAACCCTAACCCTGGCTACTGTTAATAACGATGGTGATAAATACAAATAAGTTAAGCAAGGGTAAGATATCGTACATTGTGAAGCAAAAGAGAGAAATACATGTTAACAAATAAGTTTATTGAAATCAAAACAAAAGAGAATAGTTACATATTCAGACATGAGGGCATTTCCCACTTTCTATATTAAATGTACGGCGTAAACAATGTAACTAGAAACATTGTTACCAAATTGCCGTGTTTGGTGTGAGGCACCTTAAATTGAAACTCAACCAAGACAACAATGCTTGGGTTGAAGATTTGATAACGTGTGACTCCTTAAAGAAGGACATGCGCACTTTCTAAAACGAAAGTGTACAACACAGTTAACTACAGCAATCAGAAGGATTAAATTAAGCTATGTTTATGATAAGCATGGTCAAATAATGACGATGAACAACTTTTAAAACTAGGGGGTCCGTATTTAAGGAGTTACAGCGATAGCTGCTAACTGAACTAGCTAGCGTTGGTAAACTCCAAAGAAGAGTAACACGATATAAAAGAAATGTTTCACATTCTGGAATTATTAGTCAATTAATAGTAAAAAAATAGATATCAGGAATCTAGGCCATCAGGAAATTATGGCAGACCAATTCCTATTAGTACTGCCTGATCGTCCAATAGTATAGTTAACACTCGACAATAGTCCGGAAACAGACTACAACAATGGAAAGCTTTTAAACATTAAAGAGTCAAGCGGCGCCAGAAGGGAGCCGGACAAATATAAACATGACACCACGTGGACCACCTCTCTGGGATAAAAGCATACCCATGAGTTGATCACCTGTACATAGGGTAGAACAACAATGCCAAACTAGAGATCGAAAACAGCCAAAGACCAAATTAGGTCATGCAGTAACGCCATGGATTAACCTAAGTTCCCCTTTTTTTCAAACATAAAGTCAAATATTAGATACATGGTCACATGGAACAGGGCATCAGACTGTCGACCATAAATTTAAGACTCGTCATATTGACATAGTTTAAGATTAAACAAGTGTGGTCATAATGACAACTATCTGTTTAAATAAACAGACTTTGGCAAAGAGTATACTACTACACTTATCAAACATTGAAGCTTCTCATATAAAGAATATCAAAAAACTACAAGTCTCTTACAGACTAAAAATATTATTTTAACATACACTACATGATTACCTGCGGTGAGGTGACGAGACCGACGGAACAACCATATTGACCGCAGCTTGTGGGTTACGTTGAGGTGAAGCCTCCTGAATGCTCGTGGAACGAGTTTTTGAAATGGAATACAATAATAGTACGAAAGGCACTGCATTATATATTAAATTAATATGACGTCTAAGTAGTGGTGGGGGTTGGAGGGGGTTGCTCGAACACGATAGAATCATCCATAACAATTAACTACAGTTGACCGGAGTCCAAGGAAGCACACTGTAGACGTTCAGTCTTGTTTAGGTGTGCTAATTGACTAGATGCAGTTTCCTCGTCCGCTTATTCTTTTTTGATCGTCCAGCCTGGGAAGATTCAAGTGACCCACTATGCAACAATTACACCCTGAGTTAATATATTGCAATTTATTTTGGTTTACGTTTACTTTAGTATGTTGGTATTGCAATTTATTTTAGTTTCGTTTTCTTTGTATTTACGAGCTAAACGAACTTAGCCCGCTACATTTGTTATTATATACACATTTAATTAAGTTCAACCATAGTTAAATAGGTAGTTCGTACTACAGCCGTATATTTGAATAGATCATAAATAATCTTAATCTAGTGTGGCTAATTTGTAAGATTCGTCTTTCTTCTGTTTTGGCGCAAAGTTATTACTTTTGGCGGCGCTTTTGCAAGTTTCATTTTCATAACCTATAGCAATTATTTATTATTTAATAACAACCTTTTTAAGCTCTTTTCGTATGACCTTGCTCACCACAATAGATTATGTTATTCATTGTAATTGCTTGCATTGTATGACACAAGTTTTCATTAAAAATGTGACTAATTATTGATTGAGTTCGCGTTCACAGATGACAGAAGTCATCTCCAATATAATTAATATGGAATTTAGGGATGTTGCTATCAACGTATTATTTATTTATTCATGGTTTATAGTGAATTTAAAATGGCTTTAACATCTAGTGCCAATCCCCAAGACTTTCCAAGGATTGCTAAAGAAATGGGATTTAATTTTAGTTTGAGGAAAGGGCGTGTTGATTGGTTCAAAATAGGTAAGTTTAACTATTTAGACTTCATCTCTTTGATGAATTCAAGGCTGTTCAGCACAAACAACTTATTTTAGAAACATAGAAAAACCTCTTAAATGTTATTAATCAAATTAGACATATAAAAACTTTTGACACATTAAGACTTGGCTTAGAAAACAATTAAATGGATAACGGTTGGCCATACTGGCATTTCTTGAGATATTTTACTTTATATTTCGTCAAAAAACTTGTTTAAATACATCATGATTTAATGTCTAGCACACACTCCTATAACATTGTGTTGATGGGCCTATATACCCTAATAATAAATATTAACACAACTTATCTTAACCTTCCATGCTTGAGATAAGGGTTAGGTTAAATGTGTTTTATAAGTCATAGTTTTTGTTACAGTACAATGTATGTGTACTTGGGAATGACGCTATCAGACAGCAAAATTCTTTAATTTTTTCTATGCAACCCGCTCGGTGGCATAGTTGGCTAACGCACTAGTTGAGTTGAGCTAGACTGCCGAGGATGTGGAGATCGAGGTTCGAATCTCGGTCGGGTGAACTGGGGGGAGGGGTTCCTAAATGGTTTTCCACTCTCCCTCCATGCAAATGCGGGTTCACTTCCTCTAAATTCAACCTTTCCCATTCCTAATCTATTAGCGTAATTAGTACTTAAGCGTATAACCCGAACGTGTAGTAAGACGATGATAATAATAATTTTTCTATGTACCTAATATAACTTAATGATAGATCATATATTTTCTAGCATTTATACACACATCTATATAAACAAATTTCCTCTTTACCGACAGTGACATTCTTTAATTTTTTTTATGTAATAACTTAGGGCCTAATGATAAATTTTATATTGTTTCAGCATCTCCACACACAACTAAATAACCAAATCTCCAATGATAACAATAGCAAAATTTATATTTAAAAACCATTTTATGTAATTTTTAAATAATAAAGCTTAAACTAACCTACTGATAATTTGAATCTTCTATAAAATCCTAGATTAAGCTTATAATCCAATGGTGATTTAAGATATTTATGAATATGTATTAACCACTTTCAAGTATAGCAATGTTATTTTTTATGTAACAAAGCCTAATTCTGCAAGTGAATAGGTATTGTTTTATTAAGCTTATTTAAACAAGAAACACTTTGTATATCTTCTAATGAAACAACTTAAAATAGCCCATACTGTCACATATGTCGATCAAAACTTGAAAAACTATCTCAGTTATTGTATCTTGAGATATTTTGGTTCATGATAATATTTTTCTGGTGCACAATATTTATAATGTTCAGAACTAGGCTATCCCAACTAAGCCTAAACTAACTTTTATTGTGTGATTGAATAAAAATGTTGATTAAATAGTGTGAATTTATTATGTGAGCATGTGGGAGATGGTTCATCATCTGCCCATTTGAGATTTTTTTTACAATTTGTTTGCAAACAGAAAATTTCAGAGATTTAAATGATACATTCTAGTTTTTTTATTAACCTTAAATTTAGGATACATAAGGAGGACTAATTATTTGGGTAAAGTCTCAGGTCCACAAAAACGAATTTTTCAGGAGATACATTTTTTCCCCTAAGCATGAATACATACACTTTTTTATTCTGTTACTATTTAACATTTATTTATTTAGACCGTGACCAAAAAAATCTGCCTCTTTAGTACACTAAAGAGTATATAAATCTAGTAAAAAGAAGGGAAATATGGTATAGGAAGCTTTAAAATAATCCAACTAATGGAGTCATAATGCCAGGATCACGATCAACTTAACGTTAACTTAAAGTTAACTTTATGTAACTCAACATAAAGGACCTCCTTATGTGTTTAAATGGAGGCGATCACAATGCAGTTAACTTAACGTAAGAGATGTCCTGAGAGGTCTTTTACTTTAAGTGAACGTTACTTGAAGGGTATCACGTGATCTAGCCAGCCAATCACTATGCGAGTGACGTCAACAGGGCTATTTAGTAATTCATTTGTTGGTATTATGACCAATATTTACTCTTTAGTGTAAGTTCTAGTGATCAGACATTTAAACAAAATAATTAAACTAAAATAGGAAAGCTAAATTTATCAAAAAAGTTTTGTTATAGATATTTATTATATCAATTGAAAACTGTAAACATTCACAGATCATCACTGTAAAACTAGTACAAATCACAGATCATACTCGAGAAAGTAGATGTTTGGCTCGAGTTGTTACGTTAAGTTACGTGAATCGTGATCACACATACATTAAGTTAACTTTAAGTCAACTTTAAGTGAACGTTACGTTGATCGTGATCCCGGCATTAAACAGGAATATATTTTGTGTAGAAACAAAGTAACATACTTAAGGGAAAAAAATCAAAAGATGATAGCTAAAAGGGATTTTCTTAAATGTGTGACAAACAATAGAAAAACCTGGAAACTAATAAACAATATTCTTTGTAATAAACCTAACAAAAGTGACAGTAGAATAACTATAAAATTGGTTCAAAAATTATTTCTCTGATAGGAAACAATTTGTTTCTATAAATGATCGAAATACAACCTTCAGTAACCGCTACAAAGATATATAGTATGTGGTGTGTCACAGGGCTCTGTTTTAGGTCCTTTATTATTTCTTATATATATTAATTATATTTATCAATATGGTTTCTGGTAAAATACAGCTGTTTGCTGAACTCTGGTAACTCTATGAGATATAGAAACCAATTTGCAAAAAGACTTAAAAAAAATTGGCTAAATGGCTTCATAATAACTGTTTATCTTTAAATGTTTAAAAAAAAAGTAATTTATTGTATAAAACCCACTATGAACAATAATAACTACATAAGTGATAACACCTAAATCAAGAAAAAATAGATGTTGTATCACAAATAAAATATTTAGGATCAATTCTTGATCAGTATCTCACATGGATACCACATGTTGATAGTATATGTAAAAAGATTTGTCCCATTGCTGGGGTCTTTAGAAGAACTCAACACAAACTTACAACTAACACTAAAATCATAATTTATAACTCATTATTCCATTCACATTTATCATATGTGAATATAAATTGGGGATCAACAAAAAAAAAATAAAAAAAATTGAAGAGCGTACAAGTAATACAAAATAGAGATATAAAAATTCTTTTTAACGCTGATAACTTTGGCCATACATGTGTAGTAAACGTGTATAAAAAATACAAAATAATATCTTGTGAAAAAACTATTTCCTTAAATATGGTTAAATTTATGTATAAAGTACTGAATAACAAATTACTTTCAAACATAAAATTTGAGACTTTATCTAAAAAATATAACTATAAAATTCATGCAAAAAATACTAAAATATATTAATCATCTGTAAAAACTACTAAATTTGGTATAACTTAATTTAAAAACAGAGCTTTTAAAGAATTTAATACCCTTCTATCAACATTTAAAGAGTGTGAATCTTTGAATAGTTTTGTTGGTGCAATTAAAAAACATCTGTTGTCTTAAAGCAGAATTGTATAAATGCAACAATTTTTGAATGCTTTCTTTCTTTTTTATATATGTTTCATCTTTAATTTCCTTTGTTTGCACTGTGTTTACTATGGTAAAACATTATGTAGCTAATAAGTAGGCTAATAAGCCTATCTCTTGATGATTTATTATTTTTTTTATATATTTTTTATTTTATGTTTTATTTGCTGTTCATAAATAGTTTTAAATAACTACACAACAATAGTTTGGACCTACAATCATATTGTGTATGTAGGCCTATATAAATAAGAAGTACAATATTCTTTTTTATTTATTTTTATATCACTACAAAAGTCTTTGAAAAATAATATCACATAATTACTAACTTTATTTTCCTTTCTGTAATATAATTAGTAGGCTAATTAATCACTTTGCCTCTCTGTTTCATTTTGTCTATAAAATGTGTACTTAATAAAAACACCTGACCTTGATTTATACAATAATTACAACTTAATATTTTTCTCTTTATATAATTTAATTTGTTTGAAGGATTTTCTTTTTTACATTAACTGTCATGTGTAATTTTTATGTCTTGTTATAAATCTTTTACTATGTCTTTATCTTGTAAAATTTACTTTTGAAAAATTAATTGTTCTCATATAACTAATTAAATTTCATGTGTATTGTAAGCATCCGCTACACTGTATCAAAATAGTCCCAGAAGATGGCCTAGGCTGTCGAGGATTTAAAAAATATATAAAAAACCAACTGTATATAACCCGCATCGTTGTCTGCGTGGTTTAATGAGCTACTCTCACAATATACTAGACTGCCATTGATGGGGAGATTAAGGTTCGAATCTCGGATGTACTGAGTTTTTTCTACAAATGGTTTTCCAATCTCCCTCCACACAAATTAGGGTACACTTCCTCCATATATAACCTTCCTAATCCTTAAAACCATTAGCATGATTGGTAGGTAAGCGTATAACCCGAACTAGTAATAAGATGCGCTGATAATTTTTTTAAATGTATATTAAAAGTATTTTTTATACAACACTTTCTTTGAAAATTCACAAAATAAATCTAACTTAAAAGAGCAGTGTAAATGAGCCCTTAACTCAAATTTTTTTATTATGAACCCTTATCCAGGACGCATAAGCTTTATAAAAAAAAATAACTAAAGGTAGTTTCTAAGATTTGAAAAAATATATTTTTATACATTAAATGTGATTATTAAGCATTATTAAATAAAGAATAGACCTAATTTGTCATGTAGGCCTACAGTACCCTAATTCATTTTTAAAAGATTTTTTTCATAAATAGGCCTACTTGCCAAAAATAGTTGTAATTATTACTTTTTAGCTCACTTAGGACTACAGCTTGGCAATTTTCAAAAAAACCTTGTACTTTGTTTAGTAACTGTAAGCTCACCAATAAGTTGGCTGGCACACTGAATAGACAGAAAGGCGCGACTACAATAATCTGAAGAGCCCCACTCCAGTTCTACCCTTTCAGCGATGAAAGGTTCGCTCTCACTAGAATCTAAACAACGCATTCTTTTGCCAATAATTGTTCTCGATTTTGTGAACATGGTCACAGCACCCTTTTCAGTTTTCTGCACTATTTTCTTGAAACAATCTTTCACCCAACTTTTTTTTTTTCCTCAAGAGAATTACTGGAGAAATCTTGTGCCAATTGTCCTTTTATTTAGCCCCAAACCTTTTCGATTGACTCAAGATCAGCATGATAAGTTGGCAGGTGCAAAATATCATGACCTTAAGGCCTCTTATTATCTCATCACTTTTATATTTCTTCTAACAAGGAACTCTTTTAACAAGTTCAATTAATTCTTGTTTTTCATTTCTTCACTGAATGTATGCTCTACTCTCCTAGCCACATTTTAACATCATCTTTTAAAGATGCACGTGTTGGTTTCGTGTTCACCAGCACACAATGATAAGTACCAACTAACATTGTCCATTACTATAACACTTCTAGGGGGACATTAGGTAACAGTTTTTCACTGGTCCACTTACTGAAATTAGTGTAGCTCATGTAATCATGGTAGTCTCCTGATTTTTGTTTTGATTTGAAAATGAGAAGGGAATTAGGAACAAAACCCCTTCCCCCTCCAGCATGCACAATGATTAGTCAATTTCCTTTTCCAGTAGGTACCATAACACTTGGTTCGAATTGCCATAATGTTTTTACATTATGACACACATTACTATAGGTTTCATCAACATAAATAATTTTCCTTCCACCACTCATAAGCTCACGAATTTCATGTAAGGATGTGTGTCTCCATGCCACTATTTCAGGGCGTTCGATCAAAAGTTTTCTTTTTGAATCTCATTTTTTCCACTTAAAGCTCAAGGCTTTGATTGTTTTTCACTCATACTTTCCTCGGCAATATATTATATTGTAATTATTAAGAGTGGATTGCAATTTATTAAGTGTTGGTACAGTTTTTTATGCAACATAAAATTCATGGACTTTTCTACTAATTGATGCGTTTGTGAAATCATCTATGAATATTCTTTTACTGCGCGGAGTAGAAAAGTTCAGGTGTTGGTTAGAAACAAGGGAACATTTATCTTCCCTCAAAGCTCTTTTTACGCTACTTCAAAACATTCCTGTGGCTTCACTCATACATTCAACTACATTATATTTTAACTTAAACTGTTCTTTATGGTTTTTCAAGTGGCACAGGTTGTATTCAATCTGGGGCCACAATAGTATTTATCTTACTGTAAACTAAATATAGGCTTATTGCAGATCTAAACCTAACATATGTTTTAGTAGGTACACAATCGGGCGCAAATTCAGGGGAGGTTCAAAGGGTCAGTTGACCCCCCTGTGAATATGAAAAAACAAAATGAAAGTTCAAATTTTGGAAAGAAAATACAACACAGATATATTTTAGACAATTTTAATCTTTTTACTCGCAGACACCGCTTAAGCTGGGTCCACATGTGTGTTATTCGTCCATGTTTGTTCACTCTTCAATATGACTCATCCAAGTGTGGAAAAAATATTCATTTTCATGTAAAATTTTTGTTGGGCATAGCAAGTAACGATCATTGTACCCGTAGAGATGGTAGACCACCACACATCAAAGAAGACTAATAATCGCCTGAGAGCAGTTTATCCACGAATACCGAATATAAAATATGTTTGGACAGCAGGAGCGGTGGAACTTGTAATGATATGGAATTATACATCCCAATAATTTATTATTCACATTTGTATTCAAAATCACGACATTATAAATGAGAGCGGGTAGTAAGATTTATTTGTTTTATCTTGCTAAGTTGCAAGGTATGGCAACATCTTTCTACGTCTCTGTTTAAAAAGACATCGCAGTTTGGTCACCAAGATGCACCTGGATGACCACACTTTTTTTTCTAGGAAGCTTCGAAAAGAAAGTGTCGCTTGATATACCCCTTCAGGGTACACATCTACTTACTTTCCTTCCTGACGAGGACCCGTGTAGGTTGAGTCGATAAAATCTTAATCCGTGTTCTGAATTTCACGTGTCAGGAATTGTCATGTATATTACATAATAGTCAGGCTTTTAAATTAAAATCTACAACGTGTGAAATATCTAGCAAATAAACTCTTTATCCACTTAAAATAAAAACCACTATAAAAATCATAATTTTTAATTTTCTAAAACAAGACATCATCCTTTTTTTATTATTTTTATTATTACTATACAGGATAGCAAACTTGGATCCAATTCAATCATTATATAAAATGTCACCCTAATGGTGGCGAACAAACATTAATATATCAAGCTAGCTCTTTAAACGTTACAAACTGTGGGGACTCTTTCCCCCTGGAATAAATTCCCTACCTAGATATATTTCAAATCCTCTGATTATCGAATATAAAGCTGAAAGATGGCCTTAAATTAAACTCCAAATGACTTATAGATGCATTCTATTGTCAAAAATTTGCCGGAGAAGACCGCTTCAAATAACTACTAGACTAGAGGCATCTAACTGGCACAAAAAGTCAGGGGAGGAAAGCTATAAATAGCTTCCAAGGTCATCCAAATTTCAAAAATTCTAGGGGAGGAAAAATCCAAATTATGAATTTTATGAAAGAATTCAATTTTCAAAATTTTGTCGGTGGAAGACCATTTCAAAGATTATCTTCTAGAGGTATCTAATTATCATAAAAAATTAAGGTGAGGATCACTCTAAATAGCTTCGAGGGGCATCCAAATTTCAAAAATTTCTAGGTGAGGAACACTTTAAATGGCTTATTACAAATATAATTTAGAAAAAATCAAGGTGAAGACTACTCATAGCTTCTAGAGTGAATCATTTTTAAAAAAATTGTTGAAGGAGGGCCACTCCAAATAGTTTATAAAAACTATCTGATTTTAAAAGATTGGAGAGGATAACCACGGTTTAAAACATACGTAAGATCAAACATGAATGAGAAACTATTAAATGGCTCTAAACATAAATTTAACATTGTATGTTAACCATGTTATTTATAATTATAACCCCCCTATGAAAATAATCTGGATCCGCCCTTGAACACCTTAACAGTAGTTTGCAAAAATAAAATTGAACCACACACCAAAAACACCATAATATACTTGGGTGTTTTTTTTTCTCCTCAATACACTGTTCATTCGGGTTGTACAATTTTATCTACACATCTATACAAGGGGTTGAGAAAGCCAGAATATAAAGGTAGTTTACCTGCATTTGCATGGAGAGATTGTTAGCTACTTGAGGCAAAACCATCCTCAATACACCCGACCAGGATTCAAACCCTGATCACCCCATCAGTTCAGTCTATATTTGGGGCAACACCTTAGACCATTTGACCACTGGTGTGGGTTTCACTGTATTTTTTGAGCCGAAAACAAATTGCCACAACTGGGTTTATTTAAAATTCTTACATTTCTACTTTTCTTATTGCTGTATTCAGCAAAATCAGGTTTCTCGTCAACATCCTCTGATGAGACCAAGCAGTTATACAAATTGTGATGCACTGGAGGAATGTACATCAACAATTTTTATGTCATTAAGTCTAGCCTTTTCGATTGGTCTCCCTTGCGATTGTATTTTAATGGCTGTCCTTTACTCAAATTATTTAATTTTGGTGATGTTAATTTCTTCAGAGAAGTATCCTGGTTAACTTCTATTGCATGTCACTTCACTTTTGTGGGAGTAATTAAAGTCACTCTGTTTTTTATAAACCTAATATGAGCAATTATTATTGATGATAAGTTTATCCTCTATGGATTTCTTTGTATAAAATGAACTTCATATTTGAAAAAAAAAAGCCTCTGTATGGAAAATGAAACCCCAAAAATAATTATTTAAGTTGTTATTCAATACATTGTGACTTAACAAATCACTTAGAAAATTTTAATTACCGATATTGGATAAAGTCTCAACACTAGCATAAAGCCTAAATTCATATCCAACAAGAAAGTAAAATATATTTTTGGAAAAGAGCTTATGTTGAATAGATGAGTCCATATTCATGGTAAAATAAACAACTATATTTAGATAAGGGCCCCCAACATACATTAGTCCTTATCCAGGAATAATATTTAGAAGTATTGGGTTCCTTGAGGCCTAATTGACAGCGCTTGATTGATGGCGCTTATTCAAAAGTAAGAAGTACATAATGTTGTTTTGAATAAGGGCACAACACTATTGTGTTATATTTCTTTTTCATATTTTGTAAGAACATGAGTCCTTATCCAAAGAGGCCGATTTCACCAAAAACTCAATTTCTGGAGCAAAAAAAAAAACAACTATACAAATAACTCATTGCACCTTTTGGCTATATTATTTAACATGGCCTTAAAATCTAGAACCTAAGCTTTACAGTGATACATGCTTGAGTTCGCCGTGTAATTCGTAAAGCAGAAGAGAGTCTTGGAGACAATTTATTTCAACCCTTACAATTTTCACTCCCACAATTAAGGTTTTGGATATTATTCGTAAATTACTTAGCAGTCATAATTATATGAATAATATACCTGCCCTCATGTCTAGCCGTTAACATGTCTCCTCCCTGGAAGGTCATCAATGTGTTTGGCTTGATGTTTGCTGCAATCTCTAGCATTGTGAGCTACTATAGTGAGTTCGCAATGGATAAGTGGAACATTGAACGCCATACTATTGACTATGGTCAGAGTCGTGGGGAGGACAACAATCACCCTCATCCCCTCCCCTTTACTTTATATGAACAGACCTATTCCCTGTCTCAGGCAGGCAGCACGGCTCCTAGAACTGACAGCGTCCACTTTAAAATGTTGTGCCGGCTGTCCCCTGCTGGACAGGCATTCTTTCTGGACCTCTACAATAGTATTTGGGAATCTCGTCACTTCCCATCACTAAGGAGGCAGGCAACCATTATTAGTGGCAAAGACAAATTAGAGCCATCTAGCTATAGACCCACATACAGCTCCTTTTGGCTGTCTTCTTTGATTTGGAAAAGGCGTACGACATCACCTGGCGGTTAATTTTATGTCAGATAGACACTTCTGGGTAAGGTTAAATAACACCTTATCCGATGATTTCATTCAAGAAAATGGTGTGCCTCAGGGTAGTATTTTAAGCTGTATGTTGTTCACTATTGCGATGAATAGCATTGTTGACAACGTGTGCTTACCTGGCTCTTCATGCCTTTTCAGAGTTGACTACACAATTTACTGCTGTTCTTCAAGTCGCCACAGGGCTGAATGGCAGATACAACTCTCGGTCAACAATCTATGGATTTGGGTATTGCGTAGTGGCTATCGCTTCTCTGCAGCCAAGACTGTGGTCATTCACTTCCATAGAATACGCGATATACACCTAAACTCTATTATTTTATTGGATCACATTATTTTACCGGTCTCAGCAACTGTAGGGATCCTGAGACTTTTATTTGATTTTAAATTAATATAGATTCCCCATATCAAAGACCCGAAAGCACGGTGTGTCAAAGCCCTCAATTTGCTTAAAGTTGTTAGTGGTTGTTCTTGGGGTGCTGCTAGGAAAGCCTTGATGTGCCTCTATAGGACTTCAGTAAAATCGAAGTTAGGCTATGGCAACTTTTTGTATGGTTCTGTTAAACCATCGGCGCTAAAGATGTTGGTTACTGTCCATCATGCACACATCTGTCTGGTTACTGGCGCTTTTCGCACCAGTCCAGTTGTAAGCAGCTGTGCCGATGCCGGTGAGCCACCTCTTTCCTACTGGAGGTCCTATCTTATTGTGTTTAGCGTGTTTAAGCTTCATTGTATGCCATAGCATGTTACCTTCTGTTCCAAATTCCATCCTCCCAACCATGTCTTGTATGAAACCAAATGGCAAAGTGCAAGGCCGGTTGGTATCCGGGGCTATCACTGTTTTACACATGTGGGATAGTCCTTCCAAAGCCTAGCTCTACTTCTTCAGGTCGAGTTGCTGCCTGGAAAATATCCCTACCTCACTGCCATTTTAATCTTGCCAAGTTCTCCAAAATGACAACACCTCTCATTATATTAGAGGACTTTTAATGAGTTCCTCTCCACTTGCTATCAAGGATTTCAGTGCATCTACACATACAGTTTGAAATATGGACCTGGTGTGGGATGTGCCTTTGCTATGGAAGGTTTTAATTATGAATTTGGTTTACCTGCTGAATCTAGTATTTTTATGGTAGAATTATATGCCATTTTTAAATTACTTTGTTTCGTTTATTGTAATTGTCACCACTCTGTTCTCATCTGCACCGATTCCATGAGTGCTCTTATAGCATTGTCCACATTGTACTCCTGGGCCTGGATTCACTAATGGGAGCAAATAGTTGCGCCGGCGCAAGTTTTAAAGATGTGCCCAAATACAAATTCACTAAAAGGAGCAGGCACAATTTGAGAGCAAAGTTGTGCCTTTTATTTGCCACCACTCATGATTGTCACTTCAACAACTTTAAATGGCGGCATATTATTGTATAACATAATGTCTGTCAAGCACAACATTTGTTTCAATTTAGGCAGTGATAACAAAACAATTACTTACGTTTTATTGTTGAGTTATTACATTCAAACAACGCAGTGGCATTTCTTGCATTATTACAAAACAAGACTACGAACTGTGTAATCTTCGTCTAGATCCAAAGAGATTTGTATTCCTCCAAGTCCAAAGACGTCTCGTCACTGAATATGGCGGTTAGTATAGCTTTAAAATAAATTTTAAAGTTTCTTTAAATGTTTTATTAATGGAACTTAAGCTTTAAACTAATAATATAAATAAATACTAAATAATATACTAATATTGTTTTTATAAAACATCCAGAAAGATGCCGCTTCTAATTTTACTGCTAGTTTATAAGCAAAATGTTTAGAAATATTTGTATTTGCTGTCATTTTCATTAGATTTAAAATAAAGTAGCCTTGACTTTGAAAGTAAATTCTTCACAAGTATTGGCCGAAAATAGAGCAATTGATGACGTCACCATAATTTTGCTACTAGTTTGGGCCTTATTTAGTGAAAACGCAAATGGAGCAAATAATAAGGCGCATCTTTGGGAGTATCTTGAGTGCAGAGTTACGCCATTTATAGACTTGCGACGGAGCAGAATTGCACTCATTAATGAATCCAGGCCCTGGAGTCCCCTTGTGCAGATGATACTCAGGTAAATTTTTAAACACCATGCTCACCTTCTGCTGGATTCCTGGTCATGCTGGTCTCTGGGAAATAAATTGGCTGACCAGGCAGCCAAGGAGGCAGTTTATCTCCCTCCCAAGGCAAGTTTGGGTGTCGTGTTTTTAGATTTAAAGGATTAGGTTCGGTGTTAAGTATTATACGCCTGGCATGATGCGGCCCATTAGGGACAGTGTATATCGTCATGGCCCTCTTCTATGTGAAAGTCAATAAGAGAGGAGGTCATCATGACAAGACTCTTTGTTGGGCATACATTTTCGACCATGTAGACATTAAAGCTCCCCTCCCCTCTCAATAGTATTTTGGGGCTTATGGATGACCCCTAATAAAGTAAAATGTTTTTTAAAAAATAATTTTTGTTTTTTCTAAAAGTTCCTTCCTTTCATAATCCAACTGTGCACCATATTTCAAGCTAATGCTCGATAGTTGAAACTTATGCACCAAATGAATACTACAGTTAACATACTAAAGACAAGATGCTTTAAATTAAATTAAAGCATCTGAAATTAAAAATTGGAAACCACTTTAATCCATTTGGGAATCAAACCAAATCCGATCTTCCAGATCAAAGTTAAGAAGGCTAGTACCCAAATCATATAATATGAGTCAATTTTGATATTGTTAGTGTTCATTAGATTTTATAGTTTTCAATTTTAATTTAATAGAGGTGGGTAAATTTGAACATTTTGTAACCAAGTAAATCATAGGTGCTGTTCAAAAGTGAAAAATGGATTAAAATAACGGTAACATACCTTAAGGTGAAAGTGTTTCTTGCCTCCCCCCATACTCCCACCTTAAGTATGCTGTTTTATGTTAAAATATTTAAGGTATTTGCTAGTATGACCATGCAATAGCAAGAGCAAAATAAAATTGGGTCTTAATTTTTTTAACTTTCATTATTTTAATATGCATAGATGTTAGAATGGTATAGTCATGATCAAGTTTGTAATATTAAAACACTTTTGATGCTTCCATTTACAGGTGCTATTGATGTGGACAGATTGGTGCAGGAGAGGGACTTAGTCACCTTGCAAGAGAATCTGATTAATGTCATCAATTATAACTTGGACCATGAATATGATGTCAAAATATTGGATCCAAATTTTGTCAAACTATTTAAACTTGCACAGCTTTCTGTGGATTACTTGATGTATTCCCAACAACATGTCTTCAACTGTGTTGAGCTATCTGAAGATCAAATTAATAAATTATCCAAAGTATGTTGATTCAATTCGTTGTCTTGTATTTCTGGACCTACCTTAATTGAAAGTTATTTTATATTACAAAGGGTAGCTATCTATAACATGATTGTATTGTGTTTTAATAAGTCATTAAATAAATAAGATAACATTTTAGAAAATGAATCACATATAAAAGTAAAAGCACTAATACATATTTACACACACATCATTATTTCAATATTAAATGGTACTTTTCTCGAAAAGTCCATCTTCCTCTATCCTTCCACCATTCTTTCGCCTTTAATTACTTTCATTCTTCTCCTCTCACCTGCACACTTTCTGTTATCTGCTCCTTCCATCTCTTTCTTGGCCTTTCTTGCGGTCTTTCCCCTTCATGCTTCATTTCCAACATTTTCTTTTGAATCCTCTCTTTTTCCATCCTCATTACATGACCATACAATCTGTCTTGCTTCCTCTACTATCTCATGTACTACCTATACCCCAACTCTTCCCCGATTAACTTCATTCCTAATCTTATTTCTTCTCGTGATAGCTAACATGCTCCTCACAAACTTCATTCCTATGGCCTACACTTTCTTAGTACCTCCTACTTTTATTGTCTATGTTTCTGCTGCATATGTGACTTCAAAGGAACTTCTCTTCTCCATAGCAGGTTTCTTACACACCTATAGAACAATTCTCCCTGATGTCCTCTTTTCATTACATCCTCGCTACTTACATCTTTCTCCTCATTCACACTTCCAAGATATTTTACGTTCTGTACTTTTCTCAGCTCTACTCCATCCTACTCTATAGCGTTACTAGGCCTTACCCTCTTCCTTGTCACTACCATCACTTCACACTTTGCCATGCTAAATTTGATTCCACAATCTACAAATAAACCTTTCTGACAGTACTGCGAACTTAACTGCAACTATAGACAAAGTGAATGCAGACATAAGAGCAATTGCTTCGTGGTCACATTGTAGTGGACTTCAACTCCATTAAATTACAATGAATGCTTATTGGAACATCAAGGCTCTTGTCTAAAGTAAATAGTTCTACCTTTCCCTGTATTTTACTTAATACCAGTGCTATACCATTTAGCTCACAAACTAGGAATCTAGGTATACTAATGAATGCAAATCTGACCTGGACAAATCAAACTACCAAAACATGTCAAAAAACCTATGCTGCTCTCCATACCCTAAAAAGGGGTCAAAAACCTTCTTCCTTTCTCTTTCAAAGCTATGCTTGTTCAAAGGTTGATATTCCCATACTTAGACTGTTGTGACATTGTTTATAGCGACTACAGAAAACATGCATTCAATTTATTTACCATCTTAATTATCAGGACCATATCTCTAAATACTTTGAATGGTGGACACTGCACTCTCTCAGTCTTCTACACAAGATATTACAGACTTCCTCACTGCAGTACTTAGCAACAAATTTTAATTTCCTAAAAATCAACATCAGATTAACACATGAGCTAAAAACTCCACCCTTATAAGAATTTCAATTCACAAATCTGAAGCGCCCGTTCATTCTCAGTTGCGGCATCACGGGCATGGAATGTACTACCCCACACAGTAAGAGACTTTACTGGGTTGGCTCCTTTTAACAACTTTACTCAAACAGAAAATTATGTCCATGCAAATAACAAATAAAACTGTTTGTATACAAATGTTTGAATGTTGTATGAATGAAGAAATTAATGGAGATAATATAACTAGTACATTTACAGTTTAGTCCATTATAGTTAGCCTACTATTGTTATTATAAACTTGTATTGATTAAATGTAAGACATGGCAAACTAGCCTTAACTTCGCCAAAATATATCAAAATAAAGACAATAAATAAATAATAAATAAGTAGAATCCATCAAACTTGATAATTTTTTTTCTTTTAAAATATCACACACTGTTTGCTCACCAATATTCTGCGATGCACCAAAAGTAAACACTGGATATGTGTGCTCAAATAAAGAGGAGCCATTACAGTCACCACTTCTGTTTAGTGATGTGCTTGCAACTTGTTACTATGTAAACTTGCCAAACAGTTGTATTGTACAGTAGCGTGTATGATTGAAATATTATTAAATGTTGTTAAAAAATTACATATAGTTTTCACTACCCTGGGTGATCGAGAATCTACTGTATTTGGCTCTTTTCAAGCTATCATTTGATTTTTAACTCTCTAACTTTGTTTTGTTTGGTTTCTTGTGACATGGTATTGTTGAAATCCTTGATAGTATCCCAACTATGATTAGACACAACAATCACAGTTATAACATTTGAGTACCACTAAATAGGGATAGTAATTTGTTACTATTTATACATTTTACTCAACAGGAAATTGAAAGAACCAAAAAAGAATGCAAGAAGAAAGATTTGGTATTGAAACACTTGAAACGAAAATTAAAAGAACTGGAGAAGATTAAGGCTAAGGAAGCAAATGTACTACCTCATCAATACTTTCAAGCTGGACATGGAATTAGCGGCCAATTCAAAGTAACTTTATTTGTTTTATTACTGTTGGGGCGATCATTTAGAGTTTTTATTTTTTCACTGGGTTAATTAAATGCTAATTACCTTGAACCCACTGATAGAGATTTTTTCCAACCACTTGTAACCTGCCCACTAAATATCCACCTAAAATCCTTGTTTATAATTTGAGTATAACTCACTCTTTAATGCTAAATGTTAAGCCACACTTAAGGAAAGTCCCTTGGTAAACAAATTAGTTCAGTTCAAACTGTGATTGAAAATACTAATACTAAATAAGTGTGTGCTAATTTAATACAACTTTTTGAGAGCAAGCAAATATATACAATTGAAATCTTTGACAATAAATTAAATACATGCACAATTTATCTGAACAAATAGTGAGCTATCATAATAATAAACATTAAAATGTTACAAAGGACCATAACAAAGTTATAATTTACGGTTGTCAAAATCACTGTTGGTTGGCGACTTTGAGAGCTAGGCAAGCAGCTTTGGATGTGAGCTCACAGGTAAAAAATGCCTTTTATATTTGGGCTTTAAATTCTTTACTGAAATAATTTTAGTGTTATAACGTGTATTTAATTATCATGTTGGATACATAAAATTATTCTTAGAAAAAATAAAGACGGCACAGAGAATAAGATTTAAAAAAAAGTTTGAATAGTGCAAATAAAGACCAGTTAGACCAGTCCTGAACACAGGACTGACACTGCGTGACTGTGCCTGCACCAACATTGACCAAGACCACTCGGTAGATTGTTTACTATTCTCTTCTTTCATTGGCCGAAATACTCCGTGGCAGTGAGAGGTAGTTCAAATTTTGATTATTTTTCTTCTACAGACACACATGCGCCCTACCCTCTTTCCCTTCCTTTCAGCCCCTCATGGCAGGTACAGACCCACAGTCACGCTTGACAAATACAAAGCTTGAGCAAAGATGCTGTCAAAACTATAAAATATATTAGGTTTGATCCCCGGCACTTCCAAAATGTATCTGTGAAGCAGTAGGTTTGTAAAGAGGTCAAACTCAACAATGTGAGGAAAAATGAGACGCTACTATAAAGAAGTAGCAGCTCCAATTTAGAAAAATTATATTATTGGCCGGAAGAGTCATCCTGACCACATGACATCCTATATCCACAAATGTTGGCACTATTATCACTAACGGCAGTGGATGCTTGGTTGATACAGCTTGCTTGTGGGCTCACACCATGGAGGTTTTATTTTGCTTAACTTAGGCAAGCAGGGCTTTCAATGCTTACCTGTTCAAAATAATATGTAGATTTGTTCCTTACTACTATTAAATATATTATTTTGACATCCATAGCAACTTTTTAAGTGTTTTCTTAACTCTTTGAGGTTTTCTATTGTGATAGTTAATCATTCATTTCATTACATTTTGTTTGTATTTATTAAGTTTGCTGTTAGAGGATTATTTTGAGGTAACTGAATTATGCTACACAGCTATTTTGTATGTTCTGATTTAAAATTCATCTGTCTGACATTGTTTCAAAAGGAACATAGTTTTCTTCTCTGAAATTGATAATTTTGTTGTTGCTTGCCTCATGAAGTAATATTAAATAAAACAATGTTAAAGCCAAATATTTTACTGGAAACTGTAATGCCAAACACTTGGTTTATTTTTAAAGCTTACTCCCTAATTTTTGGTTGCATGACAAGTGAGAACAGCCATTTTAAAATGAACTATGATGGATATTTAACATAAACATATCATGTTAGTACCATATAAAATAATATGAAGGTTAACTGACAGTTACAAAAGTTACCAAAACAACTTAAATAAACTCATATGCCAAGCCATGTGATATCCAATAGATTATATCAACACCAATATATATTATAAATGTTGACTGCAAAAAAAGTTTGTTTTTTCTAAAACACCATTTCTACAACATTATTGTTCCAAATTATATTTAATTATTATATATGAATATATTTAATTTGTATCTCTATATATGAATATATTTAATTATGTATATATATAATAGGAATTATTACATATATATATATATATATAGATAATAGGAATATAACTTAAGGATGTCATTCTTCCCTTAAATTCACATCTTAAACATTGAGTGAAGTAATTGAGCATGTAGCAAACCACCAGGGGTGAAGTATCTTATCACAAATCATATCTCTAGTTCAATTTTTGTATTCAGGAGTCATTTTTAACCAGATTGAAAAAGGGTAGGTTTGTGTGTTTGCAGTGTGGGTTTTGTGGCAAGGCTTTTCTAACCGATATTTATCTGGAAGCTCATCTTGTTCGGCGACACAGCGCTTTAGTTCAACAAAATGTATCTAGGGAGCCAGAGAGGCCCAACACAGACCTCATTTTTCAGGTAAACATTTATTTGCAATTTTTTTTAAAACAATATAACTTTGTAAGGAACTTTTTGGATAAGTCAATCAAGAAAAAGAAAATCATCTTTTAAATATAGTTGATACTAAGAAAATAAGAGGGGTGTAGAATGTAGGCTACATTGCATAAAATATACAATTTCGATATTATTATAAGACACCTAATTAAAAGTAAATTGTCACCAAGAAAATAACAAATCTTGAAATATGTAGAAAATTATTAATAAAAATGAAAGAAGATAAATAAGTATTGTAAAATTACAAACATCTAAAATAGTTTAACACATTTTAAAACTTAGATGTGTTTACTTATTTGGAATTTTAATAACATCAAATACAATTTAAATAGGGTCATATTTTGGATTTATAGTAGATGGAAAGTTGAGAGAATGTATAAAATGTTTTTCTGATATAAATAAATATTAATATGAAAATAGAATTTATTTTTTCTTTTAGCTGAAACTCCCCTTTTCCTTGTTTTGCTGGCTGCTTGTAAACGACATGTTTTGACACATCCACAGAATCATCCTCAGGTTAACACGAAAAAAGAGAACACACTGAATTTTATAAAAATGGCTGTAACACATTTTATCTGAAGAAAATTTAAATATGTCAAAAATACATGTTAGTAATAAAGGGTGAAGGTTTTAAAATAGTCTAAAAATAATATTTATCGGAAATAAATTTATGTAAATGAACATTTCCATGTCATTTTGGTGAGGAAACTGTTTGAAAATTATAAAAGAATAGTATAATATATAACATGAAGATAAAACATTTTATGACATTGTGGAAAGATGTCGAATATAATATGGGCAAATAGAAGGAAAATTAAGAGGAATTGTGCATTGAAACAAAAAAAACACCTTTTTCTCAACAAAACTAACTCAAGTTTTGTTTTAATTACAAAAGGTATCTATTTATTTTTTCCTTTAAAAACTCTTTTGATTTATGAAGTTGGATGTATCAAATTTTCCAAACTTATTAATAGCAAGTGTTTGATTTCTTATATTTGACTTAATATAAATAAACATGTAAATAATTCAATAAGATCACCACAACACTTTCTAAACTATTAATATTTAATACTACACACAAAAATTACATTTTTAAGTAGCAGCTTATTTTCATTAATTTTTGATCTTACTGTGCTAAGGTTTTAAATGTATTTCAAATGAATGGTGAATTAGTTCTGAACTACTAAGATATTTGATTTTTGCCTTTAAGGGGTTGGATTTTTAGAATAGCTTGAGATACTTCTCATAGTGGTCATAATTTTTAAAAATCACTTTGCATAAGACATTTTTACGCAGATATACCAATTATTACATGCTTGACAACGGGCGATTGTATTGGTTATTTTAACTAACTTAAGTATTATCTCATTTTTCAACTGATATAAAGACCACTCACTACCATCTTCAGCACTCAAACACTACTACCAAACAAGAGTATATGTTTCACAGTCCCAGGTACTGGAAAGATAAGGAAGTTTGCCTGGTCGTATTCTCGCCAAGTTCATCTAATTTGCTTTGCTAGTAATGTTGTCAATAGGCATTCAAATTCCAGCCATGTGCTCTGAGGTGTTTTTATCCTAAATGGCTTTTTACTGATACTCCATGTAAATGAGAGTACATTTAATCTAAAATTCTCCTCTAAACACAATTAAAATGCGAAAAGATTGGCCCAATAGTGCGATGCGGTGCAAAAATAATATATATTTAAAATAATTGTGTGTTTAGCTTTCTAATATACTTCTGGGATAGTCACATATTCACACAAATAAGAAAGGAATGAGGAAGGTCCACATTTGGGCCAATTCTGGTACAGTTCCTCTAAAATGATTAATGTTCATATAATCTTATAGTAAAATAAGAAGAAGAGGTACTTTAATTTATTAAAAATTTGTTTATTTTAACTGTATACTTGTTTAGTGTAAGAATGGGTCTTATGTTCATTGGCTTTCTTTATATTATAATGTATTTGCATTGTCTAACATAGGTGGGCAGTCCACATTTAACCATGCGAGTGGGGTAGCATTGATGGTTTGCCATGAGTGTATAGTTTTTTAAAACATGTATTTTTTTTTAGCACCGGGTCTTACTACGTATTCAGGTTATATGATTATCTATGGATAAAACTCAACTATACGAGTAAAGAAATCAATAGAATCACCAATATCTTAGAGAAACATAAATTGAAAATAACCTTTTGTAATAACAACATCAAAAACCACATCAGCAAATAAAATTTGAATAAAACCAACAAATAAGAAAAAAGCAGTATTTACCAATTAAAATATGACTGCAAATGTGTATGTTTAGGGAAATCTGGCTGAAAAATTTCAACCATAGTTTCTGAGCATTTAAGTGATTTCACATATGTGTGAAACAAATTCAAATTTTCTGAAAATCTCAAACAATCATGACATCAACCCACCTCTATGAATAACTGCATAAAATTACTTTAAAATTCTTCCGAAGGTACTAAAATTCATACTGCTGAAAACATCATTATTCAAACCGCAGTACTAAATAATAAAAATGTTCTAAATGAACAAACAGTTTTTGAAAAACTCATCAGCACTTTAAGAAAACTCCCCCAACACACCAAAATTAAAAAAATCCTTTACTTCAATCCGCCCTTCCTTACATAGTAGTTAAAGACCTGTTGGAGCCAGTGTCGAGAATACCATAACCTTACTTCATATTCCTTTCGTTTTCTGAAATATTTTCTTACCCTATTTTTATACACGCAACATTCATTCAAGGCATTAATACCTTTAAAAAAAAGCCCATCTATAATCTTATCTATTTCTTTCTTTAGAAAACAATTACACCATAATATCCTCTCTCTTTGTCTATATTATTACCAACTTCCTTCTACATTGCAGTAGAATGTTCTATCTTCATGTTAGATATACACTTCTTTTCTAACTTTCAAACAGTTTCCTCACAAAAACTATGTGGGACTCACCAATCACATCAATTTAATCCTGGTAAATATTTTTAGACTATTTTAAAACCTTCACTCTTGATTACTAACATGTCCTTTGACTTATTTAAATTTTCTTCAGATGAATTGTGTTACAGCCATTTTTATAAAATTCAGTGTTTTCTTTTTTCATGTTAACCTGAGGAGGATGCTGTGAATGGGTCGAAGCATGTTGTTTACAATCTCTGCAGCATAAGCAGCCAGCCAAACAAGGAAAGAGGGAATTTCAATTAAGAGAAAAAAATAAATTCAATTTTCATATTAATATTTATTAATATCAGAAAAACATTTTATACATTCTCTCAACTTTCCATCTACTATGAATCTAAAATATGACCCTATTTAAATTGGATTTGATGTTATTGAAATTTTAATTGACTAAAAACATAAAATTTTAAAATGTGTTAAACTATTTGAGATGTTTGTAGTTTAACAATATCTAAATTATCTTATTTCATCTTTATATAATAACTTTCCACATATTTCAAACTTCTTCATTGTCTTGGTAACACTTTATTTGTAAATTATATGTCTTATAATTATACCTAAATTATGTTTTGGCAATGTACATTCATTCTACATCACTCCTATTTTCTTATTTTCAATTATATTTAAAAGATGACTTTTATTTTTCTTAACCTATTTATCTATTTGTAACTTACTAACAGTCCAGCTTAGTCACTAGATTGTCTCTCAATTGATCTCAAGAGTCTCATATTTTTATCTTTAAAGGGATGGAAAAAAAGTATTAATACTGACAATGATCATTGCATCTGTTTTGGAAACAAGCTAGGACAAACATAAAATCACTATAAAAGCTTAAAATAATCAGATTATAATTATTATCAACTCATTTTTCATTTGCAAACTTCACATATAAAAATATCCCCTGCATAAATTTTTTTTTTGTTTGTTTTCTGCGTTTAGGAAAAGAAGTTTATTGAAAAAGACAACAGAAAAGAATTTGAGACAGAACTCCAAAAGAAAATGCAATTATGGCAGGACAGTCAACAACAAAAGTTAAAAGATGAGATGATTGCACTTCAAAATACTCTCTTCAATGAAATTAAGGCAAATGAGATTTTTCTTATCTTATTATTTCTTTTATTTGAACCATTAAAGAATCTTGGTTTATATACCATAACTATTTTCATGTATAAATAATTTAAATATTCAATATCTACATTTATTAAAATTTATGACAGAAATATAGAAATATATTTTACCTCCTATTCAATATTTGTATAAATCATTTTAATTTCTTTTTAAAAAGAGTTAAAGGCAATTGCTTCAATTGTTATAAGAATTTTTTTTTTAAATGTTATAAGGTGAAAACTGTTTAGGTGAATACTTCAAGCCCATATTGAAATGTATGCACATCATAACATATAATTAGGCCTGTGCTGGATTCCGAACTTCGGTAAAAAGATTCGAGAAAGTAGATGTTCCCGAAACTCGGATGGAAAAAATTATTTCTCGGGTTTTTCTGGAAAAAAATTAATATTTAAAATAATTTAATAGGGTGAAGAACAGTGATATTACAATTACTCTCCCTTGATTGGAGGCAGAATAAGCTCATAGCGACACTCACTGAGAATAACACCTTTAAAATTAGCAGAATATAATCTTGAATACTATTCTCTAAACGATTTGACTAATTAGGCTAGCTATAAAATAAAAGCAGCTATAGTTTAGGGTACCCATCTACTAAAGGAAACCCGCCTCGGTGGCGTAGTTGGCTAACGCGCTTGTCGTGTTGAGCTCGACTGCCGAGGACGGGGAGATTGAGGTTCGAATCTCGGTCGGGTGAACTGGGGGTGGTTTTTCCTAAATGATTTTCCACTCTCCCTCCACACCACGCAAATGCGGGTTCACTTCCTCAAAATTCAACCCTCCCAATTCCTAATCCATTAGCGTAATTAGTACTTAAGCGTATAACCCAAATGGGTAGTAAGACGCGGTACTAAATAATACTAAAGGAACGATAAAGAAGGTTAATCTAACTTTATTAAATTAATAATATTGTTTATGAACATTAAATACAAATGTAACATTAATAAACATTTCTTAGTTGTTACTTTTTAGTATTAATTTTTATATTTTAAAATATTCATTTATTTTATTTTCATATTAAAGTAAATTTCATCTAATGTAGAACAGCTAGTCCATTAAGTCCAGGTATTGCTATGTTTTACTCTCATAGCCAGATAATCTAGAAGACCTCTGACCTCAGCTTTTTACACTTTTGGTTTTTCATGTGTGTGTGTTAAGACACAGTAGAATCGCTTTATCAGTAGCTTTTCGAGAACGCCCCACTATCTGGTTCACATTCAACACAACTGAAAACAATTAAATAATGTAACTACACTACATACAATTCATGATAATATTTATTCCTGAATAGATATAAGCCAGGAAAACATATTTTTAGCGCATAATAATGAAAAGTGGATTGTAAATATCTAATTATGCATGAAACACACTTTCACCACACTTATTTGCACAAATACACGCCTATTACATTATTCTTATTGTTTGCATTGGCATCCAATTGCTTTATTATCATGACAACATAAACCATCAATATAATTATATTTTCGGGGTATAACAGCACTCTTTGTGAGAGGTTTAGTAACTAAAACGTAAGACACACTGGCTCACTTGAGAGGGTTTTTTGGTATTCTTATCGACAAGACTGGGGCTCACTTTTATCTATTCAGATTAGTTTAAATATGTTGATGTTTCATTGTGTAAATAGTTATTAAAATTCACTCCACTTTGTTTTGTAGCTACTATAAAGTTTGTTTCTATTCTACATCTATGGCTTATTTCTAACCTCTTTCTTTTTCCACTGTGCTCTTTAACTATAAAACAAATTATTTAGCAATTGGGCCACCTCGTTGTTAAACACCATATTTGAGCCATTACAATTTAATTCCTTTTTGATAAAATTGACAAAAGCTTTTAATTATATCATCAAATTATTTTTATTTCAGTTTAGAAATGAATGAGAAGGCTAAGTTTAAATGGGTGGTAAGCCTGGGCGAACAAAAACAACTATATTATGATACAATAAAACAATATTCATAAATATCTTTGTTGACTTATTGTCTGCAGATGTTCTTGCATGCTTAAAGTTACTAAAAACACTTTAGTACTTTTCTGCTTTTTGTTTTGTTACTTTGACAAAATATATAAATTGACTTTTTGTCAACATAACAAAATATATTTGCATGATGGAAGGTTACAGAATTTTCTTCAAGTAACTTTTCATCAACACCAAAGCTACCATAAAATTATTGTAAGTTAAGTTGTGTTACAAAATGCTCACATTGCTTGGACAGTGTAAGACTATACTACACATAAAACGTTCCAAGGTTTACTGAAACTGTGTACTTCAAGTAATCATCATCATGGAAGTATCTGAAGATTTATTACACCTTTTTTCTTTCATAAACACAAACCTCAAACCGAACACCTGTTTCGTCTATTTGCTCGCCTTTTGGTACTCTATCATCGTTTATTTCACTGTCATCCACGCGGACAAACAAGTCTTCGTTAAACTCGTCTGGGAAAAAAATGTCACAATCATATATATCTTTTATTCTAGAAAGGTAAAGTCTTTTGAAATGGGGCGAAAGAAGTGCTGATCGGTAGATCTCTGCTCCTCCCAAGACCCACACTTGGTCAATAGTGTTTTTGTAAACTGGATCACTCGATAATATATTAACAACAGAGTCTAATGAGTTACAAACTATAGTATCGGGGTAGCTTAAGGGTTCTGTAAAGTTGGATTTGCTGAGAACTATATTGAGTGCTCCAGAGAATGGTTTTGATGTCACAGAGTCCATTGTTTCCCAAGTCTTGCGGCCGATAACTACAGCATTACGGAGTTGGTTCTTGTCTGCTCCATCTGCCTTCGTACTCCGAGGTTTTGACGTCATGGTCAGGAAGTAATGGAACTCGGAGGGAAGACGCCAAGGCAACTCTTGTCCCCGACCTATTCCCTTGCTCAAATCCATAGCTGATATTAAGTTGAGTTGTATGGAGGTGTTGCTTTGGTTTGATCTAGCCATCTTAACTCATCATTTAACTTGTCTGCAACAAAATATCATTTTGGTTATGGATTATTTAAGCCTACTGTTAAAACGAGCTCAACACGAATAAGAACTTATTTATTTTTGAAACAAGAGAATCTAAAATATATTTGGCTAAAGCTACCCAAATAACTTCTAGAATTATTGTGCATGTGCGTGTGTGTGCTCGTGCATGTCCAAAAACTGTGCTATCCTTGTCTGAATTACTCATTTCTCTGTCTTTCCTCCCCCCATTTTCTGACTGGTGATTTATTCCTTACTCGGCTCACAGAAGATAACAAATTTTCGCTTACCTAGTGTGTTAAAAGGATAGAAGTACAAATTTCTAATGACACAGTCGTTTTTGAGCGGATGAGTAACATAGGTTTTATCTCTGGAAATACTTAGTTGGGAAGTGAGTTCTTGAGAGCTAAAGTATATATATATTTAAGTGTCTTAGGTAGGGGTCATTTTATCATATCTACTCATCACCCATTATCAATTAATAACATGCATTATCCCCCTTAAATAATATTAATGATTATTGTGATTCAGGATGAAATCTAAAGTGTCCTCTGGGTAAGCACACAGGCCACTCTTCATCCTTTTGTTTATTACTTCAAGATAGATAGTGTTCTGAAGAACCATAACCTGTGAATCATAAGGGAACACCTAGAACACAACACTGTTTCACTTCGTCTGTTTCAGAAGTACTTCACAAACCACCTCAAAGAAGCTCTTTCATCAATCAAGAAAGTTTTTTTTTTTTATTTAATTTCAGTGATTCTTCTGCTGTTATAAGCACTTGGTTCAGAAAGTGCACTTTAAATATCCCAAATAAATAAAATAAAAAAATATTTCATTGATGGAGCTGTTATTAGTCAATATAAGAACAGAAAGAATTTCATCAACATCTGTTATAATCATTCTGATTTTTAGATAAGTTCTAGTGGATTTCTTATTTATTTATTTTGCTTCTGCTCTGGGAAGAATGCCTGTGATGGATTAGCAGATACTATGGAGAGAGATGCCAAAAAAACAAGCCTGCAAAGATCCTATACAAATCTGATCCTACCCCAAAAGATTTGCATGATTTTGCCGTAGAAAACATCAAAGGCATATTTTACATTTTTGTTTCACCACAAGAAGTAAAAACAAATTAGAAATTGTTGAAAACTAGGCACCTCGAAACCAGAGAAAACATGGATTTTTACCTCTCAGCAAATCTACAGTGAACATCTGCGTTCATGTGCTTATAAAATCAGTCGGTTCAGAAAGTGCATGTTAAATATCTCAAATAAATAAAATATAAATAAAAACTATATGCGCCTTTTGAATATGAATATCTCCCAGTAGCAACAACACAATCGCGTTTAAACTTTTTCTGACTTAAAATGTGGTAATTTTATAGCTCAAAGGTGGTTGATTGTGATGGCTTGTTTGGTCGATCGACTAAGAAAGATTGAGAGAAAGAAAATGAAAGAGAGAGTTTGGACTGTGTCTGCGCACAGCCGTTCTTAGCCAGACTAAAGTCACAATAGTCAGAGTAACAATCAATGGTAGAAACGGTGGTATAGTATTTTTCATTTTTTATTTGATTTTAGTGAATGCATTTTATTTTTCATGAACATTGACATCATTAGTAAAAATGAGTGTGCCTAAACGACCAAAAATCTAACTATTCCATGAAGAATGGGAAAATAATTTTTTTATGGCAACCAGAAATAAATATCTGTTTGCTATGCAGTGCTAGTGTTGCGGTGTCAAAGAAGGGCAATTTAGAGATACATTTTTCTAGCCTTCTTAAGGAGAAATATGATCATGACTTTACACCTAAAAGCGAACTATGGAAGATTATAGTGAAAGAACTTAAATCTCTGTTAGGAGCTCAACGATTATTATTAGGAGTAAAACAATTAATGTTTACTAAGCTCGTTGTATAGCCACATGTAGCAACCGAGGCATCATTTTATATCACAAATATTTTAGTGGAACATAAGAAACCTTTTCAATATGGTGAAATGGTGCAGCAAGCTTTTCTTGAGGCCAGTGATGGTTTGTTCGGGGAATTTAAGAATAAAGTTGAGATTATGAACGCTATTAAAAGACATGCCACTCTCTTGCCAGTCCGTGACGTGATGCGTAAAAATAATGGGTGGTGATTTAATAAACAAACTGGAAAAATACGTCGATAATTGATGTTATTTTTCACTACAGTTCGATGAATCAACTGACATGGTGGATACTTCTCATTTAATTGTGTTCATAAGAATGATGTTCTGTGACATGAGCTACAAGGAGGAGTTTCTAATAATAATTCCTGTGAAATATCTATATCAGTTCTATATATATATATATATATATATGGGCATAATCAATTTGAACCAATAAAGGATTAATATTTAAACAGAATCTAAGATTTGTCTACAATTCCCTGTGGTTAATTTTAGACACTAAAAATAACAAAACTATTTTATAGATTCCCTCTGTGAAGAATGGATACACCATCTAGTAATTAATATATTTAGTCTTAAAAATATAAATTAATTTACCATCACAAAATGTAACATAATTATTTAATTTTTTATACCAACATTAATTTGTGATGGAAATAACAGAGGGAAAACTCGCTTCAGTGGCTACATTGTCTAAGGTGCTACTCTCGCAATAGACTAGACTGCCGATGAAGGGAAGACCGAGGTTCGAATCTCGGTCAAGTGTATTGAGGCTGGTTTTTCCAAAATTGTTTTCCACTCTCTTTTAATGCAAATTCAGATACACTTTCTATAAATATAACCTTTCTCATCCCTAAAACCATTAGCTTAGTTAGTATACAAGCGTAAAACCCAAACGGGTAGTAAGACACAGTGCAATTATATATATATATATATATATATATATACACATACATACACTTAAAAATGCTTACATGTGGAAGAAAACAAAATTAATAAATTCCTCAACCAATTATACAAACTGAAAGAATTAATCATATATTAACTATCATTAGTTTTAATATTAAAAAGAAAACTGTAAAACACACCGCACAGACTTTCTATTGCTTTTATCTTAAAATAGACATTTACTATAAACTAAGATTTATGAAGTGAAAATATTAGGTCTATACAATGTTGTATGAACAATACACCAAAGATCATGAATGAAATAATATACACTGTAACTTACTCACTGGCATTAGAAACTAGGAACACTGTTACAGAAAAATTTAGAGAAGAAAAAAAACTTTGTCCACTAAAGAGCATAAGAATCAAATTAATTTTCAAAGACCTGAATTAAAAAGTATATAAATATTTGACTATAGCTCAGAAACTATTGATTTTATAATAATATATTTCAAATAAAAAATTTGTATGTTTACTGGTACTTCAACATTACAATGATAAGATATTTAATCTCAAATAGTTGCGGAGAAATGTTGAAAACTGGAAAATTTTCCTAATATAAAGTATCCTCAAAATCATTTTCATGAAAAATTAGTGACCATCTTGTTTATAATGATGAACAGTGTCTAGATATAAAATTTAATCAAAATCGTTAGAGCGAATTTTGAGAAAATTGATTTTTTCTCTTTTTGCCCTTCAGTAAACTACCATTAAATTTAGGGTTAGATATCTAATTCCAAAACCACCTCTGGAGGACCTTATTAACACCCCCAATATCAAGCTATAGCCCAATCTATAAAATACTTAAGGCTCTAGCCTGAGGTATAGACAGATGGCATTGCAAAAACCACCTTTCTGGGGGTCATGAAACGTCGACATCCATCAACATCTTGAGTTTGAATATTTTGACTATCACAATAATTTCTCGCTGAGGTGTCGAGAGAAAGTAAAAATACTGGTCTTGTAAATCAGAAATAGCTATATACCTTTAAAACTCGGAGAAAAGGATTAATATAAACCTTATCATTAATTCCTAAAATCTATATTTTTTTATCAAAATATATCTGTATGTCTCTAATTATTACAATAATAACTATTATAGTAAGAACATTTTTAATAATTTTAAATCACCCATTAGCAATAATAATTACTATTCAAACAATTATAATTTGTCTAATAAGGAACAATAACTTCAACTTTTTGATCTATAAATTTAAAATAAAATGTAATTTAATACATACACTCATATACACACACTACCATCTATGAGTGATCTAATTTTGAACATTAATAATTTAAACTAAACTAAAATTACATTTGTGACTATTTTACAGGTCTTATACATATGTAATTTTGTAGCGCTTGGTTGAATAACTCTATTCTTGCAGTTAATGCATTCAATATTAGTACAAAATTTTATAAATCATAGAAAATACTGAGGAATATGACAGAAATGCAGAAACACTTTTTTGTTGTTGTAATTTAGTATTTGAATGGATTTTAAATAAGTTTGCAAGTTTTGTCCTTATTATTTTTTCACTTCAATTTGAAAGGTATTAACTTAAAATGATTAGGATACCTACTTAATGTACATATCACTCCGATAATTTATTCAACAAATACCCCACTTGCTTACCCCTAGTTTTGTCCGCAATCTCTTATTGTTTTGAGTGCATTTAACTTTGAACCTACTCTTAAGGTTGTTTTTATCAGTGACCTTGAGCATTATGACCTTTAATCTACTTTTCTCTCTCTTGTACTTTTACTAGATGACTTATCTTCTCAAACTTTCATCTCTTACACTCGACTCAAGCAAGTGCCTTGTTTAACATTTACACACTTCTGTATGCACTTAATGATGTGTTGTTAAGTACTTTTCATAATTCATAATCTTTTTATTAAGAGTATAGTATCTATTCATTCTATCTTCTATTGGTAAAGTCACTTAGTTTGACACTTTCTCAGTCAATAGTGTTTCTGTTTATTTGGAATTTAAAGCTTCTGCTTTCATAGTGATAAATTGACAACCGTGGGACCTACTTCGGTGGCCACATGGTCTACAGGCGTCACTCTCGCAATAGACTAGACAGCCGATGAAAGGGAGATCAGGGCTAGAATTCTGGTTGGATGTATTGAGGGTGGTTTATACAAAATGGTTTTCAACTCTTCCTTCCCACAAATGCGGGTACACTTCTTCAACCTTATTCATCCCCAACCCACTAGTGTAATTACTACATATACATACAACCCGAACAGTGCTAAAAATAAATAAATACGTGGGACTGAGTGTGGTACGTCTATTTCAGAACTTAATATGTTTGTAAATCATATGTTCCTGTTCCGGTAAATAGTCAGTTTAGTAAATGAATGTTAAATAAATACCCCTATTAAAATTAAACACACATGGGTGTTTATGACATCCTGAGTCTTGTTAACGAAGTATATAACTATCTCACCACTGCCCACTATAACACATCTGATAGCCAAATTAAAGTTATAAATAAAGTATAATTAAAGTTCTGAATAAAATATATTTTCCACAGTGTGGATGTTACTTCCTCTTTACACTTTGACAGTGCTAGAAAATATTTTCAAGTATAATTTATGCATTAATATGTGTATTGTAAAATAATAATTTTCAATAACTTCCTTGTAGTTATTTATTTTCAACAAAAGTTATGTTTACACTCAGTTGGTAGCCAAGAAACCACCTATCTGAGGTTTCAAGATTTGATTACTGAAGAGAATATAAATTGATCACCACCAAGGTGCTTAAATCCCTCAATAAATAAATCTGGAACCCCTCACAACCCATCAATATGTCACCAAATCCAAACGGGCCTCTAACCACAACTTTAGGTGAACTTCTCTTCTTCCAACCACTTACTAATATTTTCTAACTATTTAAATGTCACCATAATATTATATGTTATTTATCCTGGAATCACTTCACTTAATTGCTTACAACCTGAACAGGTAAATAACACGTTAATAAAACAAATTAAAAATGAATTTAATCTGCTAAAGCTCACACTTGACACATAATACTAACTATACCCTGATTTTGGTAGGAAGAACAGTATCTGGTAGTTACTAAAGCTATTAAAACAATTTTTATATATTCATACAACATGTCATGTCATCTGCAGCTGTCACTTTTGATAGATATTTTCAATACTTATAAAATAACTCAAATTATATAGTAAAATATTATCAATGTTGGCCGAAAGGAAATATGTTTAAATTTTATTAACTAACTAAATATTTAAATCAACAATACTTTGGTAAAAAAAAATGTAAATGTGACTAGGGGAAATTTTAAGGGTTGTTTGTATCACCTGTGCTGGTGCTGCACACTATCTAAATAACAATTCCATTCAGTCTAGTTTGCAAGTGGTGGGAAGGTCAGTGTTCAACTCTCGGCCAGGTGTGCTGTGAGGGTTTTTTCATAGATGTCCTCCCACTCTCCCCTAATGCTAACTTGGGTACATTTCATCTAAATTCTATCTTCATCCTTAAATTAGCTTATCTAATAAATACGTATTCAACCAGGGTAGTGAAAAGTATTAAAAGAAAGCTGTTTATGATTTTTATAATGACCTGCTTTTGAATTTTGATTTAAAAACTAGAGATGGGGTGCTTGAATCCTCGAATCCCTCAGATCCTATGGTATTTGAGAGATTCGATATTTTTAAAAATCTCAAAAGTTTCTCAAATAGAATATGAAAAATTTCTTGAAAAACAATTTTAAGCAATAAGCAAAATTAATTATATAGACTTGTGTAGTTGGGAGAGCAAAAAAAATCACAAAAAAAAAGACAAAATTGTATAAATATAATTAATTTTTTAAAAAAGTGTTCTCTTTTCTGTTTATGCCATAATACACATGACAAACAAAATAATATTTTTCTGAAGATTGAAAAATGACACCTGGACACGGGAATCGAACCTGGGACATTTGGCTTAGTACACCGGTGAGCTATCCAGGATTCGTCCCGTGCCCAGGGTCATTCTTCACTCATATTTTAAGGCAGAGTCTATGATGGTCTTAGCAGAAATCGTCAGCTACAATTATGTGATTTTTGTTTAATATCACAAGCCATCAGATAACGCAGCCATCGGCGACTCGGTAGTGGCTTATTGCCAAGTTGTACAATTATTATAATTGTCAGGGAATGCGTGTGTATATATATATATATAAAGTGTAAATAGCCGAAGCTATATTAATGGTAATTACTTCAGTTAGATATCATTCTGAAAATTGAAAAATGACACCTGGACACGGGAATTGACAACTTTTTTTCAATCTAATTTTAAATATTTTCACTTTAACTAAAATTTTACATTTTTAAAGATTTGTAGATTCAAATTTGGATTTGAGATTTAAAAGAAAATTTAAGATTCAAACATGACCCATCTCAAATTAAAACACACATTTTTTATTAAAAATTATCATAATGTATTTCTTATCGAATGGGGGAACATTGTACCAAACCCATTCTACTTTAAAAACAGAGCACGCTTTATATTCTTGGCATAAAATTTAGGATAAGTTAAGTACCAATTAGTAAAAATTTAATTCGCACAGCAAGGTCGTAACCAGGCCAAAATTTAAGGGGGGTTTAAGTTCAGGGGGCACAGCCTCTCAACTGCCGCAGGCAAAGACAAATTTCAGATATTAAATGACTAAGAATTATCTGGAGTTTAATGGCAGTGATTAAAGATTAAATACTTTAAGTGTTATAAATTTGTTTAACATTTAGAACATTAAATAGCCCCTTCTCCCTCAAGTTTGAAAATATCAAACACTTCTTAAATAATGGCATAAGTGGTGGCAAAGGTATAAGAGGGGGGTGGGCCCTGCCCTATTAATTTGGTTTTTTCCTCTGGAATGAATTTCCCCCTTCCCCTTGTAGATTTATTTCACTTTCCTTATATTTTTGAATATAATACATTAAAAAAAACTTCACATAGTTTATAAAGACATTGAATTAAAAAATATATCAGGCAAAGATTGTTGTAAATATCTTCTAGATGAATATTTATTTGAAATGATCTTAGGTAATACCACTCGAAATAGATTTTAGAGAAGTGTATATTATCCAAAAATATTCCAGGCAAGGCCCTCTCCTATAGTGGCATCCTATTGACAAATGTTTGCTGGAATTCCTTAACTCTTTCTAGTCATATTCATATAGGTATCCATACGTCAAATTGTGTGATCTGCACCATACACATTTGATAAATATATATTATTAATACCTGTAAATCAACACTAATAATGCAGTAAAATATGATCAATTCATACCACAAACAAATATATTTGTATTTTATAAAGGGCTCTTCTAATTAAAAATGAAAGTAGACATTGTTTTTTTAGTTTACTGGAATTCATTAAAAAACAAAAATCAGCATCCCGGATCAGGATCAGTAAACCATTTTAACCTTCACAATGACTAACTTATTTAACATTAGTCTACTCTACACACTAAACTCACAAAACTAAAAGCACTCACACGTTACAGTATTTATAACATGTACCTACCACTAGATAGGCTGTTCTCAAATTGCCACTGTAACCAGCTGGGGGTAAATAACTCGACCCTCCCTTATACTTATCCTATCCCTGATCTCAGATTCTTCTATCCTTGCCAACTCATTTATGACATGTTCTCATATAGTTTTGTTATGTTCTATTCTCAAAGACTTACCTACTTCCACAGTTCTTGCCACACTCACTAA
This sequence comes from Timema genevievae, assembly GCA_902155825.1. Lineage (NCBI taxonomy): Eukaryota > Metazoa > Arthropoda > Insecta > Phasmatodea > Timematidae > Timema > Timema genevievae. The sequence continues at coordinate 126,656 of CABFWO010000028.1, forward strand.
TACGTTCTATTTCCTTAGTTAATATGTTGTGTTGGTCTGACTAATGAACACAATCACAAACTATTATTTTTAAATGTACATTAAACACTATAATGGTGGTGACAAGTTATATACTTGTATTTTATTGTTTTGTCTAAACCGTAATTAAGGCAGTTTCTTTTTTTCAAATTACAGGTGGAGGGGGTTTGAACCTCCCCCCCCCCCTTTGTCTACGGCCTTGCTGCACAGAAATTTTAAGTTTGAACCTGTCACTTAATAAAGAAATTTAAGAATAAAACAATCATTTCAGGATTCAAATCCTGACTCCGCTTTTATTTTAACCTTTTTTTTTATTTAAGAGAAGAATATGAGCCTATTTACTAGGTCAAAACCTGGGATACGTAACCTAAAATAAACACAAAGCTTAGAAAATATTTGTAAAAAACTGTATGACTTATTTAAATTAACGTTAAAATCTAATAGGTATGTTAAAGTATTTCTACCTTATTTTTTTGATCAGCTGTATTAGATAGAATATTACAAGTTTTCTTTGAAGAATAGAAATGTTGGCTATATTCTAACTTCACATTGAAACAGAGAGTGAAAGTTTTAGTACTTTTACTGACCTACTTGGCTACCTGTTTTTTTCTTAGTGGCATCTAGCCTACAAGGTTTAGTATTTCACTAATCAAGGTCATAAGACACGGTGTTTATAAAATAAGTGTACAGTGTAACAAGACCTATTTTTTTATGGCTTGAGAGGAACAATCCCTAATATACACCACTTGGCAATATTGCATATAACTATATAAACATTTATTGACTTAAATCTGTTTCTATGCAAACTTGTTATTACATACCTATGTTTTTATTGATTGTTATTTTAAACATCTATTTTTTAGAAATTGAAGGACTCCATTGAGAAAAGTACACCAAATTCTGAATTGCTAGAAAGTATTCAAAAACAAGAAACAAATTTAATATCGTTTCAGGATCACTTTGGAGAAAAGGTAAGAGTTAAAATGTTTTTTTAAAATATCTTGAAGCTATTTGTTTATTTTATATTTTAATTGGGTACCTGCACTTTCTAAATACAAGGTAGTATCAACACATAATTTACAACCTTAAATAGAATTGCCGATATATTTATCACTAAACAACTTTAACTCAGGAAGTTGAATATTTGGAACAAACTCATATACAAATAGTAGAATAATGTAAGCACAGGCTGGGATCCAACCAGAGTACCTTAAACCTGTAGTCTTGGGGTCTCTGGTTTGATACACGCAGCCTAAAATACTAAATAATTTTTTGGGCTTCTATCACCCTACTACCCATATATTGTAATTCCAGTCAGTAGGTCTTGCTATTTAACATTAAAAATTGCTTAACTAGGTAAAGTAAGTTTTTAAGTAATGTAGTGGTAGAAAATTATATTTAGAAATTGTTTTTAATACTGAAATAAGTAAAATAACAAAAATGTTAGAATAATACAACAATAATACAATATTTTAAAACTAAATTCTCCCCGTGTTTATGTGTAAATGGAATACATGTGTAGGTGCTGGAAGATGTTGGTAATCAGCTGCAGTCTTTGGACAATGTGTGGAAGAGCAGGTTGGCATCATTGGAGAGCGAGCACAGGAATGAGTTGCAGACGCTCAATGCTCGACTTTCATACAATGAGGCAGAAAGTGAGTTAACTCCTTTTCACACTAAAATAAATAACTTTATTTTCTATAACTATATAACTTTTACCAAAGAGTATAACAGGCTTGATGATTGATTGCCAAATTTATAAGTAAAACAACTGGATACATATTTAAATCAATTCATATGGACTTAATTAATCTTTATAAATAAAATTCAATTTTTAGTAAAATTAGGTTGTACAAGCTGTATTAAATTAACATGAAAGACATAAATGTGTAATATAATTAATAGATATGCATAATATTTGATTGATATGTGAAAGAAATTGGTAATTTTAATTACAAGTTATAATACTTTATAATTATGAATGTCTTGAAATTATAACAAACATCTAAAAATTCAGTACATATTAAAATTGTAAACATTTGAGTTAAAGTTATACTTAGAACTAAGTTTTTAAAAACAAAGGATGATGTGATCATGCATATTTCGTATTTCTGTATTATTTTGAGAATTGACAGAACAAGTTATTAAATTTGAAAAAACATAAAAATTGAATTTCTTTCTTATCTGTATTTCCTTGTTCCTTGGTTACCGCTGCAAGTTCTGCAACATTATTTATACAACATGTTTCGATGCTATGACGGCATCATCCTCAGGTCATATATTAAAACTATGAAATTGAATACTCCTTAATCAAACAACAGGGCACACTCAATTACATAGTTTTAATATCTGACCTGAAGATGATGCCGTCGTAGCATCGAAATATGTCGTATAAATAATGTTGCAGTACTTGCAGGGGTAACCAAGGAACAAGGAAATACAGATAAGAAAGAAATTCAATTTTTATGTTTTTTCAAATTTAATAACTTGTTGTCAATTCTCAAAATAATACAGTAATACGAAATATGCATGATCACATCATCCTTTGTTTTTAAAAACTTAGTTCTAAGTATAACTTTGACTCAAATGTTTAAAATTTTAATATGTACTGAATTTTTAGATGTTTGTTATACTTTCAAGACATTCATAACTATAAAGTATCATAACTTGTAATAATTAATATTACCAATTTCTTTCAAATATCAATAAAATATTGTGCATATATATTATATTATATTATATTATATTACATTACACATTTATGTCTTTCATGTTAATTTAATACAACTTGTGCAACCTAATTTCACTAAAAATTTAATTTTATTCATAAATATTAAACGTTCCTTAATAAACAATTCAAATGTTTTTCAAAAATCTTAATATATCTGTTTTGGGTGCAACCCGAATGGGTTAATAAGATATGGTGCTATATAAAAACAAATATTTTTGATGACATTATCACTTATTGCCAGAGCTAGAGCTTGGCCCTTAATCGAGGAGCTGGGGTTTAATCTCTGTTTAGGTTCATTGGGGTGAATTTTTAAAACTCACATTAAAGCTTCCTTTTTTTAATAATCCAGGCTAAAGCCTCATAGTAGTCATTATTCTCACTGTGTTATTTTAGATTTGAGGCATATGTCCTTCAAATTCTTGAATACTTAAAGATAGGGTTGCCACACACCTGGAAAACTGGGAGAGCCAGGAAAACTCGGGGAACTTTTTGTGCGTGGATAAAACCACAAAAAAAATTAAAAAAAAAATTTGGCCAAATCTAGTAAAAATACTGGAATATTTAGTTAATTTTGGGCATTTAACTGAAATCTTGCAATAGAAAGTCTTTGGATGTACAGAAAAGTGAACTGGAGAATTAAGCATGCTGTTTCAAACATGTCTTATTACCCTTCAAACAAGTGTTGTGACATGACAAAATACGTATTTCCCCATCAATCTTAAATCATCCTGTTTTAAACATAAGTTACATGACTTACTAATCAATTTGATGAAAAATTGAATTTTTATACTTTTTTTTTCAATCTAAGCTTCCTGGAAAAATGGTAATTTCTTCTGAAAATCATGGAAAACACAGGGAATTTGGAGTAATTTCTTAGAGCCATCATGATGCTTACCAGGGGCTTATCCCATTATAGTTATGACTGACATAACAAATAGGACCATACCATTAATTTAATTCTTGACCAATGGGAATTCATATTGTAGCAAAAAATGTTATCATTATGTTATGATTGCTCTTTTCCCCAGCAATTGAGTAAGTATTGTGAATAAAATCAGAATTGAAGCACAAATATCATACCAAAGTGAGAAATTTAACCTTGTTTGCATATAATATTTTCTAAGATTTGGATTCAGGGTTTGTAGCTTAGAGGAAGATTTGGATTCACATTCAAGAAAAAGTGGACTCATCTAGTCTCAAGTTATCATTAGTACCTAAAACTGACAGCAAAACCAATAGGTATATTTTACTATGCTTGTTTTAGGTGAAAAAGCAAAACTATCTTATGAGGCGAAAATCCTGGCCCTAATATCTCGTGTAAGGGAGCAAGTTGTAATTATGAAAGCTCAAGGGGAAAGGATCCAAATGTTGAATGAAAAGAAGGCAAGCGTTGATGAACCTAAGACTGTGGGTGATGGAAATTCAGGAACACCCCTCTCGTCAAGTATACATGTTGACTACATCATCAACACCAATCTTTCAGAAGAGCAGGAGGAGAAAAAGAGGGAGTCGGCCCCACTCTCTAACTCGCGAGACAATCTTATTGATAAGGTTGTGGTTGACTTTAGTGAGCGGCAAGGAAGTGCACACAGTTCCAGGGACTCTGGCCTTGATTCCCCTAAAAGGACACTCCTCGTTCCAACACTGGCGGAAGAAAAGAGTGTTAGCGAAAGTACGAATGATAGTGATAGCGGTTCTGGGAGTGATGAAGAAACTTCGGCATCGCCAACAAATAGTGAAGCATCTCAATCTATTTCATGGTCAGTCATTAATTTTTTACAATATTTACACACTCATATTTAAATATATTTTTTCACAGATTTTCTTAGTTCAAAAGTAATCAACAAATTTATTTAAATAAAGAAATAAAGTCAGTAAAATAAAATGCACTTATATCTACCTTGAGAAATACATAACTGCAATTTATAAAAGTAATTCACTTCTGCTGCTTGTCAGGATTGAATTCTTGTCTCTATGTCAAAATCATCTACACAACCTAATTTTCTTACGAATGGGCATAATATCTAACATGCATAAAAGGTTACTAGATCTCCTTTCACATATACATGCCTCAAGTCATGTATTATGCTGCTGACACTTTTGTTAGATATTATCAATACTTATAAAATAACAGTTAATAATCCAGTAAAATGTTATCAATATTGACCTCAAAAAATATTTTTGTATTTTCTAAAAGCTGCTCTAAACGCTCATTCACGAGAAAATCAAGATATATTCAACACCCTTACAAAATCTTCCCACATTAATTACATGTTTAACTATAATATCTGTAACTTATGTGGGACAATTACTGAACCCACATTTTTCTTATCATCTAAATATCTACACCACATAAAATGTATAATAATACATTATAGAAACACTTTACACTAATGTAAAAATAAGTAATAGTGTGCGTACAACCCGAACGGGTAGTAAGACGCGGTGCTAATAATAAGTGATAATTATGCAAGCCAACCTGAAAGGATATTTAAGTTAGGTCTAGATAGAAACAAACAAACACATTTCTCTCTTTATTTGCTCATACACTTTTATACATCTCAATTCTTCACACTTCTACAACCACACATTGTTTTAATTTTCGGAATTATTCTTTTTTTTTATATAATGAGACACATATAAAAACAATTAAAGATATTATATAGAACTACATATAATAAATTATAATTATGTAGTTCCATATAATATCTATATAAATGTTGTTTCTTCAAAACCCATCCAAAAAATATCTGTGTGTAGATTGGTTTTTAAATCTACAAAACACAACAATGCTAACTAATATTGTGGTGAAAATCTAAAATTCTAATCATTATCATCCTTAAGATTTTCTCTCAACAAAAGATTATGAGTATTGTGTTCAAATTATTGGCTTTATTGTGATTTACATGAATTTATAGTGTTTTATTTTTAGTTTGGAAGACACCATCGCTCTTAATCCAAGAATCTTGGCAGAACTAAAGAATGATCTGCAAGACATCTTGATCCGCAAATTACGAGAGCTTGGCATTGATCCAAGTTGGACGGGGATCCCAGCAGCAACATTCAAACAAAAAATGGTTACATTGAAGCATCATAAAACATTAGTTGCTAAGGTAAGATGGATGTTTAAACTCAGATAAAATGCAAGGTTTTGATAAATAACTTGCAAGAATTTGACCCACATTGCTCATATATCAATTATGTCGCTACTAAATATGTGCCAAAGTTTACCTATGAGCATTTACTTTAAATAAATTGTACATTTATGAATATATATTTTAGTACATAATTGGAAGTGTGAAGATCCTTTTTGATTCAAAGAGAAGTAAAAGAAATAATCCTAAATAATTACAAAAATTAGGTTGAAAAAATCAATTTATAATTTAATATTCATTTTACTATATATCATAATGATTAATTTGACTAATGTCCAATGGTTTTTACTGGCATATATTTGTAGTTGTCGAAGCTAATATATTTTCGAACATAATGCACACTTTTTTTGTAGCACATACTGAGTTGTTTAAGTTTCACACACCCCTAGTATATATTTTTTAAGTAACATATTTATTTTTCACTTATACTAATTTAAAAAAAAACTTATTTCATGATTGTATGTTTACAGAGACATAAAAATTTCTTCAAGCTACAGCAAAATATAATAAATACGCTGGAAGCTAAACTCTTAGAACACAACAAAAGTAATAAAGAAAACTTAGACAAGAAACATAAATTGATTGAACCCTATCCTACTCGACGCAGTATGGGGTTAAAAAAGATTGTGAGCAGTGTTCGAAGGACAGCTTTAAAAGGGTTATACCAGCCTGAGAAGAAGAATTTTCATAAAAGTAACTATCACAATAATAAAGGAACATTTGTAACTTATCTATAGACTTTTCACGAATTGTTTGAAAAATCCATTTCGATGGTGCTAAAACTTGTTATCTACCTCCAGGGGTGGGGTTAGATGGAGCACTCTTGTTAAAGAAAAAGGGAAAAGCATGCTTAGGGGTAGATTATGTTTGTTGGGGTGAGTATGGGGAAGTTGATGGGGTTGTTAAGTAGCTGTGGGTGAGGGTCCAGGGATAGGATGGACTAAGTCACTGGGTATGATGGATGTTTGGGGGGGGGGCTTTGTGTCCTCGTCCACCAAGGAGTCTTGCTTGAGGATCTCAGCAAAGTACCATCATGGTATTGTGTTGTGAGAGGGATGTTTTGAAATTCTTTTGGGGGTTCTTTGTCCTCTTTGGAGCGTGCTCTGGAGATTTGGTTGTCTATTAAAAGCTAGGGGTAACCTCTGCCTTGGAAAGCTCTGGAGAGTTGTTTACAATATTCAGTTTGTTGTGCCTCACTGTTCAGTCGGCCCTTGTCTCTTTCCTCCGCACTTGCACAGGCCACGCCACCCACCCTCTCTACTGCCTGGACCGCTCCACAGCCCATGTTCTCTGAGCCGTCCGTGACGAGTTCACCTCTATACTCAGCGCCAAAGAGAACTCCTGTCTCTATTGGCTCGCGTGATGGGCACTGTCTCTCAAGTTTGCACGCACCAATGGGAAGCCCCTGTTTTTCCCATTGGACAAGGCCAGGCAGCAATGAAGGGTATTTAACACGGTGATTCCTTAGTCAGACTCAGCCAGTCAGCCTCGGCCAGTCAGTGGTGACCCACTCGGGTGCACCCCCCATACGAAAGAGCTTATTAAATTGTCTTATGTTACGAAAGAGCAATTTGTTTAACTCCCTTTCTCTCTCTCCACCATCACCATACCTCCCACCGCGACTCTCACGTTACCGGAACATCCTTCCGTACTATGGACTACACTAAGCCTTTCTTTCCCTATGTAATGGCTTTGATTAGCTTATCATTAGTGCTTTATTAAATTTGGAACAATCATTTATACTTTGCTATACAACCTGTATTTATGATGGATTAAATAGCCAAGCTACTAACCTTTGTGTGTGTGTGTGTGTGTGTGTGTGTGTGTGCGCGTGTGTGTGTGTGTTTTTTAATAAAGAGCCATAAAGGTTACGCTATATAATAGTGAAAGTTTGGGAAGTGGAAACATTGGTTTAGGCCTCACTCTCACAACAGACTAGATTGCTGGTGATAGAAAGGGCAGGGTTCAAATCCCAGCAGGGTGTACTTAGGGCTTTAGTTCCCCATTATTCCAACACCCAAATGTGAGGAACTATACTCTATAATATGCCATCCTAATCACTACCACATTAGTGTACATATGTGAATAGCCCAAACATGTAGTAAGACATGCACAAAACAATAAAATACTAGTTGAATAGTAAGTGATAGTTTTAGATCAAACAAAACTTGTGTCTAGTTTATAAAAGATAATTTTGAAAGACAATCATAGTTCTAAAACATGATATAGATCATAAAACTATTACATATTTTATTTTGTAGGGAGAGGATCGACCAATCATGGTCCTAACATCAGTAGAACACACAAAACATCAATTTCATACAGTGAATCACATATAAAAGATGTTCAAAAACCATCACAATCCCACATGGTCACCTCCACTCCCTTGAAGGACTCATTTGTTGCTGCAGCTTCTTCAAATAGTAAATTATTAAATATGTAAGTATTGTAAGTTTAGTGAACCTTGATTAACTCAGGTTCTACACAGGCTGAGAAACTTGATAGACTCTTGGGAAATTACAAGACATCCAAGGCCATAATCAAGATTTTTTTATGCTGTTTGGTGACAAATAATTCCAAGAAACTTGAATTCTAATTTTGGTGAGGTCTAGATTTAGTCATTCTCTGGTGCATATTACAAAAGCAGGTGAGCCACAAATGATTGGAAGTTTGAAATTAAAATAAAACTATTAAAGATTATAATTGAATTAGTCTAAAGTTGGGTTACATGAGGGTAGGTACATGAGATAGGAGAGGAAGCTAGGATGAGATGGTATGGACACGTAATGAGGATGGAAGGGGAGAGGATTCCAAGAGGATTAATGGATATGAAGTATGTAGAGAAGAGACTGCAAGGGAGGCCAAGAAAGAGATGGGAGTAACAGAGCAAGTGTGCAAGTGAGAGGAGGAAGAATGGTGGAAGGACAGAGGGAGATGGAGGCATTTTACTAAACAGACCCGGCCACAGGCTGGAAACAGTTCATGATGATGATGGTGAATTTAATTAAATACCCTAGAAACAGGGAATAAGTTATAAGGCTAAAAAAATACTTAAGAATTTTGAATAGACTTTGAAAATGATAGGAAAACCTGGTCAAATAAAAACATTATACTCATTTTAGTTACTAGTGAGTATTTTTTGTGGAAATGTAAACTGTAATGCAAGTTCTTGACAACTTTAACATTTATATCCCTAAAATAAATGTTGTATTACCCAAATATATTTTGTTAGGATCTAATTACTTCTTTCTCAGCACAACAATAGATGAAAGTGTTGAAGAAATTGCCAAAGACCCTCACTCATCAACCTCAAATGATAATGAGGAATCTGATTTAAGTGAGGTGGAAGTCAAGGTCGCTAAACAGCCCACTGGTCACAAGGGAGTGTTGAAGACACCACAGTCCACAGCGGGTTATTTCTCAACAGGTGACACATTTGTCCATCCACATTTTACAAACATATTTTATGTCCACACAGTGGCTTCTACGATCTAGCAGCCTTACACCAAATCACATGAAGCTAGATGTTTGCTAGTACCATCTAATGACAATTTCTAGAACTATATGTATAGAACATATGTGAATATAATCTTTCAAATAAATATATAAACTGTTAAAAAAAATTTTGCTAGCTTTAGTTTTAAAATTTTTTAAACAATAATAGGGGTTTCTAATTAATTATTATTCCATTAAACCTAATTATACCAAATATTTTCTCATTCTTTATGTTATGTAGCTATTTTTAGCATAATATTGACTATGTGTTTCTTTTTTATTGAATTTTTTAATTATGAGTAATGATAACTCTTTCAGAAACAAAATATGTTGACGCCTCATTAGTTACAAAGCCATCCAGCACTACATCCATACCTATGACTGAAAACATGCCAGTTTCTCAAAGCCAAATTTCTATGGAATCTCCAAGGAACACATCCAGCAAGACTGTTACATTTTCTGAAGATGTGAAAAAACAGAAACCTAACACTGATATGGATTCTGATAGCGACTGGAGCATTTCAAGGTGAAAAGAAAAAGTTTATTAAAAAAATATGGAAAACTGATGAAATAATTAAAATTAGGACGGTAAGCTGGCATTTTTCTCACTGATTCTTAAAACTGATATTTGGTAACGGACCGGGACCCCCACATGACAAGTACTGGTGAATCATCAATGAACACTCTTGGCAGACAGCCTTGTCCTTCGTTCTTTTGCAAGGAAGGGGAGGGGGAGGTGGCTGCTAGTAACTAAACAGTTACAAACCAGGGATTGGAAAGGGGAGCGGGAGGTGGCTGCTAGTAACTAAACAGTTACAAAACCAGGGATTGGAAGGGGGAGCAGGGTTGTATTGTCAGTGAGTGAAAGAGAAGCTGTATTGCAACAGTTGTGAGGAAGGCGGGGGAGGGGGATTTTTTATCTTAACAAACAGACTTCTGAACTAAGAGAAGAAGAGTCGAGGGAGGTTCAAAAGTAAGCCAAAATCGAGGAATGGTTTAAGGAGACCAACACTAGGGAAGATTAAAGAGAAGCTATAACTGGGGAAGTCTCAAGGGATGTTAAAACTTAGTAATATCAGAGGTTTAAAAATTTCTTCATGGACTCAGAACTTATCTTCTAGTACAATATTTCCATGTATTTATTAGTTGATACTTATAAAATTGATTTAAAATCAACATTTAACTACATTCTAAGAAATTTAATGAACAAAATATTTTTTTCTGTTCTTATTCTAAAATTAATATATTTGCCATGATATTTTATGCAAAGTTTTCAAAATAAAATTCATATATATAACTATCAAAAAATTAAGGGCCAATCTTACAATGTATCGTCAAAGTTCTTCTAACTTAACTGTTCATAAAGTCTAACTGTTGGTTAAACTTGGCTTTGTGTCTTACAATACTGTTTTTATGTGTTCGTCAAATTACGAACAGGCGCCTTTCATTAGTTCTTATAGTTAACTTTCTCAGAGTGCTAGATTTGTTTCAAAGTTTTTGGTTGGCTTAATTTGACCACAGAGAATATGAGCAAGTCATTAAAACATCTATAGAACTGTTATGAAAACAAATTAATCAAAGCAAGTCCAATTTATCACATCTGTGTAAGGTAATCTGCTATCTTTTATCCTATTTCCCTGCGAAAATGTTTGTTGAAAATCATAAACGTAGACGAAGTTTAAATTTTAGCAAAGAAGATTGCTGATTGAATTAATAGATACATATAAACACACAATTGAAAATAAACAATTCTAGTTGGTGTTCATTCACTTCAAGAATTTCTAACACTTTATTTTTAAGAATTAATAGCCAGAGCTATTATTTATGCTTATTAGTGGGGATTACTCCATCTATATATCATATTCTGAAAATTGAAAAATGACACCTGGACACGGGAATCAAACCCGGGACCTCTGGCTTAGTACGCCAATGCTCTAACCACTGAGCTATCCAGGATTCGTCCCGTGCCCTGGGTCATTCTTCACTCATATTTTAAGGCAGAGCACGGGATGAATCCTGGATAGCTCAGTGGTTAGAGCATTGGCGTACTAAGCCAGAGGTCCCGGGTTTGATTCCCGTGTCCAGGTGTCATTTTTCAATTTTCAGAATACTTTATTTTTGTTTAAACGAAAACGTAAAAGAATTCTTCCACTTTATAAAATTCCAGGAAATTCTTTAGTTCCCAATTTATCTTCGCTCTTCGAAATCTTGGGTTCCTTAGAATGTGTAACTTATCTTCAAAGTTGTCATAATCAAACAATAAATCACTCATTTTATAAGATATATAAATGTAACCTCACTATAAAAATCACCTTGAAAACAATATGGCTGTGTGTTTAACGTTGTTGTGGTCGGGCATAAAGCTTATTTATAATTTTATTTCACTTAAAAAAATTATTATTCATAGCACTTTCACAAAAGCTCTAACAAATATAACTTCAAAATGGTGACCGACGAACTTAAACCACGTGATTGATCATAGCGTAAAAAAGCTCTTTACAATGGTGCACCCACGTAGTTGATAAAAATATTTTATTCATTTAAATATTTCAAAATACAATAAAATAATTATAAAATAATTTATTATAAATAAAAAAAGTACAAGTATTTTCTTCTTTCCAAGTAGATAATTATGATGCCTTTATTAAAAAGTATTAATGTATATACTATTTCACATATTATCGATAACATTCCAAAACAAAGAATAAGTATTTTTAATTATGTTTAAAATATTGTTTCGGATAGGATAAAAATAAATGATTAAAAGTAATGAAATAATGTGAGAGCACTTAAGTTAACATTATTTTCAACTGTCATTCAGGTTAAAAGCTATCGTGAACAGAATCTCTCTAATTCACTATCAGTAGTATTGTCACCGTCATACAAAATATTACATAATATCACTGTTTTTAATTCCCTAAAATTATTCTATTTAACAAATATTTTAATAATATTAATTTATTTTATTTTCATACTAAAGTAAATTTGATCTAGTATGGCGGTATTAGTACATGAAGTCAAATTGGTTTATTCTCATAGCCAACTAGCCCAGTTGACCTCAGCTTTCCACGTGTGTGGGTTGAAATGCAGTAGAGTTACTTTATTAACAACTTCTCAGGACCCTCCCTGTCTTGTTCACAGTTTTCACAACTGAGCACCATTAAAAACAAAACTACACTGGATACAATTGATGATAATATTTATATTTGAATATATATAAGCCAGGAAATCATATTTTTAACACAAAATAATGATAAAAGTGATTTTTAAATAGCTTAATTATGCATCAAATAATACACCTTCACAACACTTATTCTATTCACTACACGCCTATTAAGTTAATTTTATTACTTGCAATAGCATCAATTTGCTTTAGTATTGTGCTAGCATAGACAATGTACATTACTTACTCTATGGCATTAGTAACTCGGAAGCTCACTGCCGCACTTACAAAAGTACACCATGTATCTCTCCAGTCTACCTCATTACACCCTATCTCTCTCAGATCCTTTCTAATGTTATCCTCCCATCTGCATCTAGGTCTTTCTATTGGGGCTACCAATTAATAACTCGAACACGGTTCTAGATTCTCTCATTAATGCTGCATTTCCTGCTCACTATAATCTACGAGACTTTATTATCCTAAAAGTGTCCTGTAGTGAGTACAGGGTATGTAACACATCATTATGTAACCTCCTAATCACATTATTTTCGAACACCCTAAATTAATGTTCATCGTGTAAGGTAAAATAACTCATTTCACACCCACAAAAAAAACAGGTAAAACTATTGTTTTGTATAATCTGAGTATTATATTCCTTAAAAGCAGGCGAGATGTCAACAACTTAACGACAGGGTAATTGTGTGCATTTTTCAACTGTATTCTTTTCCTAATTTCCACTTTAATATCGTTATTGCTAGTTAAATATGTTCCTAAATATTAAAACTCATTAATCATGTCAAATGATATGTTGTTTGAAGTAATCTCCAACGTATTGTCCTCAATCTTTGTTTTCTAGGTGATCATATATGTAGTCTTTTCAAAGTTCTCTTCTATAACTATTTTCTTACTAACCTCGCAAATTCCTACTAATAGCACACTCCAAGGCTTGATTAAAATTAATGGGGAAAGGGCATCTCCTTGTTTCAACGTATTATGTATTTCGAAAATATCTGATATGGATATACTAATATTTTTGGAGTGTAACAGCGCTCTTTGCAATAAGTTTAGTAACTAAAACGTAAGAGGTGGCTAGGCATACTGGCTCAGTTAAGAAAGTTTTTTGGTATTTTAATGGATAAGACTGTGGATTACTTTTATTTATTTAGATTAGATTAAGTTTAAATATGTTTAATGTATTATTGTGTAAGTCTTTACTAAAATTCAAACCACTAAGTTCTATAACTATTATAACATTTGTTTCTATTATACTTCTCTGACCTATTTCTAACACCTTTCTTTTTCCACTATGTTCTGGAATTATAATTTAAAAAAAAGCCATTGGGCCACCTCTATGTTTAATAGGGTACTTTAGTTGAACCTAAACAATTTGATTCCTTTCTGATCAAATTGCCATAAGCTTCCACTTTTATCATTAGATTAAAAAAAATATTGAAATAAATGAGAAGGCTAAGCTTAGACTAAAATTATAAATCTGAGAAAAAATATTAAAAAATCCTACTATAGAAAACAGAAGAAAGGAAGAAGATATCACCTTTGTGTATTGGATTCTTCCCACATTTTTCCTCTTTCCCTGGTGGGCTTTCTTAATTAAATTTGCACTTATTAGTTTATTTTTCTTTATTTTGATCTATTTCCATTATTACAAATTATGTTAATAAGCAATGGCAATAATTATATTAATGAAATTAATCAATATATTTTTTAATGTCTTATAGAAGTCTGCAGGCTCACTGACTTTTTAGATCAAATATGCTATTATTTGAAGTTCTCTTAACACTCACAACTTCCATAGCCCACATAAAACATTTGACTTTCTCAACCAGCTTGAAAAGTTCCTTTAAAATAGTAACTCGTTCTTGTTCACATTTCTTTGTTCAGATAAAATAACTGTTCCTATTCATTTGAAAATTTAAATGTTTGCTTTCTTTGGTTTTACGTTTTAAAAGCTGCCACATATAATGATCAATAATTTGTAATAAAAAAAATTATGAAGGAATTAAATGCAAATTCATGTTTATCCATACTTAACTTTTTATAGCTATTGTTTAAAATCTGTGTTTATTTCACTGGACCTATAAAACTATTTAGTTAAAAAAAAATTGTTTATCCATGGTAGTGCTTCCTTGCAAGCTCTGTATTACAGAATATATTTGAATTGGCTCTGATGAAAGCAAATTATAATATACATGATAAATCACTGAATAGTAGCCCTGTTCAATTTAATGCATGCGCAATTGGATATATGTAACAGTAATAGATGTATAATAATACAAATGTAGAGTAGATGAAACCTGCCATTAAAGAACATGTTGGAAGTGGCCTCCCTCGGCCTCAAAGACACCTCTGTGCTCGGGTCAGCATACTTTGGTAAACTCTCTTTAACACTGTACCATTGATGAATGTTCTCCTGCACTTCTTGAAGAATGTGCGGGTTCGTTGCATAAACTTTACTCTTAGGTAGCCCCAAAGGTGATAGTCTCATGTGGCCAGGTCTGGGGAATGTGGAAGTCACACACCCTTGCCAACAGTTTGTCTGTCTGGGAATGCTTCATGAATTCAGTACATATTATGGTAAGTGGTCCCATCTTGTTGAAATGTGCACCACTCCCACTCTACAGGGGTTAGTTGTGCTTAGAAACGTTCAAATATTCTCGGTTACACGACTCTGTTGAGAGCTTGCTCAGAGAAGATGGGCCATATGATTCTCCCTATGTACATAGCCCACACCTTTTGCAGCACGAAACAGTTCTGTTTTGCTCCACTTTTTTTATCAGTTGCTGCATACAGCGTTTTGCTGGTTTTCTGGCGGCAGTAATCTGTTCTGCAAACAATCTTCGTGTCTTGACAAAATAACCTGTGCATATGCCTTAACAATGGCATTTCTTTCCGGCATAAAATAAGACATCATGTAGACCATACAGCCTGAGTGACACTTACAGTACAAACACACAATCTTACACGAGACACAAGCTGGGTTCCATCTGGCAGAACACTGTCTTCCAACGAGACATGCTCCAGGGCAGGGGTGTGGGGGGTTAGTACTTTGCAGGTGGCTAGTCGTATGTCAATTGGCTATAGAATCTACACAGCCTGGAATGGCGGGCTACTTTTATGTGATACATCCTGTATTAAATGTTACATTATTCAAAATGGCCTTTCCTATTATATAATTCATTAAGTAACATACTGAATAATCTGTTTGTTGATTATGTTTTTGAGGAGCTATTACTTGAACATAACATTAATTATTTGCAGTGATGAAAGTGCAGCTAAAATTAAAATGTCTACAGAAGATACAACTACAGCTCTTCTTGATGTGGGTGGTGGTCCCACTATCAACTTGAGTACCAAACAGAGTGCTAAGATAGCTGAGATATCCAAGAATATAGAGCATCAGGTATGTGATCATGTCATGCTCAACAATGGGATTCTTGTTTAATAAGTGTCATGGTTCAGATAATGAAAGACTTTGGTTTGAAACCTAGTGTGTGTTAAATAAGTAGTCTTTGTGTGGTGCATTCTGGTGCACCTAAAGACTTTAGAATTAATTAGTTTGGTTATGTGTGATCGTGTGCCGTGAGGGGTGGCTGCTTGGGACTAAGTAAACATTTCATCATCATCATCATCATCATCTGTTTCCAGCCTGTCACTGGGTCAGTTTAGTAAAATGCCTCCATCTTCCTCTAGCCTTCCACCATTCTTCCTCCTTTAATTTCTTTCATTCTTCTCCTCTCACGCGAACACTTTCTGTTATCTGCTTCTCCCTTCTCTTTCTTGGCCTCCTCTGCGGTCTTTTTCCCACATACTTCATTTCCAACATGTTCTTCAGCATAATCTCTTTTTCCATCCTCATTACACGCCCATACCATCTCACTCTTGCTTCCTCTACTATCTCATGTACTCCCTGTACTCCCACTCTTTCCCAGATAACTTCATTCATATTTTTGTTTCTTCTCATAACAACTAACATGCTCCTCACAAATTTTATTCCCATGGCCTCCACTTTCCTAGTCTCTCTTACATTCATTGTCCATGTTTCTGCTGCATATGTGACAATGGGTACAAAGTATACCCTGTACAACACTTCCATACACAGGTTTCTTACACACCTATAGAACAACTCTCCCTGCTCTCCTCTTCTCATTAGATCCTCTTTACTTCCACCTTTCTCCTCAATCTTGTTTCCAAGGTATTTTACGTTCTGTACTTTTCTCAGGTTTACTCCATCCAACCTTATAACTTTATTACGCCTTACCCTCTTTCTTGTCATTACCATCATTTCGCACTTCGCCATGCTAAATAAAATTCCACATGCTTTTATTTCCTTGTTCCATTCTTGTAGTTGTTCCTGTACTTCCTCTTTCTTCTCCCCCCATTCCATCAAGTCATCAGCAAACATCATGGCTTTAATTTTTCCTCCCCGAGTTTTCCTGCCACTTTGTTCATGACCATTTCCATTATCATTACAAAAAGTAATGGGGAAAGGGCACTCCCTCAAAACTTCTTCATGGATTCAGAACTTATCTTTATTTCATTATTTACATTTATTTATCATTTCATACATATAAATGTATCTAAAATTAATTGTTTATTTAACTTCCAATAAATTTACTAACACTTTTTTTTCTGTTTTTATTCTAAAATTCATATACAAAACTATCACAAACTTAACTACAAGAAAAGTGAAATCACTTTAGCTGGAACTATCTTTAAAATATAGTAGGACAAATGATATAGAATAAAATTATATCTACAGTAACTTAAAAGTTTCATTTACACTTGGATAAGCTAACCTACCAAATTGAACAAAATAAAAATGGCCCACTTGAACAGTTGATTTTTTAGTATTAATTACATATCTTAGTAATATTTAAAACTAAAAAACCAAATGATCGTAATATGTGATTGGCCTAGTTGGCAACTAATAATCAGAATCATTATGATTGGCAAAGTAGTTGATCGGCCCAGTCCTAATTTTTATTTATTTATTTTGATCATGTAAACATACCTAAATTATTAACTTCAAGGGTTTCTATTTGGGTAGATAAAGGACCTAAAATCTCTGAATTTTAGCTATAATTTTAAGGCCTTCAGCTAAAATGAAACACTGTGGATATGTCAATCTTGATTGGTGTTGGTCAAGGGTGCTAAAAGCCTCTGGCTTTCTTCTTTGAAAATCTCTGGTTTTAATCTCATTAGGAAATGCCAATATTTGCAAGTTTACAAGGTATTTGTTTGTAATAACTATAAGATCTTGGATGCTAATAATCCATGCATATTTTTTTAAATGTCAACATATTGGCAATCGTTATTCTAAGTCTGTCCCTGATCCACAAAATATAACCTGATTTATTTTAAAATAACAATCAATGTAGATAATGTATATGATAGCAATATGCTACAGAAAGTATGTTATGGTTCTCCTTCTCTGTGATGATAAGTAAGGTATTGGCTAGGGTTAGTCCTCTCCCAGGGTAGCTGTGAAATCCCAATGAAAGGCTTTGAAGCAGATGGGGGAAGCTTGGGAACGGTTTTCTAGGGTGAATTAACAAGAGTTCAGTTCTAAGGGTGCTCTAGTTGCAGAGGTGTTGTGGTCTGGAGTATTCAGGCTTAGTGCAATAGGAACTGATCCAATGGGGAGGGAATTAGGAGTTTTCAGTGGAAAGGTAGGAGGTAGTTGAGTTTAGGATTTCTGCTTCTTTGATGGGCTTGCCTCTTCTTATTTTCCGTTTCTTAGAGTCATGTTTTTCACTGGCTGGTTTGCAAATAATATTTTGGGGTGAAGGGGGGAATGAACAGTGCAGACTAAACCTGAGGAGGAAGGATTTATTGTCAAGGGCAATGCAACCATCCTTATTGTCAAGGACAGTGCAACCCGAGGAGGAAGGATTTGTTGTCAAGCGCAATGCAACCATCCTTAGTTGACAACTCGAGGAGGAAGGGTTTAGCTGTCAAGGACCAAGGACAGTGCAACCTAAGGAGGAAGGATTTGTTGTCAAGCGCAATGCAACCATCCTTAGTTGACAACCCAAGGAGGAAGGGTTTGCTGTCAAGGACCAAGGACAGTGCAACCTAAGGAGGAAGTATTTGTTGTCAAGGATGGAACGCATGAAGGAAGGATTTGCTGTCAAATGCAACGCAACCATCCTTATTGCTTATTGTCTTATTTATCCCCTTGTTTCCTCTCTCTTACTTAAAGGGACACATTTCCATAGGTCAAATATAAACATACACTATCCTACGATAGTAAAACTACAAATGATAACTAGACCATAATATCTTTATCCTAAGGCAGGTACAAAACAAATATAATTAATTACATATTACTATAGTTTGTGTGGTTTTCTTTGGTTCATTTCATCTCCTTTAGGTATGTATTGGGTTGAGAAATCTTCTCTCCTGGTTGTCCTACAGATCCATGTTCTTGCTCTCTCTTGGGTAGGCTGGTAGCTTCGGCTAGCGCTTGGCTGGTCAGAGTTGGGAGGCACATCACCCTAAGTTGATAAAAGGTGGGGTGGAAGGTCGTGACAAATTTTTAATTGGTATTTTATGTGATTTGAGTCGATTTCATCTAACTACCATATTCTGTGCATCATTGCTGTCAGGTTGAATTAATCAAGTCCAAAATGTATTTAGACAAATGGTTGATAATCCTTGTGTTTATTTGCATTGCACTCCATATAGTTTAAATTTAGTTTAGGTGGGTGTATCGTTGAGAGTAGACATTGTAGGTTACACATGTGGTTTATTAAAGGCTATTTAGCCTTTCAATCTGTGTATGTTTTGCATCATCAAAAGTTTATTAATATCCAAAAGGATCTTTATCCTGGAGAACATGTATTTGAAATACGTCTTCAAAGTGAAACATTTTTGGTATACAAATACAAGGGAGTAATTTATTTTTGAAAAAGTTTTGCTTCAACTAATGAAGCCTTAGAAAATATTTCAAAATTGTCTAGCAATAAAGAAGCAGCATAGGCCAGTAGCTACGAAGCCAGTTTTGTGATTCTAATATTGTTTTTAAGATAATTTTGAACGAGCAAATGGGGCCTCGATGCAACTTCAGTAGAAAGATGTGTATTTTAGGGCAGCTCAAAGAGTAATAATTGCAGTAATAACTACATTTAAAAAACTATCTGACAAATACTCTTATTTTATATGGATGGCATTCTGTTAAAAAGCAAAAGGCTGATATGCCAGATGAATCAAAATCTAGGAAAACACCGTCTCACAAATTAATGGATGATTATATTATAACATCAGCCTTACCAGGAAAAACAAGTGGGCACTACAAACTTGTAGTGGAAAATTGTAAACATAATCTATTTGAGATCATTGACAAAATGGTTGGTGAATTGGAACGAAGCGTCACTAAGAATGACCTTCTAAGTTATGCAATAAGTACTTGTCACCCTGGTCGTGAAATTTTTATATGTGCAAAATCTCCACCCCAATTTTTTTGTCTAGAAGCACCACTGCACATTAGTATTTGATAAGCTTTTAAAAAATAAAATGCAAACTTGTATCACTCATATCTAATTATTTGAGATATTATACTAGAGTAATTAACTTTGCATGCCTGGTGAAGTTGGTTAAATGACCTATAATAATTGAATTAATAACTAATTTGTCTTTGGTTCCAGTTGAGTTTAACACGAAAGAAGCCTGTTGGAGGAGTTGAAGCCATGTTCAGCGAGGAACGCACAGAGAACAACACAAGCATCGCCAACAGACCAATACCAAAACCACGGCAGCAATTGCAACTGTCAGATTGGGATTTGGAGGACTTAGAGGACTTCGCGTCTAGCTAAACCACAACAATTAAAATATTATATATTATTTTATTCACACAAATACAAAACAATGATAAAAAAAACAGCTTTTCCCTTTTAATTAAAGTTTCAAAATATGGCCTTGTCTCCGAATCCCAGATTAAGATTTATGTTGTGCCGCTATTCATATTATTATTAAAGATGGGCCACTCAAATCCCTCTAATCCTATAGTATTTGATAGATTCAAGATCTGTAAAACTTTAAAGTTTTTTAAAAACAATTATGAAGACCTTGACTAGATATAACAATTTTAAGCAATTAGTAAAAATAATTTATATAGACTTGTGTAGTTGGGAGAGTAACAAAATCACCAAATGGACAAAATTGTATTAATATAATCAATTTAATAAAAATTGTATTATGTTTAGAAGAAGGTACAGGAAAGGTGGATAGAAACATATAAAAGGGACGAACACAATATGGCTTTTACAATTAAAAGAACACAGTTCACACTTACATTGCTGCCATTGGACAAAAAGGTAACAGCTACCTCTGGAAGAAAATTGATCATTACCACCCAATCCCCCTACCTAGGTTTCATTCTATCGGAACTCATCTGGAGGCGGTGTGAAACACATATTTTCACGTTAACAAAACATAAACATTTTTAAAGAATCAACGAGAGAGAGAGCTTATTATTATAAAATAATTAATACAATACAATCCAATACCATATAATACAAATTACAGATTATTAAAATTTAAATTTTAACTTCACGATTCAAATTTGTATTAGAGTTAAAAAATAATAATTAAAATTCGAATTCAAGAAATATAAGATTCAACCCATCTCTAATTATAATTGACGTTGACATGTCAAATAATTCCTAGTTGCAACAATGAATTTCTTTAACTCTTTGTTCTAAATTTTAAGTACACTCTGTTAGACATGTTGGTCATCTTTTGGCTCCCAACATAGCTATAACTTGATTTATCAACTAGGACAAAATCTGTTTTTCAACTAAACATTTTATAAATAATATTTGGTTTAAAACTAAATCATTAAACACAATCTAATTTAGGGCTGTGCTGATCATAAATGTTATCGATATTGCCGCTTATTGATGTGAATAATTTGGTTTATTTTCTTGACGATGTCACAAAGGTAATATAAAAAAATTACACGTAGTTTTTATAATATAATACATTTTTTGTTCATTAAAGTCTTAGTAATTATATTACTAAGCATAAAAAATTAATTGTAATAGAAAATTTAAATGTGTTTTGGCAACTATTTATAAAAAGGGGGAGGGAGGAGTACAACTCTCTTGAGGGTCTGGCCCTGGTACCCATTAATTGTCTTGTAAAGTGTCAGTTGGACTGGGAACTGTCACCAGCAAAGTATAAAAGACAGGTTTTGATCCGTAGGTGAGAGATCTATCCAAGGTATAAAAGCTGAACTATCTTTGGAAGAACCTGTGAGGATGGTTTCTGAAATTAAATTTTTGCTCTACTTATTGAACGCAAAGCAAGCTCCACTACACAACACTCTTTTGGTATTCAGATTTTGTAACATTAATATTGCATGTTTTCAAATTCATTTTATATGGAGGAATACTTGAGAGAGTAAGACTGTTGAGGAACTCGCTGAATAATTATTCCTTTCCTTTTCATCATTGCAATTGAGTCTCCACTAGAATATCAAACAACTTCTCCTTTCAGTTTTAGAACCTCCTCATTAACGGACATCACATTGCCCTTTTTCAGAAACACTATTGACATAGTTGAATATGTTAATATATCCCAAGCTTTAAGACAACTGCCAAAGGTTTCCTTAACTATCTCACTAACTATAAGTTGGTTTGGCTCTTCGATGGTTCTCGTTTTTAAGGAGCTGTCATTCTCCAGCTGCAGAAGCTATAATCTATGGTTCAGGTCTTATAAACACAAGTTGTTAGTCAGTCTCAGTGTCACAAACTCCAACCGCAAAACTCTATATTTTATACTTATGTTAGTATTATAGCAGCTCAATGTAAATGGGGTAACACTGCTAAACATTGATAAAATTCTCTACCCAACAAAATTACTGAGCCATCAAATGGGAAGCTATTTTTCATTATACCTTTCATTAGTTTATCAACTAAACTTAAAGCATGAATTGGCATCATGGTCAATTTTTATAGGTCGAAGACACCCTCACTCTGACATGTCTAATAAGGGGAAAGATAACTTGAATTGTGATATATATGTCCGGCCACCCTTTAAAAGGCTATATAAAACTAAATAAGGAATAATTAATCTATATAATATAGGAACTGCAATTTCCTTACTAGCCAATTTAATAGCATAAAAAGACCAAGGAACACCACTATAACTCACCTCATTGGGTACCTTGTGGATATTTTAATATAAACTTTACCCTACCCTCTGAAAATGTTAAAAAGGCAACTTCCAACAGGCAGATATAAATTATATAAAATCCATACCAAAATGATTACTGCAACTGCAAGGCAGACCAAATAATCAATTTCAGTGGATTTCCTTGGATGGCCGATGTCTAAACATGTTCACAAGCTAGGTGAAATGGAGTATACAATTTTACAGATACATATTGAAAAAAAGAGCATCGCAGTTCACCAGGAAGCATAAATAAAATAATAGCATGACAGCTCACTAAGGAGAATAAATGAAATGATATACATTGTTACAGAAACATACACCTGCTTTAGTTGCCAAACAGTCTTAAGGCGTCACTCCTGTGTTAGATTGAGCTGAGTTGGAATTCCAGTCGGATCTACTGATGGTTTCTCACTCTCCTTCTCTACAAATGTGGGTGGATTACCTCTAAAATGCTCCCGTCATTGTCCCTTCCCCATTAGAGTAATTTTCAGATGCTTATAACATGAAGAGGTATTAAAAAATAAACACATAAATATAATGAAAAATGAGTATCATGGTTTGCTGCTAGGCAGGCGCTAGTTCCCCCCTTAATTATTAGCTTTGGATTTGCAGTGATAATGTACCTCTTTCAAGTTGTTCTTTGTTTGTGTGTTTATTATTATTATTATAATTTTTTAAAGATGTGATATTGTTAGCTAAGGGCTTTCGGAATCAAAAAATATGTTTGAGCTGATAATCTTATCAGAAATATTGAAAATTTGGAATTTCTTTCATACAAAAGATTTCTTTTATCTATTAGCTTAGGAAATTTTGAGCCCCCTATTTCATTCAACTCAAACTCATTTTATATGTTACATCCCTAATCGTGGATTCTACTCATAAAGATAGCATGTTCCATAATGTTCATATCAAATTCCAGCTCTCTAACACTCAATTTGTATGTTTTATCGGTAATTTTGAATCTATCATCTTGAATTTTTCAAGTTTTACATTTGTATTATAAAGATGGCACTCTCCATTGTTCCCACTCCAAATTTAAACTCTCTAGGTTATCAGAAAGGTGGAGAAAGAGCCATGAAAGGACATACACATCACATGGATTTTATATATTCAGTAGGCCCCCCATGTCTGCGGGTAAAACGTTCCTAGATCTACTCCGGATACATGAAACCACGGATAATACTGATATTCATGTAACATATATAAATACGGTAAAGTTTAATTGGTGTATTATTCACAATAAGACATTTCCAACATTAAATAAAGTACATAATAATAATGTGTACAGTGTACTTACTATTCTCCATTCTTGTTGCAACAATCACTGGTGATGGTGATGGTGATGGTGATGGTGATGGTGATGGTGATGGTGATGGTGATGGTGATGGTGATGGTGATGGTGATGGTGATGAATGATGGTGATATGATAGCACAATGCCCACAATGAGGAGATGAAGTAGGATGAAGATGTAGTTATTGTGGCTTAGAAACTATCTTTTTCTTTAAGTTAAAAATAAATAAAATTGGGCAGAAGTAAATTGCGGATAAATGAAATGGCAGATACTGAATCAGTGGGTTATGGGGGCCCCACTGTATGTAGATAATATACTTAAAACAAGCAATAGTGATAAATAACAAAATAAATATTTTAAAGTTATTACATTTAATTATCAGTTAATATTTATACAATAATATGTTAAATATCTGAGGAAAACCTCTTTTTTCTTTTAGAGGTATTTTGTTATACGTATTTGGAAGAAAGTACAAGAAAGGTGAATGGAAAACATATAATAGGGAACGAGCAAAAAGAGGTTTTCCTTAAGGAGATATATTATTTATTCACATCCATTTCCTGTGTTTATCCTTTATATTATTTGTTCCTTTTACATGTTCCTATATGTGTCCTTTTATTCTTTACCAATTTCCTTTTTCTCCCCTTTTGTGTTTTTTTTTGTTTTCACTTTCAGAAAGTTGCATTGATTGTTTCATACTCCCTCCTGATGAGTTTTAATAGAATGAAACCTAGGTCGGGGGATTGCGTGGTAACGATCAATTTTCTTCCAGAGGCAGCAATATGTAGTGTAAACTATGTTCTTTTCATTGTAAAAGCCACATTGTATTTCTTCTTTTTATATGTTTTCCATCCACCTTTCAAATATGTGTTTTTAAAATAAGTAATTTAGGTGAAACATTATTTGAGCAGTCGAGTAGTGATGAACCAGTGTTAAATTTTTTTGGTACTTTAAGTCTACCCTCTAATTATTTCGCTCTAGCAACTTAAAATTGGTGAGTCATTCTTACCTCACTTTTTGCTTACACAGGTCAAAGGATTAATATAAATAATTGGACTTAAAATTCAGATAATTGGCTTAACTGATTGTGCCATAATCAACTGATGATCGGATTGGCAGTTGGTACCAACCCAGCCCTAATATAATTTGTTTTCTACATAAATTAACCAAAAATATATTCAAACTTTGATTTGGTCTTAGGAATATGTCCTATATTTGATACAGCTTAGCTTTGAATCCAAAGATTGGCCTGTATATGCACATATTTAAGTTCCAGTTAAAGTTTTTTTTTTTATGAAATTGCATGGTAAATGTTAACGAACATATATTAAATTATTGGTTGTATTCATGAGAAACCCAGTAAGAATCTAAGCTATGGATTAGTGGGTAAATGATTTGTTGTAGGAAGTAAGATTTGGTTCTAACCTTTACATTTGGATTATGGATGGATAAAATAATTTTTCCCCCTTCATTAAATATCTTTAATTTCGGCTAGTACCGGAAATATTAAAAATGTATGAGATAAGGGTATATAACACATTCTTTCTATTATAATATACACTTTACTTTACATTCATTACTGTTCACAGCCTCTGGTTTGTGTCAGAGTTTTATTCAAGCCTTATTTTCCACTACCGGCTTATTAGGCCTGTCGTAGTTTTATATGCCTTATAATCTAACTTAAGAATAGAACAGGCACAACATCCAGTCCCCGGCCGTTAATTTATCACTGTGAAAGGGTAAACCCACATTTCACCAATGAAAATAAATTTTTCAGCCATGCTGGGATTCAAGCCCGGGACCCTTAACTCAGTAGACAGACGCACAACCAGCTGAGCTAAGGTGTTGGATTCGTAATAACATACACTAGCTACTCCAAAGCTGTTTAAATGAATTTTTGTCTTATAGTAATAATAATTTATTATTGTAAATATATATTAATGAGCAATGTATTAGTTTTATAATGCCTTACTGATATTGTATGATTTGTCAATATAAAAATATATTTATTACAAAATGAATGTGTTTTTATTAATATGATTACTAGTATTTTTTTAGTTTCTTTGCTGTGTATTATCCTAGATCAGGGGTATCAAACTCAAACATGTGCATTAATATCACTAAGAGGACATTGCGGGATGCACATGGGATTTTTATTTATTATATAATTGATTATTTAATTTTTATACAGATTGAAAAAGCTTATGCCTACTTTTTTTCCCTCCTCAACCCCTTTTCTATTCTTAATAATACTGATATATACAAATATATTTCCTTTTACTTATTATGCAAAAGACAAAATAATTTTTTAATTGTCAATTTAAAATATGAAAAACAACTTGTAAAACAAAAACTAAATAGTTATTAGTGACAAAGAAAGTAATAAAAAACTTAGTCCAAAATTAAAATATTTTTCATTTAAAACAAAATTTCAGGATAGTAATTTATCAAATTTAATGTTTGTTGGAAATCTTACATTGCTTCTTACTTAAATTACCAAAATCTGGCGAAATATTTTGACTTGAAACAATCATCATTGTACTTTGTAATTTTTAATCTGTAAGCTGACTTCTTATCTTGGATTTATTCACTTTTAAAAGAAAGAAAAACTGTTCACAAATGCACACACTTCCGAACCTTGATAGTATTTTAGCTGTGTTTATTTTGATTGTGGGATGGTTATCACCCAAATACTTTAAGTAAAACTCTGGTAGCGACACTTTCATAAATTGTCCTGAAGAATAGAATTACATTAAAAAATTTAAATAAATTCATGATGTATTTCTTCTATAACGCTTTCGACATCAGTTAAAATAGAGCTGATAATAACGTAAACAAAAATTTATCCTGTTGAAAATATTAAATTTTTCTTCAAAATATTTTTGAAGAGCTGAAATTAGTGTAATATAATTATTGAGGCTGGACAGATCTTTGTAGGTTTCCACACTTGTTTTGAACATAAGGAAGTGAACAAGGTTTTTGCTAGCATTGATGTTTTCCCACTAAGTAAGTTTTGGAAGGCTTTAACATGGTTAAATAACTGTGATGATTTGGTCCTTTTCCTAAAGTTGAACATTAAGTGAATTAAGTTGCTGTGTAATACAAACCAAAATAGTTAAATCTATCACCCAAGACTTGTCATTAAATTAATTGACAAAAGAGTTTTTTTTCAACCATAAATATTCCAATAGAATCTTTCTGTTCAAAAAATTGTTTTAAAACTGTGCCCCGACTCAACCACCTAACTTAAAAAAAAAGCAGCAAATCGACGATTACACATATGAGCACGAATAAAATTGACAGCTTGTTCATCTGCTTGCATCAAGTGGTCAATTTTTAATACTTTTGCGCCCAAAGCTTTTGGTTGAATGATATACTGTAATGCTACAAAATGTTTGGACGGCAGCCCTAACACTATTAGTTTCTCTCTTAATTTTGCAGCCACACCATTTTTTGAACCCACCATAGGACAGTAGTAAGACTGATAATTTTTTTCAATCAAGTCCTGTATCACTCATCCTAAAGCAAAAAAAAAAAGTATCTTCTGAAGTGGTAGCGTCTTTGAAGGAAATTATTTCTAGAACTTCTTCAGTTATATTTAGTCCTTGCCCACGCCACAAAGAAATACAGCCAGCTGCGTCACATCTTTTGTATCTACTTTCATTGATGGCTGTAGAAAAATCAATAAAACTCCCAGCCTTCTTTGATATTACTTTAGCTATCACAGATGTTTGCTGCAACAATATTCTTTAGGAGGCTAATGTTTGGAAATAATTGGTTTTTATTTGGACATATCAGTTCTGCAGCAGTAACCAAACACTTTAAAAAATTATCTCTCACTAAATGGTTTCGACGCACAAGCAAATCCATTTACAAACTCAAAATACACTGCAGGACACGTTCCTATTCTTCTTTCATATTTTGGTGCGGGTCGGTTCAAACGCTCCCGTGGGCCGTACGTTTGACCTCCCTGTCCTAGATCAAGATTTTATTCATATCATTATGTAATTAAAGATGGTTAAAATAAATTTTCTTTCTTGAATTCATGTCTGCATTTTAACAATGAAGCTCGAACATAAATTTGAGACAACATGTTGAGAAATAGTTATAATATTGGGTGAATTTTACTAATGGAGGCTTCCTATCTCCCCCATCCATTACTAACCGTACAACCCACTCCTTTCTCTATATCTATGGGATGAACCCATACCCCAAAAAAACTTTGTTTTGCAAATCTTTACTTTTTTTAATTTTCTTAACTTAGATTTACAGATTTTTTATTAGGTATGGTTTACTAGTTTTAAAACACGTGAGAAATATCTTAGCTCTTTGGATTAAACTATCAAATTAAGATATTAATTTAACTCACGGATGTATAGTGGTAAAACCAAATAAGATTTAGTTGTTGACACAAATGATTGATTCAACTTCTTTCTTCTTTGATGTGTTAATTTTATAAAATGATAAGATACCATTTTTTTCATCGATTCATTTCCAATAAGCTGGTATAAAAGGAATTTATGTTTTCCAAAAGATTTTGTACACTAAAGATAGCCTGACACCCTAGACTTTTTTACACACGTCACTAAGAATTAGATTGAAATGGTGTTATTACAATACTTTTTAATAGGGTTTCTTGTTACTCAAATGTTGAGCTTTGATCTTGGTAACTCCTCGGTGGTTGGAGGCTCTCCTCCTAGAAACTCAGTTTTACCAAAGAAACTAGGACATTTTTCTGTGCCTTTTGCTGCATTTGTTCAAGTTTTCAAGAGCGGTTCAGACCTCAATCTCTACATTTCAAGTTTTGATGCATACGCATTCTTTCAGGTGAGTTATATTTATAAATAATGAGCCATGAATGTAAGACTAGAAATTGGCCAAGACAATACTCTCAATACATTTAACAGCTTAATCTAAGGTTTGGAATGAAACATTTCTAGGAGTGCACCTGCAATAGTGTGGAGAGGGTGTGGGAAAACCAAATGAGGGTTCCAGACCAACATTTGAGCCTCCACCCACCCGCCCTTCCCCCCATTAATTGCATCTAGTCTATTGCAAACCTTATAATTTAGACCATGTGATTATTGGTACAAGTTTTAAAAATAAATTGTTATAAACTTAAACATTAAGGCAGGGAAAGAAAATGACCATCTCACAATAGCAAGCTAGCAAAATCTTGGAAATGTGATTACTTCTCTGTTGTCAAAAATGGACATTTAAATGTGTTTCCAGTATTGTTTTTATGATGGTCTGTTATAAACTTTTATAATAACAGGAGCTTTTAGTTTTGAAACAAATTTATTAAGGCATAATCTATGCTTAATGATTTTACTATATATATATATTCAAGCACTTATTTTGGACTACTTTTTATTTCAGCCGGACTTTATTTACTACTTGAAAAATCCTGGCAGACAACTGAAATCTGTCAGTAGTTGGCAAGTGACTACTATAGATCAAGTCAACTTCTGGCCAAATGATGTCATTTACACACCAAGTAACCTAAAACATGTTATTTGTAATTTTATTAGCATGTTAAATACATTGATTATTAACGATCTAAGTGGAAAGGTGGGGAAGTGTTCTTAGTTCTTACATCTAATTGTGAAAAGATGGGAAAACTACCCCAAGTCAGGGATTCAAACTCCAAAATTCCTGTCACTACTGCTTCAGATAGTATATGTTTGGTACTTTCTAGTATAATTCTAGCAATACAGGTTTAAAATAGTGCACTTACAATAACCACACAATGATATGCATGGAGAGAGAATGGAAAACCACACTGTATAAAAATATCCCCATTTACATGATAAAACCCATGATTCCTGGTTGATACTCTGAACACTCTTCTAATCATGATGGAGCTAATATTCTAGCTAATTAAAACAATTTAATGTTTTTTTACCTAAAAAAATTGAACCAATTAAAATTAAATGAGCCAAATATTTCATTAGCATTAAAAAAAAAAGTTTTATTTGTACGTTCTTAAAATAACCCGTGAACAATTGATAAATCATTTGATCATTTGTTTTATCACCATTATTTTTTATTTCTCATCTACATTAATTAATTAATTATGATAATGTTAAGTATGTTTGAGTCAAGATACATTTATCAATCATCCAAGTGTCATCAAGTTATTCGCCCTCCCCCAGAAAAAACCCTTAATAAAGCTGATTGCTACTTTATCTTAACAGTTTTGAGTGATTGTTTTTTTATGTTATCATGATAAAAAATCGGAGATTACTCAAATACTGGTAATCTATTTTTAAAAAGCTCACACTCACATTATGTGTTCATATCTATGATTTTTTACATTTGACTGGCTGAGCTTGTGACATCATTCAGTACACAAGTCAGCACATTACTACCACTTAGCTCTATGGAAGACAAACTAATTTGTTAAAGATTAGGTAACATTTTGAAACTTTAAATAATAAATTAACCTTTAAAATCCACGCAAATGTCCAGTTAACTTCATTACTCTGCTTATTTAAAAAAAATCTGTGTTTGGCTGATTTCATATTAAAATATAACGGCTTTGTGGGCTGGCTGGCTGGCTGGCTGGCTGGGTGACATAAGCAAACATAATCAAATTCCTCCAAGTGATGCTACCTTTCTTTTCTCTTTTCATTGTATTTTTCTAGGATTCAGATACAGTAACTCCTATCTTCTCCCCTCTGAAAGTATTATAAAGTATTTTGTATTTATTCTCAATGCTTAGTCTAGACACTTATTGGTGTCTTATAGAATCTATAACACTACAACCTCATGTTTAAAAACTATTTAAATTTTCTTAAGAAGGATTTAAGGTTCAAAATGTGTCCAACCATCTTCTATTAGAAGACTCTGCTCGTCTTGGGGGCAGCCCTACTTTAACCAGTCAGTCACTGTGATAAGCCTGTGCTATAAGTGGTTCATTATTATTATTATTGTTGTTGTTATTACTATTACTATTATTATTTATTTATTTACAGTTTCCGTTGTTGGAAGAGAAGCAGTCATATGGACCTCAGGTTTTCTTGTTCCCACCAAAACCGACGGGAAATTAAATCTATATTTTACAGACACTGAACCTTTCCAAGGGCCTTACAACATTGCCTCTCGAGATGTAGGTACAAGTACTGTCTCTGTCAATTAAATACTGTCACAACAAATAATTAAGGCCACCAGCACCAACTTGAAAAGGGACCAGTTTTGTTGTTTCATTCCAAAATGCAATTTTCATTTAATCTTGACATAGTTTGTTAACTGTTTGTTGTAAAATTAGAAAAAATTGACAGTATGATTGTTCAAAATACCACTGCCACTACATGATCATGGTGTGTGGTTTGTCGATTGGATGCTGAGAGGGAGGAACATTTGACTAGTACAGGTCTGTCAAACCTAGCTTGTCCTGGCAAGAACCCACAATCCACTTCATTATTGTGTTTGTGGTTGATTGAATATATATATATTGAGGGGGAGTACACTCTCATCAAGCTCAATTCTACCTAGAACCTTGAGCCCAGTGATGTGTAAAGCCTAGACTAATTGGTTTCATTGTTGACTGGACATATTTTTCAAACATACAACTACTAGTTATATTAGTGATTACATTGTATTTAATACTATTTTTAGGTCCAGGACTGGTCTTATCATCGTGTGAAATGGGCTGATGTAAACGAAGATGGATTCCTCGATGCTGTAACAGCTCGGTTTGATGCCCCATTTGATGGTAGGATAAAGAATTAACATAAAACAATGAAGTTTTTTTTGTCACCCACTTTGGCTCAGTCATCTCTCTCGCAATGGACTGGACTGCTGATGATGAGATCATGGTTCACTCCCGGTTGGGTGTGCTGAGAGTGGTTTTTCCTAAATTGTTTCTCGCACTCCTTGCAAATGCAGGTGTACTTCTTCTAAATTCAACCATCCTCATCCCTAACACTTTAGTGTAATTAATGCATAAGCTAAAAAAAAGTTATTCTCTGCTGCTATGTATATTGCAATTAATGTTCACATGTCAAAGATCAATGGTCATTGAATAAATTATAATATTGATAAAAATATAAGAATTTCTTGGGGTAAAATATGAGTCATAGTAGAACATTTTAACAAACTTTTTGGGTTCAATCCTCGGTCCAGGAACAGATTTATCTGATTGCCAAAACCTTCCTTCACCTCTGACAAGACGTGTATTAATCACAACTTGTGAATGTGTGGAATGCCAGGCCTCCACCGTGGTTCGGATCCCACGTTAAACTGTAGGTCCTCCATTTCATCTCACAATCATCCTACCATTACACTTTAGCGTAGGTGCATGTAACCAGAACGGGTAGTAAGACGTGGTGTTAATAATAATAACAAACTTTTTCATACATGGATGCACACAGATCACACATTAGATAAGTCAAAAACAAGAGATTTTCAGCAGTTCTAAACATTGGGTACAAAGATGCAGTGTTAGTGTTGTATGAAGAAAGAACACATTGTATTACACTTCTAACACTTTCCCTTAATATATCCCCCCCCCCCAAACCCCTTTGATATGCCCAGCATCCTCATAATCTTGCTGTGGCTAAGTCCAGAAAGGTTTTTTTTCATTATGTCCGCATCCATTTCCACTATAGCCATGTAATCCGGGTAGAATAGTCCATCTTCAATCGCTTGTTTCATAAAATGATATCATATATTGATATGTTTGGTTCGTTTGTGAAAGAGTTGGTTGACAGAAAGTTTTTGAGTTGACTGTCTTTCATTAAATATTACCACCAGGCCTCAACAGAAGATAGTTTCATTCTATAAGATTAACATTTTTCATATTATTATTATTATTAATTATTATTATTATTATTATTATTATTATTATTATTATTATTACTACTATTACTACTATTATTATTATTATTATTATTATTATTATATATTATAATTATTATAATTGTTATTATTGTTATTATTGTTATTATTGTTATTGTTGTTGTTGTTATGGTTGTTATGGTTGTTGTTATTGTTGTTATTGTTATTATTGTTATTATTGTTGTTGTTGTTGTTGTTGTTGTTCCCCCTTTTTTAATATGATATAAGGCCTAAATGAATACTAACTATAGCCAAGAAATTTATCTTGACTCCCAAAAACATTTGGCACAGTGTGTTTCTAACAGTTTTTCTTTAAATTCAAAATGGATTAATCCACTGTTTTTGTCTAGTGTACTATCCTTTCTTTCTTTGTGTTTGATAAAGGCAACAATGCTGAAATATTACTCGATTTGTGTCTAAATGTGTGTGTGACTACTCCTACTATAGAAGACAGAAAAAATTTTTGTGCATTGGATTCTTCACACATTTTTCCTCTTTCCCTAGATGGGCTTTCTTCATCAACTTTACTCCTATTAGTTTATTTTCCCTTTTTCTTTAGTTTTATCAATTTCCTTTATAAAATTTCATCAAATATTGTAATGGCCAAATTATCTCTGATCAGCTCATAGTTGGGGTTTTTTTAGAGTGATTGCTTTTATGATTTCTTTACGAGGAGACATATTCAGCCTCGGTGCTGCTGAGTGATACTCTATGCTGTTTTTTACCCTCCCATGAAAGAGCAGCTACTCCCAACTTGAACACATAGCCGCTTTAGGATCTTCGATCAACTTTGTCGCTACCCCAATCAGCGTTGACAAATCCCGTCAAGTTTCCATCACTCGTCTGATACACTAGACACCAATCCATTGTGCCTTTTAAATATTGCAGGACTCTCTTTGTACTTGAACAGTGTTTTTCATCACAACATGTATTAATAGTACGAGTAATGTCAGACCTACATGTCATTTTCTTTTCCATCAATCACCCAATGAATGATTGATTAGGCAAGCAGGTGGAATGGCTTTATTTTCCTGACGTACTTTCATGCCTAAAATTAGTTGAGCCTCACCAAGTCCCTCATTTTGAACTTTTCCATCAGCTCATTTTAAACGCTATTCTTTTTATTTTTGTCATTACAGAAAATCAGAAAGTCATCAACATAAATGACATTGCCATTGCCATAACATTGCCATTAAAATAATGATAAATGCATGGTTCGCAATCTGGCCTCTTAAAATTTATATTCATCAAAACATCATTGCTCTCGAAGGCTTCAACCCATAAACGACTTGCTTTAAAAGACATAACCTTTTTCCTTGCCCTTTAGTCACAAAATGTTCATGTTGTTCCAAATAAACCAACTCTTTTAATCCACCTTTGAGAAAAGCTGTTACTACAGCTATAATGATCTATAGTTAGATCCAGCTAACAAGCCAAAGCAAGCAAAACTCTAATGTAGAATTTCTCACTATGATAGAAAAAGTCTCGGTGTAATCCACTCCATATTTTTGGGTGAAACCCTTTGTGACTAATCATGCTTTATACTGGGTGATATCTACATTCAAATCAGTTTTAATTTTAAATACCCATTTGCTTTTGATTGCCTTTATATCTTTCGGAAAATCTACCAATAACTAGGCATCATTCTCTTTAAAAGATGAATTTTTAGAATATATCTAGATGGTGAATTCCTCTCTAAAATTAATAACAGCTTTGGCTATTTGAGATAAATATTTGCTTGTCATAGCATCCTGCCACTAATCTCTATAATCTCCAGAGATGCACTCACTGACACTTTGTGAAATATTTCTGTCACATATTAAACTATAAACTTCATGTCAGTTAGGCAGTAGCCTTTCTTGTGCTGACAGTACCTGACAAAAATTAGATGCTTACTTTTGGGATCCAATTTCTTTGATTTTGTTTTGGTGTAGCATATATGGGAATATGCTATACAACACCATACATGTTCATGAATCAAACACATTTCCATCGCAAATCTCCAATTATTATAATTTGGCATCCCTTCAAGCCATTTCCACAGCTGATAATTTTGCATCTATGTCTTCCATCTTGCTTAGTATTAACTTTCACCTGAGATTCAGACAAATTTAGATGAAAGAGTCAATTTTTGTATTTTGTATACTACACACTATGCTAGGTTAACAAATTTGAGATGGAAAATGTTTACTCACAAACTCAAACCAACGTCATTCACTTTACAAATTACTCAATCACGGAATTAAATCACGTTTTGGGCCATAACCTGATAGAAATATAAGAAATGCTTAGGTTAAAACATGAACAATAGTAGAATATTGTAACACGTTTTCATACATGGAAGCACACAGAGATCACATTATAGACAGGTTAAAAACAAAAGAGTGTTAACAGTTCTAAACATTGGGTACAAAGATGTTAAATTTTCTTAAAGACAGCTTTAGTGGCGAATGAAGAAAGAACACATTGTATTACAGGTCTAACAAATATATCCATTTAACATCTTAAGTACGGTAGTTTGAAATTTGTAAATATTTTTGTAGTAAAACATTAAGTGGATTTATATGGTAACTAAAATAAGGATAGGTGGCATACTCTTTTAAGTACGACCATAAAATTAGAGTTCCTAATGCCCTAGAGCAGCGGTTCCCAACCTTTTTCATTCCGCGTACCCCCAGCTGGCTCAGTTCCTTTCCGTGTACCCCTGACCCCCAAATCCTCCTGGCATCCACCCACCCCTCCCAATCTGTTTCACCCATTACAGATTCTGAAAACTTCTCCAAAAAAGGTATGTGTTGAATTAAAATAAATGGTCTATTTTTTCATTATATAGTTTTTTATTTTTGAAGTAAGCAAACAAATTAACACAAAGATTGGGAAAAATAAAAAGTAATGTAATATTTGGAACTGTATTGAATTACAAAGTTTTGAAAAATTAGGCTCAAAAGAGGATAAGTATAATCTCAAATCCGGAGCTGCATCTAATTTGCTTCTATATTTATTTTTTATATAAGTATACGAAGAAAATGCCCCATCAACAAGCTCTGTGCTAGCAAACGGCAACAAAAACATTATGGCTTTTCACTGTATTCGTCACCGCGACGAGCTTAAAAACTGACTAGGTTCACCATTCTGCCATTGAAGAGGTTCTTCAGAGTGGTATCTGATGCGAGCTTTAGCAACTTATCCTTTTCAGGAATCGACAATGAAGCCGGATCAAAATACTCTTGGATGCTCTTCCAAAAAAAGGGCTACCTCATGTCGAAGTTCGAACAGCCACGCCAGAACTTTACCCCGGGACAACCACCTACCTTCGGTGTGCAAAAGCAAAGTGTTGTGAAGGATGTCCATGTCTTCACACAGCAATTTAAACAAGCTGTAGTTGGTAGGATTCGCCTTGATGAAGTTGACAACTTGGACCACTTCATCAAGAACATTTTGCAAATCTGGAGGCAAAAGTTTTGATGCAAGGCTCTGTCTGTGAATAAAGCAGTGCATCCATTTCATTTTGGGAGCGACTTCTGCCACGCGTGCACGAAGGCCTGAGAAGCAACCTTCCATGGATTTTCCTCCATCTTTGTTGAGCCCAACGCATTTTGACCATTGAATTCCTTTTCCAACAAAATAATGATCAATTGCTTCAAATACGTCTTTACCAGCCGTACGACCCTTCAATGGGTGACAAATAAGGGGATTCTTTTCGAATTCTAAGTCTTTCATGTACTTAACAATTACAAGTAGCACAAAATATTCCACAACATTGATACTTTCGTCGACTTGGATAGAAAAAAATTCACAACCTTTGACGTGACTTATGACTGTGCTCTCAACATCATCTGACATGTCCCGTATTCTTCGAGACACCGTGTTATTTGAGAGAGGTAGTAAACTAATTTTAAGAGTACTTTCCTCTCCAAGCATGCATCTGACAGCATCTTTGAGACACGGGAAAATTAAATTTTCAATAATGGTGTGGTTTTTACCTCGTCTCGCAGTACGATAGCTAATGTAGTAGGAGGCCTCGGTAGCTTTGACAGAATCACTTTTGGCAGATTCAAAATATGTTTTCACGTTTACAGAACTCTGAAGTTTCAACCATAAAAAAAAGTGGCATCTTTATCTTTGTACTCGGGATGTTTGGTACGTAAATGTCGTGTGAGCAAAGAAGGTTTCATTGAACCGTTGCTTAATACTTCCCCACATACAACACAGAGGTGCTTAGGGCAGTCCTCTTCTCCTATACATGAAAACCTGTGAGTAATGGAGCTGTCCAAGTACCTTCTTTTCTTGTTTATTATTCCCTCTGAAGAAGAAACTGCAGTTTGTTTACTCACCTGCTCTGGCACTGGTTCTTGTACCTGTTGTGGTGTCGTATTGTTGGTTCAATCAGTGTCGGATGATGTGCACGGTACTTAATTTGGTGTTTCAGTCAACTTCCGCTCAGATCCAGTTTTTAGCCACTGATCCATAGTGTAAATCACGTGAATAGTAGGTAGTTGGTAGAAAAACTGACGTAGGATTGTAGGAATAACAGGCACACGACTCAATACAAACACCCATAGCAAAAGTTAAACACAACACGAATTAATTAATTCTTTGTTTCTATGCACAGCCCAGCACGCATCAACAATCAAATCTAAAACACCGAGCAAGGGTGAGCCGCAAGGAAGGAGAGCACCAATCATGAGCAGTGGGATGTAGGGGGGGGGGGGGTGTTGGCTGCGGGCGGGAGGAGGGAAGGCCGATTCTTCCAGTGGACGCAACCCCTCTTTCATCGAAAATTTTATGATAGGGAGGCCAATATTACAACTGAAAATATAAGTAAAAACCTCTACCTACTTTTTAAAAACTTTTTAATTTTTTTTTTTTTTAGCTGGTGGCCGCCACTACCCTTTTATTTTCACGTACCTCCTAACGGCCTCTCCCGTACCCCCAGTTGGTAACCGCTGCCCTAGAGTAATTAAATAAATATATGTTAACTAAAGTTAGATAAATATATGCTGTGCAATATTTTTTCATGACATTAAAACAATAAAAATATACTAAAACTTTGATTTAGCTTTGGCTTTGGCTTCTAATCAAAAATATTTAAAACATATAAAACACATTTTTACTAAACATATTTGATATTGTTTTGTCTGGTGCAGGTTCAGCACGTAAGCAGGAGCTGCTCTGGCTGGAAAACCCAGGGATGCGTGCTGTCACTGGCTGGCAGCAACAGCTTGTGGCTAGCAATGCTTCAGATGTACACTTCCAGCTCACAAGGCTTAATGTGGGTCGTAAGAGTTACAATGTAGTACTCAGTGCAGAGTTCTTTAATGAGAGGCTCACTATTCGCTACAGTGAACACGGCAACTTCTGGACCCATCCAGAATTGGTAAAAAGGAAACAAATATTTTATTACTAAGCCATTAATCTGTATTCATCCCACTTTAGAGTTGCATATTTGTTTATTTGAGTCCTAAATGAGATCCTTCTGTTTGAGAGTGTTAAAGCTTTGGTTTTCCAATTCTTAGGGATCATGGGGTAAGTCCTTGCTGGTGATGTTTTAAAAGCACAAATTGTTTTGACGTTTCCAACAGTGACATCTCACCTAAAAATACTTTTAAAAACACAACTATTTATAATTATAAATTACAATAAAATGTCACATATAAAGCACAAAGGCACAAGTTCATGTTATTAGTTTCTACGCTTGTGCTAGCTATTTATTTACACATTGGCACATGCAAAAAACATTATTGGTTACATTTTTCAAACACACATTTGAAGTTATAGGTCAATAAGTTCTAAACCTTCTAGGTACTACTTGTGGTCTTTCTTTGAAGTTTTAGTCCCAATTTAGTTGCAAGTCTATCAGGTGGTGCGAGCGAGAACTCTGATTGATGATTCTAGACATTCACCTCAGTTGTTGGAATTTATTGTTTGTATGAAACATAAAACATTGATCATCTTTAGGAATTTTCTCATTATTGTAAACAGTAAGACTTCTCTTTCAACACATTCCTTAAAAAAATATTTGATTTATTTTTATAGTAACTTAACCGTTATTTTACTTTGTTCACTCTGTAATTAAGTTATTGTAATAACTTTTTTTAATCTCTTGTGAAGTTTTTTGAAATGTGAATATATTTTAATAGGTATTTGAAAACAAAATTTAAGTGTTAAAATAATTTTAGTCATTTTGATTCCATTGTCTTCTGATGAAAATTCAAAACACTGAACTGTAATGCGATGAGTTTTAAACTGGATGAACTATCTGAGTTATCTGCAATGTTGGACGCATGACTTGTGCCAAGATGTTACTCTCGCAGTCGACTAGCTTGCCAGTGATAGGGAGGTTGAGGTTTGAATCCATGCTGGATGTGTTGAGCGTATTTTTCTATAAACTGTTTCTCACTCTCCCTCCACTCAAATAAAGATATATTTTCTATTAATTTTACCTTCATCGTCCTATCTCATTAGTATAAATACTCAGATAACCCAGCCAGGTAATAAGAGATAGTCCATAAAAATGTACCGTATCTAAATTACTTTCTATTCTTTCTTAACTTTTGTTTCAACAACATTTTAGCAACTTATTTTCCTACTAGCATTGTTTTAGGTAACCATAGAAACAATTTATATATGTTTATCAAATAGCTATAATTTTGTAGTGATATTATTAATATATGAATTGATATCAAGCATGGCTCTATTGAAAAATAACTCAGAATCCAAAATGCATGAAAGTTTAATGTCTAGGAAAAAAAATTCACAAAAAAATGATGTATCACATACACAAAGCCAAAAACATAATCATTCATCTAAAAAATGGTCCAAGGTGCAAGTGAGGACAAAGAACACTGGACCAATCCGTTATCAGACACATTTGTTGGAAAGTCTGACAAAGCCAGGATGGCTTACCTATCAGCCAAATGTGTCGCCGTTGAAGAGGGAGAGGTTAATGAGGTTAAGAGATGAACTAGGTGAGAAAAACCCTTACTGCTACCCTGTGGAGGGGCTCAGGCACAATATGAAACATGTTGTCAACATCTTTTCCAAAGCCGTCAAGAAATGGGAAGGTGTCTTACCACTACACCAAAGGTTAAATGATCAACAGAGACGTAAAGTAAAAGTACTATCTTTGACCAAAAAATACATTGAATCCGATTCCCTCGCCCCAACTAAACTCCTGATTGTTCCCGTATTGGAACACAAAGGGCTTAAGCCAGAACCATTGATGTTAAATAAAATCAAACGTACACCACATACACTTACCAATGAACATTTGAAGATCATAAAAGAAATGGAACACTTGAAAATACTAACCAAGTTTAGAGACGAAGAAATTAATAAAATAAACAAAGAAATGAAAAGGGATCAGGTCTCATTAACACAAAAGCAAGAAACCTTTATGAAACAAGTGAATGATTTGGAAAAAATGTTTGTAGATGCAGCAGATACCTCTATTGTGGTCAATCAACAAGCAGCGCAAGAATCAAAAGTTCTCATGAAAAAGTCAGATGAACTAGGCAGGTTTTCAAAAAATTGCAATGTATTGAGACTAACAGTGTTTCGACTTTTAGAGAAATCACAGGAATATAAAACGTTACAAAATTTTCTTTACAAAGCGAGTCAGACAAGTTGGAAGAAGAAGCAGCAGCAGCACACTCTGCTTACTGAAGATAGCCTCACAATAAGCAAAGAAGATACAAAGATAACACCCGTTATGTCACTGCAAACCATGTTGTTCGAGGATATTGATAGTTTGGCAGTGGAAACATTATGTGGCAATTGGGGCAAACCGATAATTTTTTTCAAGGATGTTCATCAATTCTTAGAATTATTCAGTAAACTTGAAACAATGTCACTAACTTTACTTTCCCACTCAAAGGAACTAGAACACTCTATAGAGGTAGCAAAAGCTTCTAAAAGAAATATTGAATTAAAACTTGGCAATAAAATTGAACATTTGACTGAAGAAATCACAAAAATAAAAGATAGCATTATTTGGGAGGAGGAAAAGGCAAGAGAGTTTCAACACATTGCTGACATGTATTCGTACGGAATATTCGAAGATGTTGAGCAAGAGCAAGCGTTGATTAACCTAAATGAAACTGTGACAGATGTTTATGAATCTTGTATCACAAAATCTGAAACTCAACCAAATACTATGCAAATGCTGTCAGGTATCGAGCGTCGTTATGTGACTCTACTTCAAAGTCTGTCGGATTTACCGGGCAATATTGTCATCAATGCATTACAGCAGGTCAGTGCCTTGTTCAAAAGAGAAGAGCTCGAAGAAATAGAGAAAGTGAGACAAGCCGACGAGCTACAAAGATTAAACCGTCGTTTGAATAGATATTTGCAGCCAATAACTAAGGTGGTGGGAAAACCTTTAAAACCTCGCTCCAAACTGCCTCAACCAAAAATACTAAAGACAAGCCCTGAAGTTAAACTCACAGAAGATGAAGTTAATTATCTATATTTCTTTTCATAATAAAATTAGAAGACAAATTGTCACTTTGATCATTAAGATTCAAAAGTTATCAAATTATCAATACAATTTTTGTTCAATGATTTTAATGTTCTTTACATTTTATCATTGCTTTTTTTCACAATTAAAAATACTAATTGTAACAAAAATTTCTATTTTGTGTCAAGTCAGAACCTTGGAGATTTAAATAGCCTATCCATTCCAGAAATTTAAATGAAGATTGAAATCAAATAGAATTCAACAAATCATAATATTAAGGAGACATAAATTACTCATGAATGGGTCATTATAGTCAGTTTTTCGTTTTATATAAGTTAACTACAATCTTAAGAAACATACATACAATGAAATTATTACACTTAGCATAAACATTTCTAATTTTTGATAGACTCATACAAATTTATTTACTGTTACACCTTTTATGTTGGCTGGCCCGGTGTTTGTTTCCATAATACAAAGTCAAAAACAATATTTTGTACTGAATGGTTTTGGTTTAGTATGAGTGCCCATAACTTTTTTTTCC
Organism: Timema genevievae; assembly: GCA_902155825.1. Lineage (NCBI taxonomy): Eukaryota > Metazoa > Arthropoda > Insecta > Phasmatodea > Timematidae > Timema > Timema genevievae. Next base: position 168,547 of record CABFWO010000028.1, read on the forward strand.
CAGCACTTTGATTACACACACCCAAATACTTATTAAATGATGAAAATAATGTGCAGTAAGTTTATTTAATTTTTAATTTGATACTTCCCTGGGTCGAAAACGCCTCTTGGGCAAATATGCTACAATTTATACATTATATTCAATATTAGTGTAACCCGCCTCGGTGGCGTAGTTGGCTAACGCGCTAGTCGTGTTGAGCTCGACCGCCGAGGACGGGGAGATCGAGGTTCGAATCTCGGTCGGGTGAACTGGGGGTGGTTTTTCCTAAATGGTTTTCCACTCTCCCTCCACACAAATGCGGGTTCACTTCCTCTAAAATTCAACCCTCCCAATTCCTAATCCATTAGCGTAATTAGTACTTAAGCGTATAACCCGAACGGGTAGTAAGATGCTGTGCTAAATATTATTATTATTAATATTAGTGTATTTATAAGATTGTCATTGATTCTAAGGAAAATTGAAATAATATCAACACCTTTCTTCAAAAAATGTAATGTTTATTGAAACAAAGATAATTTTACATTATTTCGTGGTTACATTACATGATTATTAATGGTATTCTACAAAACATTTGTTGTGCAGTGGCACTTTGCATTTCTGGTATATTTCTGTGTTTTTATCTTTACACTGTGCACATTTTCGCCTTGGTTGTTTTGGGACAACACATTGACTACTGCTTGGCTTTACAGTATCAGCGCTGTTCTAGCTTGTGACTTTGATGGGCCTAGTAAAATTCGAGGAGTACTACACAACATAAGTATTGTTCTTGCTAGACTGTGACAAAACCCCATAAATATCTAATGATCTATTGTATGATCTTGATAGTTGATAAGCATTATTTACGTATATCTAAATCAACCAAAATATAATTGGAATATACCATTTTCTTCCCTCACCCCTCTTATTACAATTTGGTAGGCTGATTTATTACCATATAATTGAGCAACTCCACCCATAAACTGATTATATTGGTGGACTGCATCATGTTGTGGGATCAAAACATTTTACTTTTCTTTTGCCGAATACCGTTTTGTACCCCTCATATTCAATAGATAGAATTGTTATGACATTACTATGGATTCACGCGTTCTCTTAAAAACGCGTAGAACAGAAACAGAGTCACGGGACGAGCTCTAAGCCAATCACAATATTCCCGCCTCATTGGCGCAAGCTGTTCATCTAAAGTTCAACTCATCTCTACTTTGTCTGCTCTGCCCAAGATGTTTGGCATGGTAAATCTCAAACTCAACCATTTCCAATAAGTGTGCATGTGCATTTGACAATGCATGTGCTGTACAGCAAGAAGCAAGCAAACAGCTTCGTTGGCCGTTGTGAGGCAATTTCAAATAACCCGTTAATGGAAAGTGTGTGTGTATGGATGCATTGGATTGTGCCACGACACAGCGTTATAATTTGAAAACATCCATCAAGATAATGATCTAAAAGATATATGTATTCACAAGAAAAGAATATATGTTGATAATCAACTGTTTTTAAGTTTGCATTGCAATGCATCATGGGTCAACATACAGCGTGTGAGTTGCTCCAACACTCAAGCAGATTTTGTTCTCTATTTTCGGTGAACACGTGAACCAAGTTGTATCTCAGCATCTTATAGCAGTAATTTCCTCATTTTTTTTGTTACTCTGACATCATGCACGCTTCTATTCTCGTTTTGCATAATTTTGACATCTTTCAAGGGACATTGCTTTGCTTGTATCTGACTGTTCTAGTACAACTTTTTTTTTTATTTCAACCAAGATATTTGGTGATGTGAAAAAATAATAGCAATAGATAGAAAAAGGTGTCTCCTTATGAACTTCCTTTTCTTTTGAAACCAAACCAAACACAATACTTTCTCCAAGGCTGCCTACTCTCGTTTCTTCTTCTTTCTTGATACAAATCAACATTTAGCCACTACTCCAGTTTGGTTGCAACAACCCAAACTTTAAACCCAAACCAAATTTGTCCACCCTTTATGTGCTGTTTGCAGCCGTGCCGTCTAAAGTAAGGTATCATAGTCTCATCTATACTAAATCTTTTTTGATGGGTGTATATCTAATAAATGTTTCATTTAGATTGTCACACAAAGGCCTGCCTTTAACCCTTTTATCATTATTTACTAACACTGCTTGTCTGCAACATGAAAATATCTGAAAAAATCTTCAAATTTATTTTGCTTAGTATAATTTGCTACTAGTTCATCATGGCAGTCGTCAGACTTTTCCCGATACATTCGCCCTCTCGTATCCACTAAGAATAAGTACTCTCAAAAACAATACATTTCTTCTACTGATATAAAAAGTTTTTCCCTACTGTATACTTCATTGTATATGTAACTATTTCTTCAACAAATTGTTAAAAAAAGTTTAAAAAAGTCTATTGCCTCACTATCATCTCCTAAACTTGTTACAGTTTGAGGAAGTGGATCCCATCCATCTGTACGTTGATGGTTGTGTAAACTACCATCTGTCCATTATTACAAGAGGAGGCTTTGTTGTAACAGCAATTTTTATACCTTTAATAGGCCTACCATTTTTTTTTACTGCTTTCTTTTGGATTTTTATAGGTAGGACACTAGTAAGTGTAGGTCTATCTCTACAGTTTCTCTTTCTACTTTGCTTGTCACCAGTTTTATAAATTATTTATTTGGAAATTGCAGAACTATAATCAGGTTTATCAATAACTAAATCAGCAGCAGGTGGTTCACATGTTTTACAAGGAACAATAGAAAATGAATCAGCTTTACCTCTGTCACTAAGAAAGTCTGTTACAAGGAACAATAGAAAATGAATCAGCTTATACCTTTGTCACTAAGAAAGTCTGTTACAAGGAACAATAGAAAATGAATCAGCCTTACCTCTGTCACTAAGAAAGTCTGTTACAAGGAACAATAGAAAATGAATCAGCTTTACCTTTGTCACTAAGAAAGTCTGTTACAAGGAACAATAGAAAATGAATCAGCTTTACCTTTGTCACTAAGAAAGTCTGTTACAAGGAACAATAGAAAATGAATCAGCTTTACCTTTGTCACTAAGAAAGTCTGAGTTTTAAGTTCTTCCAATATTTGAAAGTTATCTTTGTTCTCCCTGTAATAAAAAAAAAGTATTGAGTTTAGAAGAATGTAACAAAGTAGGAATATGATAAAAATACAGTATAATATATTATATTTTAATTCAAACTTGAGATGATTATGAGCAATGGGAACAAACATTTTATTGTGACAAACATTTATGACATGAGGTTGAAGGGAACAGGAAGGTTATAATACATTTAAAAGAAAAGCAGAAATAAACTGTTCTGGCACTCTCCTGGATTGACTAAGAAAACGGTGCCAAACATTCATAATATTTCAAATAGGTTCATTCTTCAAATATTTGTATATAAAATCAGGCAGGCATTGTTATGTAAATGCATGAATTCAATAAGTTGTAAAATACTGGAATTTCCTATTTCACTGAAACTATCAATATTACTTGAACATTTCAAATTAGACAACTTTTCTTTACCATTTCAATTATTTATAGAGTAAAAACATTATTTGTTTTAATTGCAAATGAAAATAAAATAATAAAACTCCTTCAAACATGCATAACCTTAAAGTTCTGGTATTTTCCCCAAGGGTTTGAAAACAACCACTAAATACTTTACACACATTTTTCAAACTTACAGGTTTTTATTATGTGTAAACCTTTTGTAATTATATTACAATAATATTCTCTTAGCAACAACATAATGCAAAGTTAAACATACTAAAAGTAATTACAGAATTAACACTTATTATGTTATATTAGAGAAGTACACAACAGCTGTGATCACTTGTTGACATGAGTTGATATTTTCAAATGTTGCTGTGCAGAGTGCAGCACTTACTGGTAACTAAAAATATTTTACAAACTCTCACTGTTGTAACAAATTGTATTACACCTCCAATGTGAAAAATAGGCACATTCTTGAGGAAAAAAAATAAAAAGTCTGGGGGTTCAAAAATGACTCTTTGGGCATGTATGGGTTAGGTGAAATAACCATAATTATAGTAGAACTGGCACTAAAACTGGTAATGTTTTTGAACCAGCCTGTCATTTATCTCAGCCATCTAGTTTTTTAAAATAATATTTCTATAAGTATTTAACATAAGTATAGCTAGTAGTGCCTTGGACCACACGCATTAATTGAATTCAGAAACACTTATATTCTTTTGTTTTTTATTATATAAAAAATAAATGACAAACCCACAAGGATTTTAACCAAATCTCAAAAATTTGATTGATTATTGTATGAAGCATAGCACCTAAAGGTCTTAACCAAGGCCAAATAAAATTCTGATGGTATTGTAGTTAAATTTCAAAATAACGTTACTCATGTCAATGGTGTCACAATCTAAGCCGTCATTCTCATAATAGACTGCATTTTTAGGGACAAGGAGGTATGGGTTTGAATCCCACTCTGGTGTACTTAGGGTGTTTTTTCCTAAATGGCTTACTAATATTCACCCATGCCATTGTGTATACTTAAATTTACTCTAAATTATTACTCATTCCTGTCCCGTTAGGTCTAACTGTGCAGATAATCTGGACAAATAGTAATACTTGTTGCACAAAAAAAACTTAAGAAGTATTTTAATGTTGTGTATGCAATAGTAATTTACATGTAAATTTTTACCTGGATATATAAACTTCTATACTTTGGTTTGACCATTGGTCTATCTATAACTGCTATATCTATAAATATTTATGATGATAATGGTGTGCCTGGGCTACATTAATCTATAGCTCCATTTTCTGATAGATTAGCCAGTCCTAATGTAATAAATATACATTCTTTTCATGGAGGCTCTTTCCTTTTCTAGATGGAGATGACGATGACGATGGTAGTGAATATGACGGGGTAGAACCAACTTAAGCCTAATTAACCAAACCCTGGGGACCATGGAAATTATTCTTTTTTAAAAAAAATTATTTGGTCCCAGCTTGAATTGAACCCGGGATCTCTAGCTAATTAGCCAGGGGCTTGACCATGACTGACCACTATACCATGAGGCCGGTTATAACAATTGATAGGTGCAATAAACAAAGTAATTATAGAGGAAGGGAGGAAAAAGCTTGTGACTTTGTCATATTATCCCCCCAAATGTTTACCTTTTGTTTATTAATCACTACATGTTTTCTTTTTGAAAAAAACTTGTATTAATAAATAATTGAGCTTTTAAAAAACTTATACACATTACTTTTAAGTTTTAAATAGTGTTTGTATAATTTCAAATTGAGCTATATACAATGTATATAACTGCAATATAAAAAATATTTTAATAACAAGGTTTTGAAGAAAGCAATCCAGAAAAAGGAACAACCAAAAACAAGTCACTTGAGAGGCCAGGGTTTGACCCTTGGCCAGGTTCTTTGCGGGGATGTGTTTTTACTCACTACATTTTCCTATTCTCTCTCCAGATTAATTCTGGTTAGTTAAATTCATAATTCACTTTTATTGTTCCTTTAGGTTGTATAATTTATTTCTTGCACCGTTGATCATGCGCCCAAGACTCATATTAGACTAGATTGCCAGTGACTAGGATCGAATCTTGGCCAGGTTTACTGGGGGTATTATTCCCTTCCTTCTCTATGCTAATGTAGGTGCACTTCCTCTAAACAATCATCCTCATTCCTCCCATCCCTTGGATTAAGCCCTTAATAACCATGGTGCTAAACATAATTTCTAAAACAAGATAATTTGTTGCTAATAATTTATACTGGCACCAGTACATAGTAATTAAAATGTTAATCAAACACTAAGAAGCAAACATTTTAATGAAATATTGTAAATATAGGTCAAGACTGTGGTGGTTGATGATACACCTGGACAAACCTTTGATGTATATCTTGTAGACTTGAACAGAGATGGAAGGGATGAAATATTGCTCACAGCTTTTGACAAGAAATTTGGCAATGTCCATGTGTACGAAATACCAGATGACTTCAGGTATGCACTACTTTTTAGTTGGTTTTATTGTTATATTGATTAATGCAGAGGTTTTGCAGTATGAATGCTATATCGAAAAGACTACAGTTCACAGTGACCCTTGGGTTTGTGGAGCTGGTGAAGCCAAATATCGCAAGATTGAGTTCCTTATCCAGGTCATTTTTCAACATGCAATTAAATTAATATATGTAAATGTCCATACTAAAGGTTAATTTCGATGCATTATGTACTCTCCGAGGTAAATTTAGCTCAAATCATTAAAGTGTAAGATGTAAGTGTCAAGATAATGTGTTTTATAACCACAAATTTTGTAATATATATATTTTTTTAATCAGGACACAAAAATTCAACCGGAAAACTATTGCTACAGGGTTTGTTCCTAATGCCCTTAAGGGCGAGGCAATGACCCCAGGATCAGCACAGGTGTTCTATACGTCACTCACACATGAGAGATCAGGGTATGTATGCCTTAGAAGTGAGTAAAGTACATTTTTAAAACTTGAAGTGAAGTCAAATTGAATATATATAAAATAATCCTGAAACCAAATTGAAGTTAAAACATCAAAAATATATTTTAGTGAGTAAAGTGCACAATAATAATAATTGTTGTCACCGTTGTTATGTTATTGTTATCATCATGGTCATTATTATTATTATTATTATTATTGTTATTATTTGTCCTGTTTAGCTGATTATAAGAAGGCCCTCCAAAATAAAGGGTTTTCACAAAAATAAACAAATATTTTGATACTTGAATAATTACAGAGTTTATACAATAGCCATACATGTATTTTAGGCCATATAAATATGTCATCTTATTATTCTCATTAAAAATCATTGCGCATCATTAACATAATGACAATTGATTATTTTAAGTAGGAATTTAGGGAAATGTCACAAACAAGATCCCCCCCTCTTGAATGAGAAGGCTGCCCTTCCCAACAACAAAATACATTCCAAACCTGTTTCAAACTACTGAGAACTAGAAGTAGTGGTTTGTTTGTTGAAGTGCTATTCTTTTCTATAATGTCGTGCCCAACACAGAAACATTGTCTCGGCTGTCCATTCTATTTGTAAGCAAATATAATCAGACTCTTGATTCAAACACTTTCGTTGGGGTGAAAAAATTTACTGATAATTATGCGAGTAAATGGGTAAATTTAAACTACATATTTTTTATTTTTACTTGGCGCTCACATTTTGTGCTAATATTATTGTGGGGGCTGACTCATTGACTAACCTTACTGTGAAGAATGAACTCAGTTTTAGAATAAAAAGAGATGAAGTCATGTCAGGTCATAACTTGGGTTAGGGCAAGTGTGGGTGAAAAAAAAGTTAATTTTGTCCATTGTTAGACTTGAAGTGTTTATTTTGTTTCAAATTGTTTTCAACTCTACAAATTGATTTGAAATTGTGATAATTTGAACTGAAGCAAATAGATGTTGCCTTTTCAAAGACTTGTAGACTTCTCCTGATGTGAAAACCATATGTTGATACATGTGTTTAGAAAGTGGATATTATAATAGCAAAGTAATAATAGAAACAACTCTCTTGTTTAGGTTAAAGCCCTACATCCTGCTCTCTGGAGATGATGATGGGAAACACTACATCCTTGTCCCCCGCAGTCAAAGCAAGGTTGACTGGACTTATGACACAATCTTGCTGGAAGACACATTTGGAGATACCGCTGGTAAACAATAATTTTTGTATCACATTATTAAAACTATAGATTACCGCTTGCGAAGGAATCACCCACCTTTAATAAGTCTACTCCCTTATCAATAATTTGTAATTGGAACATGGTTAAAATGTAGTTGAAGAAGATATCTCATGTTTCTTAAACAAAAGATTTGTAAAATTTAAAAAATTATCACATTTAAAAAATTATATTGTATTTGTTAATATTCTTTAAAACAATACTTAGTGCACCAAGCAAGGAACGAACCTTAGCTTTCAAGCTCAGAGCTCAGGGACGGACCTCCCACCTCAGAAATAATGAATTGAATCAGTGTTGAGTTGGGTTTCTTATGTTAAAAGGAAGCTTTCATAAAGCAGTTGCATTCACTTTAAGGCACTTTTCAAAATAGTAATAACAACTCTGCTAGTACTCTAATTCAGAAACAATGGAAGCCTGATGTGTGATTGTAAATTGTAGGTGCTTCTCTCGCAGCAGACCTTGATGGAGATGGTTTCACCGAGATTATTGCAGCAGGCTACTCTGCAGGAAAGGTGTACGTTTATTCGTATTCTCCTTGGCTGTAAAATAAGTTGTATTCACTTCAATTGAAATAAACATAGAAAACATGATTTTGTGGTTTCTTCATTTATGTTACTTTCTATTAAATTATTGAAATGATCAATGAGGCTATTGATGGTTTAATAAGGGAAAATTAAAAGTATGAGGAACATGAAGAAAGTATGGGAATCAAGTTTGATAAAATTAGCTTAGCTGTTACTTTGAACTGGCGCACAAGCTATGTGATCAGCCCTTGTGAATATCCATTAAGCTAATTTGGAGTTAGTTAGTTAGTTAGTTAGTTAGTTAACTAAGCACTAAACCATTTCATTGTCAAACCTAAACACTGAGCTGTGTTAAAATGTAGAACAACAGTGAAAAGAGTTATTCATCTTTTTTTAAAGTGCAGGACAAATCGAGCACCAATAAATGAGATGTAATTTATCACTACAATCAAATATGCATTTGAATTTCACAAAGTCGCATTTTAGATAACACTTAGGGTTATATTTCCTAATTATACAAAGGTCATTTATAAAGTGCAAACAGAAAATGAAACTGATGAGGGAGTGAAGGAAACAATCATGAGTTGGTTGAATGAACTGGTGGCCGAATTCTATGATGAGGGTACTGTCAAGCTTGTGACATGTCAAACTGGTGGCCGACTTCTATGATGAGGGTACTGTCAAGCTTGTGACATGTCAGGACAAATGTCTGAAATCTCACTAGGGCTATGTTGATAAATAAACATGTTTTAACTAGAAGTAACAGTAAAACTATTTGGATATTCATGTTTTAACTAGTAGTAACAGTAAAACTATGTAACGACCTTGATTTGACCCCAAAGGATATTTGAGAGCATTGACAATATTCTCCTATTCATTTTCTATATTAAACATATTTTGCTTTTAATTGAATTTTATAATATATTACTTCAGGCATAAAATAGGCTCTTTTATAGTAAATAACCAGATTCTAACTAAGAAAGTACTAGCTATTTTTTGTCGTTGAGTTAACGCCCTGAAGGTAGAAGGCATCAGCCAGTGTAACTAACTTCAGTGTGTTAATGCAGTCGGCTGACGTGGAGGATTTTTACTAACGGTTTCCTGCGCTAGAAGCTTCCAGTCGAATGTTCTTATGTTCCATAGGACTGTGATTTTAAAATAAGCATCCGCTTTCGTTCTTCTTCGACACCATCCTTCATTCGGAACGGACGTGTTTTTGAAGGGTGTGGATATTAAACGCGCAACAAGTTAATTACACCGCTTTTAAGTTCTTTTTTCAAAACAATCATGATAATTTCTTTTGACATCAGAAAGACTGGAATAATTAAATAAATAATTAAAACTTTATTTCACATTAGTATCATTTCTCCAAACATTCATTATCAGAACAGTTGGTGTTGTGACGTGGAGCTCACGATAAGGTGTAAGATGGAAGATATAACAAAAGTGAATCGTTATAATTAACAAAAACACGAAAAGCAATCTTTATAAATGGCGACGCAATGTGGGGCATAACTAAAGCAAGCATTATAAAATGGCGTACAACGAGGGTGTTATAAATAGGCGCACAACTAAGGGGCATCACAAATAACACAACAAGTGAAGTGTTATAACTATTTGGATATTCATGTTTTAACTGGTAGTAACAGTAAAACTATTTGGATATTCATGTTTTAACTGGTAGTAACAGTAAAACTAATTTGGATATTAAGTTTTCATTGTCGGTTCTTACTTTACAGTTGACCCTTGTACATGGATGAAATATAGAAAAGAGGGGAACCCTCAGTATGGTTTTCACAAATAAAAGAACCCCACAGCTCACACTTTACACTGCTGCCACTGAACCTCAGTCTTTACCACCCAATTCCTCAACCTAGGTTTATTTCTATCGAAACACTTAAATGAGAGTGAAACATGCAATACCACCGCTAGAAAGAGGAAACCAACAGACTAAAGGAAGAAAAAGGAAATGGATAGACACATAAATAAAAATATATACAATGAGCTACCCTATTATCAAAACGTACAAATACAGAAAATACAAAGGAAAGGATTTAAATGTTTTATTTATTATAAATAAATCTTTAAGGTAAACCTATTTTCATTAATTTCAGACTTTTCCTAAGTATTGATGAAACAACAATCCAAGGTTATTGTAAAAAATTGTATCTGATTCAGTGAAAACCGAACTTTTAGATTATGTATGTTACTTGGAAATCTAGTCTGAGCACTCTTTACACTTTTTAGCCTCCTCCAAAGGAATCCTTTTGAGGCCTAAAAGCCTTGTTAATTCTAATATATAAGCTAGTTCTAACTTTATTCTAATATTTTATTTGGTCGGATACTAAGCTAAAGTTTCTAGGATTCTCTCCTTGTATCTAAATACCTTACAATTTTTTTAAAAATTGAGATTTTGCAGAGGCTTAAACTAGTACATACTAGTAACATACAAATTATAAAATCACAAAATAAATAGTTTGTCTGTGATTACAATTAACTCCAAGTAGTGAACATACATGCTAATAAAGACTTAGCCTTAAAATAATGAATGATGAAAGATACTGAATCAGGTACCATCCAAGATAGCTCAGAGACAATGCGTTGATTCTCTTATTATGTAGGTCCAAAATTTCTGTCGGAAGAAATTTATCAATTGTTCTCTCTTAGTTTTTCAATAATAAATGACTGTAAAAATTTTGAATCTAGTATAAAATTAATAAATATAAAAAAAGTTCTTAAACAAAAAATTGATATTGATGGACACACAGCCAAAGGCGTCAATTTTGTCCGGTGTGATTTGCCAATGATAAAGTCTAAGTTTGAATTCCAGTCGAGTGTACCAAGATGGTATTTCTTAAATGGTTTTCCACTCACTTTGGTTTCCCGTCACTCAATGTGGGTTCATTTCTTCAAATATGTTATCTTACCCTTCTTTATCGCCATCCCATTACTGAAAATATGCAGATAATCTGACCGGGTAATAAGACATGGTGCACTTATACAAATTTAAATAATTAAAACTCAACAAATCATATTGTTATATTTATTTATTACTTGAAGTGTATTATATCAGTGCAAATGCTGAAATGTTAATTATTGAGGAGTATAGCTGAAGACGTAGACTTGGCCAGCAGAATATCCTGCCGCTACAATCTCACTATATCCATCACCATCAAGATCTTTAGCAATGGCTGAACCTGAAACACACAACATTTGTATATGTATAGCATTATTAAATATTTTTATTTTTAGTAGGTAATAAAAATGTATCTTTGTAAAGATCGGGTCACACCCCATAGTTTTTTTAAATCTGAATATTCTATCTGTATATCTGAAAACTGGATATTATAAAACATAGTTAAGTGTATGAGGCTAACTTTCGTACATTGGTACACATTATTTTATATTCTGTAAATTGAAAAATGACACCTAGACATGGGAATCGAACCCGGGACCTTTGGCTTAGTCCACCAATGGTCTCGAGTTCGATTCCAGTGTCCAGGTGTTATTTTTCAATTTACAGAATATGATATCTATATGCGGCCAAAACAATAATTAACAAATAAAACAACTTTGACATTTAATCCACACATTATTTTGTCAGGTTGACTGTTAACATTCCAACCGGTGGTCACATGGCCTAAGCCCTCAGGCATCAGTCTCGCAATAAACTAGATTATTGATGCTGGGTAAGTCAGGGTTTGTATCTCTGCTAGGTGCACTTGGGGTGGTTTTATTCATTTTATTTCACTGGTTTTCTTTCCTATCCTTTAAACTAAGCCAAGAACCTTGGTGTAGTAATAATAATAAAATAATATTTTTATAGTGTGAATCCTCATTCAATGAAATAGTTCATGGTCTGGGATCTGATTGTTGACAAATATACTATAATTATTTAGGATAAACCACTAATAAACAGAATAATTGCTCTAAAAATTTACAATTTTAAAAATTACCTCTATATATATATATAATCTTAAATTTGACATTTTTTCAAATTTCGGTTCAGGGGAAGATGAGACATTGATAGCGACATACGTAGATGATATTCTAATTGCATATAAAAATCCAAAAACAATCACTGACCTAGGATTGGAGCTGGGTAAACATCTTGAGATAAAGGATCTTGGTTACGCGAAGTGTTGTTTGGGCATTGAGATTGACCAGGGTGATGGGTACATCTCTTTACGACAGCGAGGTTATGTATGGGAACTTCTTGCTCATTTTAACATGACCGACTTTAAACCAGTAAGTAGTCCTATCGACCCATGTGGAAAACTGAAGGGAAGTCGGGGACCAAATGAAGAAGATGAGAAGCTCCCTTATCGTGAACTGGTAGGAGCTCTTACTTACTTGTCCACATCGACCCGGCCTGACATTGCTTTCGCTGTCAGCTACCTGGGTCAATTCAACAACTGTTATGGGGCAAGTCATTGGAAAACAGCCAAGCGGGTTCTCAGGTACCTGAATGGGTCATCAGATGTTGGACTAACCTACAGGACAGATCATGAAAAATAGAAAGGGTTTGTAGACGTCGATTGAGGTAATTGCGCTGTGGATAGGCGATCCTATACAGGCTATCTATTCACGTTCAACGGAAGCCCAATTTCTTGGGACTCTAGGAAACAAAGGACGGTGGCTCTGTCCACCACAGAAGCCGAGTATATGGCCTTATCAAAATGTGTAAAAGAGGCCATTTATATCCAACGTTTTATCCGTGAGTTGGGCCTTGACGAATTGGCAGATCTAACAATCTATTGTGACAACCAAAGCTCGCTGAGACTGGCCGAGAACCCAATATTCCACTCCAAGAGCAAACACATTGACATCCGTTACCATTTTGTCAGGGACACGCTGCAGGACAAGTCTTTCACTGTGAGTCACATATCGACTGAGCATCAAATAGCTGATTTTCTGACCAAGGCCTTGCCAAGATCAAAACATACTTGGTGCACAAAATCTGCTGGGATGGCTGCCATGACATAGGGATGTTATTTCTTCTAGTGATCCTTGACTCGAGGGGAAGTGTCAGGAGTCCTTTGCTCTGAGCTAGGACAACACCACAAGTTACA
>CABFWO010000028.1:184417-244417 GCA_902155825.1 Timema genevievae
AGTTATTTGTTTCTTTCTCTAGTATGTAAGATGGAGGTTGGCTGCTAGTGTAGTCAAAACAGTTATTTGTTTCTTTCTCTAGTATGTAAGATGGAGGTTGGCTGCTAGTGTAGTCAAAACAGTTATTTGTTTCTTTCTCTAGTATGTAAGATGGAGGTTAGCTGCTAGTGTATTTAAAACAGTTATTTGTTTCTTTCTCTAGTATGTAAGGGAGAGGGCTTAGTGTAGAGACTGAGAATAGAAAGGTCAGCAAGTGAGACAAACATCCCCACTGCAAGGTCAACTAATTGTGTGGCAAACAAGATAGACCAGCGGGGGAGTAATTAAGGGGTGGTCAAAATAGAACAACTATCAGCAGTCCAAATAATATCAGGGGTCTCAAAATGCTTAATCCAACATTCACTCAATGTAAAAAGGCTGAATATTTTTCCAGTATCTGATTCAAAATTCCAGTATATTCCAGTATTAAATTAAAATCAAGTATATTTCCAGTATTGTTAGAAACCCTGTTAAGTACTAATTGATCCTGTGTCAAAAAAAGTTTTAAAAAATATAAAAAATATAATTTTACCCAAAAGAGTGTAATTCTCACCTGTAGTCGCAGCACTGGTGTCTTGTAAAAGGTTGTTTTCATAGCTCCAGTCATCAGCATCATTGCTTGTTGGACTGAGAATGTAATGTTTTCCATTGTCATCACCCGCCACCAAAATGTAGGGTTTACCTCTAAAAAAACCCATCAAAATAAAATACATCAACTAAATGGATCAATACCCCAAACACCTTTTAAATACATTATACTTGCACATGACCAATACAATAACTTATTATTGAGAAACACAAACTCCGCACAGTAATTAAATACCAAGAGATGTTTGGGAAGTCTGGCATGCTACTAAATATTAAATGTATGCACATGCAAAATAATTATGTGCATGTACTTGTTGAAACCAACAGATATATTATCCTAACTTACTAAGAGTTTACCTATTATAATATAATATATTTAAAATCTTAGATAAAAATTAAGTATAAGGAATTAATAATTACTATGGAAACCAGAAATTTTTATCACAGATCATGCATCTCATTCTAACACAAAGCCCAAAGCTCAAAACAGACTAATAGTGTTTATTTAATTGTGTAGTTCATTTGAATGCTTGTGCGATTATTTGCTATTGACCCTTTTTCCATGTGTCCTCTTTTAGTTAGTTACCGGAAGGATTGGCTCAGCATTAATGTACTTGGCTAATGTGCCTAGTTCTGACCCTGGAGGTCGATTCTTAAATACTGCCTATATTTATACCCAAATAGTCTCCAAGCACATGCTGGTGTATTTACCTATAATCCAGCTTTCTAATGATTTTTAAATTTCGGATGGTTTCATTGGGTAGTAAGTTGTGCATGACTAAAAAATAATTTATCAATTTAGTACTAGCACTAAAACATACTAATCTAATAACCAGGGCCTGGAATTTGACGACCTAAAAATGATTAAAATATATATATATAAAATTATATTTTAAAAATTAACTTCAAATTTTCGAACAGTCCTGAAAATATTAACAAAAGCTCGTGATAAATGTGAATAACTAAATCAAACACGCACTTTATGAAATTGTAAAAAAATACATATGCAATGATAAGCCTTTAACAACTAAATTCTTGCATTCTGCTAACTATAACAATGATTTACAAATATATACTTCAGAAGGTAATAAAACCCTCTCAAGCCTAGTTGCAATCTCGCCAGGAATGTGAATTTTACAACCATACAAGCAAAGAGAATACCAAGTTCATTATTTACATTATCGTCTCACACCGACAGATGTGTGTTGAAAAAATGTATGCATTTATAAAATATTGATCATATTTAAAAAAAAATTATTCGACATGAATACTTTAGTACTATTCAAAAATGACCTATAAATCATACATTTCTGCAACCAGGGAATAATGAACAAAGTGTATGTAGGTAACACTAATGAGCACTGTCTGTGATGGAAAAAAAAAGAAAAGAAAAAAGAAGTCATCAAAATCCAGGATTTGCTAATAAAATTACAACTTGAAATACCATTATCAATATTATGTTACACAATACTCACCCTGATTGTTGATAAGCAGTGGACTTGTAAAAGACTTGGATTGATCCAGGGGTCATTGCTTGTCCAAGAATTAAATTTGCTTTGTACCCACTAGCGAGGGTATGTCTTGTAAATGTTTCAGTTCTAAAAAATGAAAAAAATATAAATGTAATATATGGGGCAATCGTTAACTGTGTTACACAACACCCTTGTAGCCTCTGTTATGAAATGTCAGATTAATTACTTGTATTTTAAGAAGCATCCAAACACCCACATTTCATTACTTTAGTATGTATTTAATATGACCTATTCAGTGGCGAAGCTAGAGTTGGTGCCGCCAGGGGCGGTCCCTGAGTTTGCAACCTCTCTCAATACACAACATACTTCGACAAAAGTCAAAACGACATATAGGGGGGAAAAAATAAGACACCTTGTTTATTTCTGAAGTGAACAATTTAATTACAACATTGTACAATGCTATTTTTCTTTCTTTTCCATTAGAAAAAATGTCAATATTATTGAAGTCTATTTCCTCTGTTAGTTGCTGTTCTACATAAAGTATGGCAAGATTTCTTAACGGCAAGGTACTCAATGTGTATCTTGAGTAATTCTTGATCAATTTTAAACTAAAAAAACTCCGTTCACAGGCAGCAACACCAACAGAAATTGTTAGGAGAGTTTGTAGAAGTATTACAATATTTAGAATTGAGTTCCCAAGACTGTATTTGTTTTTAATAAACTTCAAAAGTTCAAGGGAATCTTCCTTCCACGTCTCTGTTTCCTCCTTCATGGCAGCAACAACAATATTACTTTAAAGTTGTTTTCTCTCAACCAGGAACTCTGCCTTATAAATGTCATCGTACCAGTAGTCATTATTTAGTTGACACTCGTATTTGTCATTCAAAAGATTTGACGGAGTGAGAAACGCATACTTATTTTTCAGCAAGAAGATGAAGCTGTTGAGATCTGAGAGTAATTTCTTGGATCACTCTGTACAGCGAAGAAAACATTTCTCTCCTCTACTCAGTTATGTAAACCAATTCAGCATCTCGTGATTCTTCACTAGCCATCAGTTTTTTCTTTCTACATCGACGTTGTTGCTCCATGACTATATCAAGATTATCACATATTTATTTGACATAGGCTATTGAATTGTTGAATAGTTCATCCCTATTTTCAGTTAAAAATCCTTTCAAAGCCTCGGGTGTTATATCACATTGCTGTACGTTCAATTCTTTTGTTTGGAGGTAGGCCTGTGTGTGTTGTTAATTCCTAGAAGGACGGATTCCCACAGGACAAGAAAGTACAGAAAGGGAAACTATTGTAACGCACCAAGCAGCACAAGCATCTGACAAACACACCTTCTCAACCAAAGTGTTACATAATTAATTAGAGATGGGTCGAATCCTATGTTTCTCGAATCTGAATCTTAAATTTTATTTTGAATCTCGAATCCAAATTCAAATGCTTAAAAATGTACAATTTTAGTTGAAGTGAAAATATTTAAAATTGAATTTTAAAAAAGTGGTTTAAGCTTTGAAGCTATTTATGGCATAAACAAAAAAGATAACCCTTTTTTAGTAAATTAATTACTATATTAATAGAATTTTATCCTCTTTTGTGATTTTTTACCCTCCCAACAACACAAGTTTATATAATTCCTTTTAAAAATTGCTTAAAATTGTTACATTGAGTTAAGGTCTTGATAATTGTATTCGAGATATTTTTGAAATTTTTACGGATCTCGAATAGCTCTAATACAATAGGATTCGAGCATTCCATCTCTATGGTTAGTTAATTCTTCCAAAGATAGATAAATATGTATTCTTTTTTTATTTTTTAAATTGACATGTGCTAAATACATTTGTTTACATAGTTTCTTTAAGGCTGGTATTAGATATTTTAAAATAATTGTTATAGTGAAATATAGTAACAAACATAATCAATCTAATAATTTACAGGCCTTTAAGGTGTTATAGTTAAAATATACATTTTAATAAATTCAAAAACTTATTTGGAGGGACAATCTTATTTCAGTTGACAGGACTTATTTAATCTTGTGAGCATATGAATGCACATACCTGAAGTCACTGGGAATCTCGTACGCGTATACGCTGCCTGTAGATCCATCATATGAAGATATAACAATCTCAACATTTTGGTCATTATTTATGTCTGTTACTTCAATTCCCCATGACTCGCCAATGCTGTCATCAATCACTACAGTCTTGATCTAAACAGCCAACAAATGACACACATGTCAAACTAAATTATTTTAGCAAAGTTCTTTAATTTGATTTAGAAATATATGGTTTTCAAAATAATACAAATTAAAGATCATATCTATAAATATGCTAAGAATTGTTTATTTTTAATATTTTAGTTTCAAAACTAACATATGTTGGATTTGGCTATAATGTTAAAATAAAATTAGAATGCTTTAGAAAATATTTCAAGTCATATTTATTTAGTATTTGAAATATACTATGTGATATTAACATTTGAAATAGAAAATGTGAGTATTGATACACCATTGAATGAAGACCAGCTGTTCAAGATTTTTACTTTACACATCTATAAATCACTAAATAAATCTGGTATAGTCTAATAAAATGACATATTTATCTGAAAAATATTCATTTATTATTGTAAGTTTTTGGTAGATGGGAATTTTTCCCATGTATTTAACACACTTAGGCTACTACTGGCTTGATACTGTAAACTTGGCTTCGCTTGAATCCTTCATCATAATTTGATCACAAAAACTCAAAGTACTGATACTTTAGTGTTTTTAATCATAGCACAGTACAGTAAAGTCTATCATCAGGCCAGAACTAATGGTCTTGTTGTCTAAAGGGCCAGTCTCACAATAGAATAGATTGCCAGTGATGGGGAAGTTGAAATTTGGATCTCAACCAAGTTCACTAGAGGTGGTTTTCCCATCCATTAATTAAGATTTATTTCCTCAAATTACCTTCCTCAAAACCTTCCTTCACCTCTAACAAGACATGTATTATTCACAACTTGTGAATGTGTGGAATGCCAGGTCTCCACCGTGGTTCGGATCCCACGTTAAACTGTAGGTCCTCCATTTCATCTCACAATCATCCTACCATTACACATCAGTGTAAGTGCGTACAACCCGAACGGGTAGTAAGACGCGGTAATAATAATAATACCTTCCTCATTCCTACCCATATATTAAGTAATTAAATAATATTTGTGTTAAAGCATATGAACTTTAAAAAAATAAAAAATAATCTGGAGGTATAAGGAACAATTAGTGCCTAAATGGAGACTACTGTCGCTGCTACTCAAGGCTATGAAACGTAATTACCACAGATGGATCAGTCCACATGTTGCCACTCTCGGCGTATCGAAGCGTCAGCTGCTTATTGAAGAACTCTGAGCTAATGACAGCTTGGTAAGTTTTACCTCCTGCTTCCAGATTGAGAACTTTGAAGTAAACATCAGTGGCATCAGACACCACAATGTGCTGTGTCCAACCTTCTGCTTCGCCTGTTCCAGGGTTTTCCAACCACAAAAACTCCTTTTCTCTGGACCCTGGCCAGCAGAAGATCAACTAATATTGAATATTTCTTTAAGAATGTACAAGGTGAGTAAACAATAAAATATACACGTGTGTGTGTGTTTCATTTAAATTTGCAATGGTGATAGTAGGCCTACTCTGAAGAAGTAGTATTAGCTTTAAGTAAATTAAATTTTATTGAAATCACTATCATTTTCTTGGACAGAATGGAAACCTTATTGTAGAGTAAGATTCTCCTCCTCTCTGAATAAACCTGTTAAAGAAAAGTCGAGCACGCCACCATAACTTTGTCAGTTAAATGTTATTGAATATTTCATATTTAATTTTATTAAAGAGTAGATAAGAATTTGTTCTAAAATTAAATATTTAAATATCTCATGTTATTATCATACCAACATTTATTTTTAAGAGCACTGAAAGTTGTATTTTCCACCATTGCTTGAATATCTGCTGGAGCAAGTTGGAGACATTTCTAACTTACCAATAAGAGGAGAAGTGAAACGAGCAGTAATGGCGTCGGTATGACCATCATTGTTGACATCCACCCATTCAACATGATGGTAGGAGTAATCTTGACTCTGTAGAATAAATATATGGAGTCATGTTTTTATTAAAATGCTATGAATAGGTTATTAAAATCCCCAAACCCCTCAAATCCTTAAGGATATTTTTGAGATCCAAGGAATAAAAAATATTTCTGACTATAAACTGAAAAAATAAATAAAAAATTGTTTAATTAGATCTATGATGATGCTTACAAGTGGATTAGTCCAACATAGTTGAACAGAGCACAGAATATTATTAATTTACCACTTAACTAACTGTTAATCATCATCATCATCATCATCATCATCAACAGTTTCCAGCCACTGACCGGGTCTGTTTGGAACATAAGCCTCTCCAATGTTTCCTTTTCCCCCACCACCTCTCCTCTTCTACCATAACTCAGTTCTCCTCTCTCCTCTTCCACCATAACTCAGTTCTTCTCTCTCCTCCACACTCCTCTGCATTCCCTACAGCCACCTTTCTCTTGGTCTTCTTCTTGGCCTCCTGCCCCCAACTTTAATATTCAGTATGTTCTTTGGTATCTTCTCCTCCTCCATTCTCCTTGCATGACCATATCACTATAGTCTCTATCCTGTCCTGCACTAGCTCCTCCTTAACTACCACTCTCATCCTCTTATTTCTCATCTTATTTATATATTCTTGTCCACTCCTATAGTACTTCTTAGAAATTTAATTTCACAAGCTTGAATTCTTCTTCCATCTTGCTCCTTCAATACCAATGTTTCTGCTGTGTATGTCGGTATTGGTACATAGTATGTCTTATACTCCTTTATACCTTTTTGGTTTTATTTAGCTGTTACTATATCTCTTTTCTACAGCAACTAAAGAATTAATATGAACAGAATGAGAAATTAAGAAAAAATTATATCATATTAAGATAGGAAAAATTATTTATCAGAAATGCCCCATATATATTTTGTTCATGATATTCTTGCTGTGGAAACTTTTTCCATCATTATCATCAGCAGCAGCATCGTTAGTTGTTTCCACCTCCGCGGGTCGTCTGGCACATCCTCTTCCATTCCTGTCAATCTCCCTCAGCCACGCTTCTCCAGTCCTCTCCTTTAGCTTCCATATCCCTCTGCGCTTGGTTCATCCATCTTGTTCATGGTCTTCCAATAGGTTTTCTACCCTTCTCTTTGTTCTGTAAGGCTTTTTTAGGCATTCTTTCCTTCTCCATTCTCATCACATGACCTAACCACAGCAACATTTCCTCCCCAGTATCTCTTCTAATGATATAACTTTTAAACCATCCCTAATTATTCTGTTCTTTAACCTGTCTCCACTTGTTACATTCTCACTGCCTCTCAGGAACCTCATCTCTGCTGCGTGCAATCTACTTAAATCTCTCTTCGTCCATGTTTAGGTTTCAGAGCCGTATGTCAAAATTGGATGATAATATGCCTTATACAACAAAGTTTTGGCCTCTTTTCCTATAGGCCATCGCCAGATTTGATCCTTAACCACATGGAAGAATAAGTGTCCACTCTTCCATATCCTTTGTCCTATTTCCTCCTGGATCTTACCATTTGCAGTAATCTTATTTCCTAGATAGTAGAAATCTTCCACCTTTTCAAGTTACTTTTCATTGGTTGTTACTTTCTTTGCTGGGTTTGTGTTTCTAGTCACCTTCATCATCTTTCTCTTTTCCACATTCGTGTCCAATCCATATCATTCCATCGATCTTGCCCATTTAGCTAGGTCTCTCTCCAAATCCTCTTCCGACTCCTACCAGGTCATGACATCGTCAGTGTATGCAATCACCTTCAGTCCCCTCGAGTTTCTGAAACCCTGGACTTGGACTATAATTTCATCCATTAAAATATTAAATAGGATTGGTGATAAAACTCTTTTTGTCTCACTCTCCTTTCTGTTTGGAACCAATCAGAGTGTTTATCTTCTATACTTACACAATTTTCACACTTATCATATATGTTCCTTATTTGTTCCCTGATCCCGTCACAAATTCTCCTTTTTCTTAAACCCAACCATATAATTTCTCTTAGTACTTTGTCATAAGCCTTTTTAATGTCAAAGAAGGCTATCATGGTATCTTTACCATCAATGATCTGTCTCAAAGTCCAACCCCTTGTCCATGTTGCGGGAGACAAGCAACAGCTAAAGTAGGGGAATTCTTGTCAGAGTGAAGTATGATGGAGACTGGGTCCCTGATACCGCCATGGTAGTCATAAAGGTCTGACAATGAACCCTGAAAAAGACGGCTAACGGGGCAAGAATGAAGCTATGACAGGCTTAGCAAGCTGATAGTGGATGTAGTAATGCTTTCAAAAACAGAAACAGCCTCGACACTTTTTGTATATGTTATTATTTAGTCTTTTTTTTATTTTGAATTCTTAGGTAATATTTTCTTGGTTTACATCCTTTTTGGGTCATTTTTATGCATTTATAAATCAGTTTTATGCATTTATGATGAATAAGTTTGTTTACAGCAATATATTCAATATTTTATAGATGCATAAATACTTAAACATAAATAATTAATCACAAAGTTTCCAAAATGAGAAGACAATGTAGGCAATTAGCTTTGTACCCTAATTGCTTGCATGGTTGGAGGTACTGCACTTATGTTGAAAAGAGTTGTGTTGTGAGGGGATAGCTTTTTTTCTGAAGCAGATATTTGTAAATCAATACTATATTTAGCAGAATGCAAGAGTTTAGTTGTGAAAGTTTTTTCATTGTATAGACATTTTTTAGTTTCCATTAATTGTAAAGTGCATATTTGACTTAGACATGTGGATTCGTTACAAGTAGGCCTATTTGTTCAAATTTCTAGGTATTTTTTCGTAAATTTGAAGTCATTTTTGATCATCGAACAGACTTGGCAAGTTAGACGTTTAGTCCATTTAATCACAGATTTAGGTTCAGGCAATATTGTTAAGGTGCTGTATATTTCTTAAAACATTGGTCAATAACCAGTAAAATATTTTGTTTGCTATTTCTAATTCCAGCTGAGCATACTTAGAGTGGTTTTTTGATAAATTGTGCCCCACTCTTTCTCCACCTAAATGTGTATTTTTTTAACTAGAGCGTCCTCATTCTTACACCATTAGTGAACATTAATTGATAGCCTAACATATGCAGTGCGCAAATAAATAAAATAAAAAACTTACATCCTCGGAGGCTATATTGTGTGGCCCATCAAATGGCTCCTTATCTGTGAAGTAGACATTCAATTGCCCATGGGTCTTGCCTGGGACAAGGAATCCTGAAGGCCATATGATGGCTTCTCGGCCAATTATACTACCTGTAAATATGTAATATTATAACTACCATACTTAATATCTTTAAAAATACATACAATTATCAGTGTTCTTTTCTTATTAGAATGTAAAGTTTTTTTAAATAAATCTGTTGAGTAGTATAATTAACTTTTTGGGATGAATTATACTTAATTATTGAGTAGGGTATTAATTTTGTCTGGATGGTCGAGTGGTGTAGGGTGGAGGATCGGTAGATTGTGAAGGGTCATAATGAACACAGTGACAAACAATGGTTAAGTCTCATCATCATCATCATCATCATCATCTTGTGGCCGAGTCAGTTTAGTAAATTGCTTCCTCTTCCTATATCCTTCTGTTATCTGCTCCTCCCATCTCTTTATAACCCCCTTTGTGGTATTTTCCTACATACTTCATCTCTATAATTCTCTTTGGCATCCTCTCCTTTTACATCCTCATTACATGCTCATACCATCTCAGTCTTGCTTGTTCTATTATCTCATGTTCTCCCATTCTTTTCCGGATAACTTCATTCCTTATCCTGTTTCTCCTCGTGACAGCTAACATGCTCCTCACAAACTTAATTCCTATGGCCTCCACTTTTCTAGTTTCTCCTACATTCAATGTCTATGTTTCTGCTGCGAATGTGACGATCAAATTACGGCTTACACAGCACTTCCTTAAACTTTAAGGGCTCTTTTCTTCTCCAAAGCAGGTCTCTTACACACCTATAGAACAACTCTTCATGCTACCCTCCTCTTGTTAGATCCTCTCTACTCCCTCCCTTTGACTCAATCATTCTTCCAGGATATTTTACATGCTGTACTTTTCTCAGCTCTACTCCATCCAACTTTATAGCTTGACTAGGCCGTATCCTCTTCCTTGTTACCACCATCACTTCACACTTAAATAGTAGTGGTGATAGAGAGCGTTCCTGCTACACTCCATAAGTTATTTGGAACCACTCCGTCCACCCCTTCTTTGTCTTAGCACAACTCATACTATCCCCATATATGCTTTTTACTCTCATTACTTAGCCTCTCCCATCGCTTTCCAAACTTTATTTCTATCCACACTATCACATGCCTTATCCACAACCATAAATACCATTACCAAGTCCTTCCCAAATTTGTACCTTCTTTCCATCAGCTGTCGTATAGCGAAGATCCAGTATATTGTAGACCTCTCTTCCCTTCATTTTTCTTTCTTATTCTCTTTACCAGGAAATTCTCATAAATTTTTGTACATTTCCCATCAGCGTTATTTCCCTATGATTCATACACCTCTTCCTTTCTCCTTTCTTAAAAATTGGCACTATAATTTCTTTCTACCAGTACCTTGTTATCCTTCTGTATCACTCTCAGTACTCTGTATACCCATTGTATTCCCACTTCTCCAGCAGCTCTTATCATTTCCACAGTAAGTTCGTCCATACCCAGTACTTTTTCTTGTTTCGCCCTCTAATATATTCTCCATTTCTTTCCATGTAAAACCCATTTCCTCCTCTTGTGCCATTTCTCCCTGTTCCTCTGTTTCACTCTCACCCTTTTCCTATTTCGGGTTGAACATTTTCTCAAAACATCTCATCCATACTTCTTTTTCTTTCTTTCCTATCTTTATCATTCTACCTTATTCATCCATCATCCTTACTTCTTTTCTCTCTTCTCTTATTTCTTATCTGGCTATATAACACCTTCTTACTTTCTTCCACATCACTTTCCAGCATCTCTGTTCATTTTTTAGTTCAATCATTACTGGCTTTCTGTACCACTCGCTTTGCCCTTTTCTTCTTCTCAGTATATTCTTCCTCTGTTTCTTCATTTCTATTCTTAAAAATCATTCTGAATGCTTTAGTCTTCTCTTACACTGCTTCCTTCGCCCTATTGTTCCACCAAGGTGTCTCCTTCCACTTCCTTTTATCATTTGCCCTCCCACAAAACCTCCTCTGCAGCTCCAACCAAACTTTTCTTAAATATTTCCCATTCCACCTTTACACTTTGCATTTTATCCTTGGGCATTAAGATTCTTGCCTTTCTTAGATGCAGCTCTTTTTCCTCTTGATTTTTAGCCTTCATATCCTTATTCTTCTTTCTTGTTTTGCTACTTTTCTCCTACACATCCAACACAAGAGAAAATAAAAAGCGTGAAAAATAATCTGTACTGGCATTTTTCTGTAGGAAGCACAAGTAGCACCCATGTAGAGAGTAAAATAGCCCTCATTGCAGCCTCTCTGAATGGATACCCAAGTTGTAGTATTGGAGTCAGTCACACTAACTCAGTGGTTCCCAACCTGAGGGGCGTGAAGCACTTCTCGATGGGGTTGAGGGGTTGAGGGGTTGGGGGACAGGGAGAACAATTCGGCAATAACGTTACAAAAATATATAATTGAAGATTTTTTTTTACTTTTCCAAAGTAATAAAGATAATTATTTCTTGTGGTATTAGCAACACTGTATGTCTACCAGTTGTAATAAATTCAGTCACCAGCCAAAAGTATGCATGCATGTGTTTACTTTTAAGCTTGCAAGCCTCATATTCCCCCCTCACTTATCGTTTCTACCCTCCCCCTAAGCCAGAGATTCCCAAACTTTTTAAACCAAAAAGAGTTCTTGCAGTAGAAAAAATACATGCTTGAGCCCTCATAACATATTTTACGCTTATGCACATTCAATAATGAGAGTTTAAGTTTACTAGAAACATATACAACAAATAGAAAATCTCACATGTTCTGGCTGCAACTTTTGCAAATTTACTTTATTCAGATTTTAAAAATTGGCAAACCTAATTACCGATGCTATTTTATAGTGTGACAAACCAATAAAGAATGTTTTAAAATTGCCTCATGGAGCCTGAGATAACTGGTGGAGCACAGTTTGTAAAACGGCGTCTCAATATACCATTGCGGCCACGTGCAGCATTACCAAATCTTTAACTCTAACTCTCATAAAAACTAAACACCATTTTCAACTTGAAGTGGAAAGAGATTTTCACTGTACTATGTCAAAAATTAAACCCAATATTCAAGAACTGATGAAAACAAAACAGTGCCAACCACCAGAATAATCTTTGGCATTTCCTTCTATCACTATCATTCCAGTGTTACATTGACTTTTATATTTAAAAAATTGACTAGAAAGCATTAAAAACATTTTTTATAGATATATTAGAAAATAGGAGAGATGGTGGTGGGAATTTAATTATCTATCAGCTGAAAAAAGTTGCTACCCACTCCACTAACCACACAAGTCACAATTTACTTAAAGTACATGTTTTGAGTAACGTGTCACTATACAGCCTCAGTTAGTCGCACTAACCACACAAGTCACAATTTACTTAAAGTACATGTTTTGAGTAACGTGTCACTATACAGCCTCAGTTAGTCGCCCTAACCACTCAAGTCTCAACTTACTTGTAGCACATGTTTTGAGAAACGTGTCACTATACAGCCTCAGTTAGTCACACTAACCACACAAGTCACAATTTACTTAAAGTACATGTTTTGAGTAATGTGTCACTATACAGCCTCAGTTAGTCACACTAACCACACAAGTCCCAACTTACTTGTAGCACATGTTTTGAGAAACGTGTCACTATACAGCCTCAGTTAGTCACATTAACCACACAAGTCCCAACTTACTTGTAGTACATGTTTTGAGAAACATGCCACTGTTGAGCCTAAGTCGGTAACACTAACCACACAAGTCCCAACTTACTTGAAGTACAGGTGAGATCATTGGGCCAGTAGTTGTTCTGATCAATCTTCTCCACCTTCCAAGAGTTTACTGATGAGAGTTGACTGCCCGGAGAAGAAATGTAATAGATGTAATCAGCCTGAAATGTAAATGAACATGTATAACCAAACTACCATGGGAATAAAATACTAAGAGGATATACTAAATAAATCCAAAGTATTCAATATATAATACATCTCTTGATGGTCAAAATTAAAATCATCTGTCAAAAGTGACAATTATTGTAGAACACATGGTTTGGCAGGTAACTACATTAAATTAAATTTAGTAAATTTTTTAGCGACTAGCTAAGATTTTTTATCGTCAATTTGACTATAATTTTTAAGAGCTTAGAATTTGAGCATATGCATCTATCAATTTATCAAATAATTGACCCTTTAGAAGCCCTTGGCCAAGGTTGAAAGAAGTGAGATTCAGATGTTGACTATCCATCTTTGAAAATCTTCAGTCTTGGTCGGATCAATACTTAGTCCTTGCATAATGTAAAGGCAGGTAAATCATTTGGAGTCCATATAAATACATCTCCAGATGCCAATAGCGCTTGTATTAAAAATAATGATAATCTTTGTATCTAATTAAATAGATGGTTTTTTAGCTATTTACAAGACAAAAAACAGAGTACATAAAGAAAAGTTAAATCTTATATACTAAAGAGCTCCTTTTAAAAGAAAATCGTTTAGGTTAAAAGAATGTGCTGTAATGTAAAAACACTTTTCTAAAAAAAAGATGAATAAATGTCTAAAAATATTAAAAGAAGTTCAAAGTATATTTTGCTCACCTGAAGCAAAGCCAGGGGATTGAAGTCAGAAAGGTAGAGTTTGTCCTCGCACACACGTACGAACCCTACCTCCCCTAGAGCAAACTGTCCCAACTTTGTAGGGAGAACATCATTTTGACCAACTGTGAAACAGATGTCTCACTTTATTGGTACAGCTCACAGAAACAAAAGTTACCTTTGTTTAGAATAGCGCTACTTATAATCTTTTTCTTCTAAACTTGTCTGATTGGAATACAAGATAAAGTGGAAGCAGGGTAGGGTACATATGTATACTCAGGAGGTTCAAGTATTACTAATTCATGCATTTAATAATTTTAACAGTTATATTTAAAACCAATGTATTCTTATGTGTCTTACTACCTGTCCAGGCTATCCGCATCCATACAATGTTTGGGTAGGGATGAGGAAGTTAGGATTTATATAAAATGCACCCCACTTTGTGTGAGATGAGGGTGGGGAATCATTTAAAACAAAAACACTCACAATCCCTGCCAGGATTTAAGTCCCAAACTCCTTGTCACCGGCAACCCAATCTTTGGTAAGGGTGACACTATGGACTGTTCAACTATTAATGCAGATCCCAAGGTTATTAATAATTTAGTTTAAGGAGTAGCAACAAGAAATAAAGTTTTACATAGAGTGCATCCACATTAGCTTGGAGAGGGGATGGAAAAACTACAGTAAAAAGATCAGATCCCTCTCTAGTTCATCTGGCTGAGATTCAAACCTCATTCTCTCTCTCACCAACAATCCAGTCCATTGTGAGACTGATACCTTATACCACATGACTGTCAATACAGCTATTATGTATACTAGATATTTGAAGAAACAATTAAATATAAAATAACTAAGGCACACAATTAAAATTACTTTCTTGTGAGCAAATTAGCAAATTATGACTGTAAAACAATCTTCAGAGAATATGTATACTTTTCATTAAACACTACTAGCAGAAGTACCCAGTATTCCCCAGGGTAGCCACACAATGAATTGCATGGTTACCCTGTGCAACACTTTTCTTTGCTTTAAACAGACAAAAAAAAAATTCTTCATTTTATTTCTTCTGACCCAGTTTTTAATTTATTTATAAAAATTAAATTCAAATTTTAAAATTCCAGCTTCGAGTTGTACATGTTAGTGCATTGGGGCTATTAATTTTTAAATTTCAGATGATAGTTATCGCGCAAAGCTCATAATACATGGATACACAAGCTCTTAATTTTATTTATATAGATAAACAGACCTTAAACATCAAGGTAACACCAAGTGTGTACTTAGTAGGGGTGTACCGATTCAGTAAAACTGATTACTGATACTGATCACAGATTGTTTAAAATAATCGTTCATGCTATGATTATTTACACTGATTAGTATGGATTATCGATTATTTATGAATATCTATTGGGAAATATACTTAAGAAAATGATAACAGTTAATCTAAATAATACAAAAAGATTTAATCTAAAAATCAACAGTTAATTTTTTGATAATCCTAATTTTTGATTAATTTATTCTAATTTAAAATAGACAAGTTTTTGTTCAGGAAAACTAGTTTATTTATTTTATGTGGTTTAAGACTCGATCTCTTCTTTAGGCAAATAAGTCCAACAGAGGAAAACAGTCTTTCTGAGGCCACTGATCCACCAAACACATTCAGAAACTGTTTAACTAGTTCCTTCAGGTGAGGGAATCCTGTTTCTTCTTTGTATAGCTGGCAAAAGTTGGAACTAGATTGTTAGTTTTATCAATGGTATGAGCTTATATTTCTTTATCTGGTCATGTAATCTTTGCATATCCTACAGCACAAATGCATTGTGTGTGTGTGTGTGTGTGTGTGTGTGTGTATATATGTATGTATATATATATATATATACACTTGCATTGTGTGTGTGTATGTATATATATATATATATACACACTTACACACACACACACACACACACACAATGCATGTGTGTGTATGTATGTATATATATATACACACACACTTACACACACACACACACACACAATGCATCTGTGCTGTGGGCTATGCAAAGATATATATATATATATACATACATACATACATATATATATACATTTTTAAAAAAATTTGATCACCAAATTCCTACCTTGAAAATTTGCTTTAAATTTTTACTTTTAAAAGAACGATTAATCAATCAGCTTAAGAATTACTGATTATGATTAATTGCCAATGTACTAATAATCGACCGATAACGATTCATCAGTATCCGCATCGGTACACCCCTAGTCCTTAGATAGTGACCACAGGTTGTTGGTGGCAGACATAAAGGAATGGGAATGTAGGAGAAAGGTACTAAGACAAGAAAGAAGAATAAATGTGTGGAGGCTAAAAAAATGAAGAGAAAAGAGATATTTACATAAGAAAGGTAAAAAGCTTAATACCCAAGAATGAGATGCATATTGTAAAGGTTGAATGGAAAAGGTTTAAGAACAGTCTAGTGGGAGTGGCAAAGGAGGTATGTGGGAGGACAAGTAATAAGAAGAAGTGGAAGGAGACATCCTGGTGGAACAACAGGGTGAAGGAAGCAGTAGAATAGAAGTATAAAGCATTCAGAAGGAGTTTTAATAATAGGAATGAGGAAATAGAGGAAGAATATGGGAGAAGAAGAAAAGAGCGAAGCGAATTGTACGGGAAGCCAGAAAGGATTTGATGCAAAAATGGATTGAAATGCTGTAATGGAAATTGGAAGGAAGCAATAAGGTGTTATATAGCCAAGTAAGAAACAGGAGAGAGAAAAGACAAAAAGTTAGAATGATAGATGAAGAAGGAAGAATGTTGAAGACAGGAGAGGAATAAAAGGAACTATGGATGAGATAGTTTGAGAAAATATTCAACCCGGAAGAGGAAAGGAATGAGAGTGAAAGAGAGGAGCAGTAAGAAATAGAATAAGAGGAGGAATGAGGTACAACATGGAAATAGGTGAAGGATGCATTAAAGAAGATGAAATAAGGTAAAGCACTGGGTGTGGACGAATTGACTGTGGAAATGAAAAGAGCTGCAGGTGAAGTATGTATACAATGGTTATACAGGGTGCTGAGAGTGGTTTGGAAGCAGAACAAGGTACCGGAATACTGTAAGAAAGGAGTTATAATACGTATTTTCAAGACAGGAGACAGGAAGAGGTGTACAAATTATAAGGGGATAATACTGATGTGCTACTGTACAAAAATATATACGAGAAGATTCTGGAAAAGAGAGTAAGAAATAAAATGAAAGGAAGGTGGAGGGAGGAACATCACGAATTTAGGGAACGGAGGTCTACAATAGACTTAATCTTTGCCGTATGACAACTGATGGAAATAAGGTATAAATATGGGAAAGACTTGATATTGGTATTTATGTATGTGGAGAAAGCATATGATCGCATGGATATAAATAAAGTTTGGAAAGCGATGGAGAAGGCTGAAGTGGAAAGAGGAGTGCTAATGAAAGTGAAAAGTATGTATGATGATAACAGGAGTTTGTAAAATATCTTGGAAGCGTGATTGAGGCGAAAGGTGAAAGTAGAGAGGATTTAATGAGAAGAGGACAGCAGGGAGAGTGGTTCTATAGGTGTGTAAGAGACCTGCTATGAAGAAGAGAGGTCCCCTTGAAGTGTAGGTGAGTTTTTTAAAATTATTATTGAGTGTTTACAGAACGGGTATCTTACAAACTTTAAATCCGGACCGTTTTTCCACAAAATTTTGACTTTACTTTTACAATTACAATATGAATTTCCTTTTTAAAATTATAAACCCGATTTCGGCTCTTAATTTAATTGAAATTCAACTACCCCTAGTTCCATTTGGTCCGTCCCAGATATATTACGCCCCCAGTACCCTCCCCCGCTGGGCCCTCCACTGTGCCCGGAATTTCACTCCCGAGCCCGCCAAGCGCCCAGCAGAGGTGGGCATCCCCATATCCACCACCTGGGGAGGCCGCCAAATCAGAGTTGGTACCCCACCTACTTTATAGCCACCACCCTTCCACCCTTGGCAATTGAATTTCCTAATCTACCCCCTACCAAGTTCCTTCCGTCCCTAATTTGGCTATTCTAACTACTAAACTAAGCTAAACTAAACTAACTTATCATTTTAGAAAACAGTAAGGAGTGATAATGAATGTAGCTATGAATTAGATAAGAACTCAAGATAAGCACCAAGTAATATTATAAATAAGTTAAAAAGATAAAATTAAAGAAATATTAAGAATAAAATTAAATGACTTTAGATTCAAATATCTGGTTAGATTGTGATTATAATTCATAACAAAGTGTCATATAATAACATACATTAAAATTACATCGTCAACACAGTTAGTGAATACAAACATCATTTGACGACAAGTCTAAAAGGTCCATAAACAAACAATTTAAGAAATATACTATTAACAACGAAAAATTAAAAATAATGCCCAAGTTTACAATACAGCCCTGTGAATAAATATATAAAATAATTTAAAAACACAAGTTAAGTCAACATCTAAAGTTTTAACATCGGTAGTTAAAGTCCATGTTGTAACAAATGAAACAATATTGAAAAATTCAAAGAGAAGGTTCGGTAACAGATCTAAGTCCAGTCTTGGTTATTTCCCGTTATTCCTTTTAGCAAAAAACAGCGGTTAGACGAAAGCTGTTTTATTGTTGCCGACATGTTTCCGTAATCTAAGTACCATAGTCATGGCTACTGTAAAAAGAAATAGAAAAATCAAGGCGTGAAGTTAATTTGAATGATAAGTAAAAAACCAGATAACAATTGATAAAGGAAAGAAAATTTGCAAAATTAAATTTAAGTAAACAAACAAGCTTACCAAAGTTGTTGAGACGTAACACGAAGTGTTGCTAGCGACTGTGAGGTGGAAACTAACCAGGGTGTGATGGAACGTACAGGTTTATGTAAAAAAAAAGACTAACGAAAAAGTAATGAAGCACTGTAGAAATACTAAGAGCACGGTGAAAACTGATGGATGGGAAACGACTATTGAAACATGAAATAAAAGAAGATAGGCTGTAAAACACGGATAGCTAGATAAAGTGGAAGGATAGAAGGTGAGAGAGCGAGGGTACTAATCTTCTCGATTCTGGCTCGGACGGGCCATTATCTACGATGGAAGGTAGAGCAGGATAAAAGAGGTTACAACAAAATTTTGATGTTTTTAGGTAGTTGTGTTAATGCATTCACAATGAATTGGTTAGAAAATTCTAATTGCTCATTGTTGATTGGTTTATTTTGGAATAAGGTTGCTTGTATAAATAAATTCTCAGCTGTATTTAGTTTGGCACCTTTATGAGATAGGTGAAGGGGTTTCGTACATTGATCTATTGGTTTGGGTTTATGGTTGGAGTGTTTTAAATGGTCAGTAAATTTTGATTTAGTCCTGTTGTGAATGAATTCAGATATATGTTCTTTGTAACGTACCATAATATTTCTGCCTGTCCAACCAATATATAGTTTTTAGTACTTTCGAGGAGAAAAAACAAATAATACAATGTGGTAGACCTACACCTAAACTGAGCATTAGTACAAAAATAAAATCATGTTTAAGGCGTTTCAGCTCACATTTGTTCAATAATAATGAATGGTTGACAGGATGTCCTCATGTACAAAATTTATACTGTTGGTCTTGTCTTCTTTTTTCAAATGACAAGTGTGTTTGGAACATAACTGTTTACAATGACATGGCCAACATACACAAAGCCGTTAAAAAACATGGTTTGTCCCAAAATCATTTACAAGCCATGATCGCTGAAAAAACGTTTGGTAAAACTAGAATTGTTGATCTAATGCCTGATGAATAGAAAATAATAAGGGACTCACAGCTCAATGAACTTGTTAGGAAGAATAGAGAAATTATGAAGCGATTCATTGATGTAGTTTGTTTTTTAGCACAGCAATAACTGGCATTTAGAGGCCACGATGAAACGACCGAGTCTTTCAATAAAGGTAAATACGTAGAACTAGTGAATCTTTTAAGTGAATATGATGAAAAATTGAAGAACTATTTAAAACATTAATCTATATTTACGGGACTATCAAATTTGATTCAAAATGATTTGATCAATGCCCTTTCAAATGTGTTACTGTCTATTATAAAAAAAAAGAGATCATGAAACCAATTTTGTTTCCATCACACTGGATGAAACTACAGATGTAAATAATTTTTCCCAATTATCTTCTGTCTTTCGTTATGTTACTCAAGATGGACAGGTACTTGAGAGATTTTTGGGCTTCAGAAATATTTCTGATGACAGAACAGCGAACGCACTATACATCTATGTTGTTTGTAAAATTGATACAGGAGTATGGTTGTGAACAAAAGCTGATTGCACAAAGCTACGACGGGGCTGCGGTCATGGCTGGGAACTTGAATGGATTGCAGTCCAAAGTAAGAGATACATTTCTGAATGCAATTTTTGTACACTGCTTCGCTCACCGGCTGAATCTTGTATTGTTGCAGGGCGTGTCTCTTATCAAAGACTGCAGAATTTTTTTTCTTACTTTGAATGGCCTAGCATCATTTTTTTCAAAATCAACCAAAAGAACACGAGCTCTGGATGAAGAAATGAAGAAAAGGCTTCCAAGAGTAGCTTCTACAAGCTGGAATTATAATTCTAGATTGGTTGAAACTGTTTACGAGTATATGAATCAACTAATTTCGTTGTTTGGAAAGATTACAGATCCAGAGGAAACATGGGATCAAGAAGCGTACATTGCTGCTCGTGGATTTGAAGTATCAATGCATGATTTCAATTTTAATTTTTCTACTAAATACAATTGCTGATATTTCCCTCTTACTGATAGATTATTTTATATATTCCAAGCCAAAATTAATGACATGTTATTGCATAAACAAAGTAAAACAATTTCAAGATCAATTGAAAAACAAGCGTGAAGAATTTGAGAGAATCTGGACCAAAACCAAAGAAGAGTCTGACGTGAATGAGCCTGAAAAAAACGCCCAAGAAATTCTCACACCTTTGATGTAAAAATATATTACAAACACCTATACTGTGAGATTTTGGACACACTTATAATACAGCTAAGTGATAGGTTCAAGAACTTGGACTCATTATGTTTTTTAGAATTTTTACATGTAAATAATTTTGAACAATACAAACGCAGTTTCCCCGAAATGGCTTTTCAGAGCTTAAAAGACAGCTATGGTAGTATGTTTGATTTCCATTCTTTAAGATCACAGCTTGTAGTCACCCACATTTCACAGGATTTGCATCACAAAAAGTCAGTGATTTGATTATTTTTATTAAATCAAATGATCTACAAAGAGCATAATGTCAAGTGGTAAAACTGTGTGAACTTATTGTAACCATCCCGAAAACAAGTGCTTCCGTTGAGAGAAGTTTCTCAGCATTAAAAAGAATAAAAAATTATGCACGCAATTCACAAGGCCAAGAAAGCCTCACAGACTTGTCAGTGCTATTTATTGAAAAAGGTCTTCTACAACAATTAAGGCAAAATCCGCAGTTTTACGATCTCGTGATTGAGGAATTTGCTAAGCAGAATAGAAGAATCCAACTCAATTACAAATAAGGTAAGTATCTTAATATATTTAACATAAAATTTAATCTTCACATTTAAAAAATCTTTATAGCTTACCCTATAAAAATATCCACCACACGCCACTGCTATAAATCAATATGGGTTACTCCTGATAATTTAAAATAATGAAACTGGCTACATGATAAACGTTGCAAATTAATAAGATGCATGGAAAACTTTCACCTAATTCCTTTCTTCATTTTTAAGTATCGTGAAACTACCAATGCAAGGCATTGCTGAGCTAATCATAAAGAGAATAGGCAGCTAGTTTGCGCAAGTATGGTCACTCAACAATGGCACAGTGATAGGAGAACTGGTCGCAGCGTTTTTTCTGCGGCGACCAGGTCGGAAGTCTAGCCATGCACTAAGAAATAAAATAAAACAAAAACAATAAATTAAATAATAATGAAACATTTTAAGAACCACTTTGTAAATTATTTTAAAATATGTCCTAGGTGTCAATATATAGTTGATAGTAAATAACACTCTTTCATTAAAATAAAATAAGTATATTTAATTATTGTAAGGCAATAATTTGTAGACCTACTTACCTGAATAATTTACAAAGAAAGACAAAAAAAGTGCTGCAGAAAATAAATTCATTTTAAAAAATTGTAAGAACATTTATAATAGTGTTGAATTTTTTATTGCTATCAGTATGGTAATAATTTGTTTCACATTTTATATACATTTTCAGATATCATATTCAAGGTGACCTTACATTAAATTTACTATCTTAAGTGGATGGTTATAGTAAAAATAAAAATAGAGGTCTGATAAAAAAACATCTCCAATCAAATATTCTATGACAAGTTATTTTTCTTATCATTTAAAGAGATCCTACAATCATCAAGGCAATAGCATTTCTCTATTTTTTTCAATAAACAATGCCTAGAAAAAAAACTACAGAAAAAAAGCATACCTAATATAAATTTGCCTATTTCTAGCAAAAATAAAAGTAGATCTGGAAATAAGTCAACTTACTCGTTCAGGTTGAATTCCAACCAGGAAAAGGCACCATTTTTCCTTGCTTCTTTGTGAATCTGTTTTTCTTTTGTGTGTTTGGTTTACAAAAACATCTAAAAAATCTGCTTATAAAAACAATTATTTAGTTTACTCATTTAATGAGTCTTCAAGTTAAAAAAAAAAACCAAGGCTAATATAATAGGAAACAGTATTATTTATCAGTATGTCTGTATTTTATACTTTTTTCATAACAAAATGCTGTAAAGGATTATCAAGAACCACTTGGTAAAAAAGTAAAAATTTTAAAATGTAATGCCTCTCAGGTCAGCATCAACTTGTTATTAATGCAGCCATTGCCTGTGAATTAAGTTTTGTTTTCATAGTTAAAAATCTTGTTTTCTATCAGACACTATTATTGTTCTTGGTCCTATCTATATTGTACCAGTATTGGAATATATAATCAAAATTTGAATAGTGAGTAACATTGTCCCAAAATAAACTAATTTTTAATAAAAATCAAAATATTATGAAAAATATTTTACCAAGAAACATTTTTTTGCACTATGTCTGGGCTATTTGCACATTTAGTTACACTAATGGGGCGAACATGAGGACGATGGAAGTATCCACATTTGTGTGGAGGAGGCAAACCCTTAAAAAAACTAAATATGCCTAGCCAGGATTCAAACTTAGACCTCCCATACACTGGAAAACCAAACTAAATAAGCTTGATGCTTAGTCTATGTGATCAAGGCCATAGACATGGGGAAGGGAGGGGGTTCAACTCCCCTCCACCCCCCAAAAGTAGACTATGATGAAATATTTACAAAGGAAATAGGAAGCATTAGTGAATGTGGGGAGAATTGTGGAAGTAGGAAACAAAACATTTTGCCTGGAAACTATTTGAATGGTAGTTGCGAGAACATGTTGCAAATGAGTCGGCAAAGAAACAAGAGTGAGAGTGTGGGATAAGATAAAGAGAAGGGGGGTACAGATATCAGCCCCCAAACAACTTGAGGTTAGATATAAGAGTCAAAGTCTTCAACAAATTTGATCAAGTTGGAAATACATTTAATTAAAAAGTGTATAGTTTTGAACTGTGAAGCAGGGGTGACAACCTTTTCTCCAAGCACAAATTTTTAAACCTCTAACTTTATTAGAGAAAAAAGAAATCATTTATAAAAGCATCCATGTTGGGTCAGTGCTGGCAGAATCTTAATTGTATAGTAGGAAGAAGTCACTTAACCAAAAAGGGATTTTGAGGGACTTGTCTTTAGCCTAAAGAGTTCTGGGGTCCTTCTCCAACAACTATTTGATAATTGAATGCCTTCAAACTATTGGAGTGGTCCTTGACATTTTTTGAAAATTATACTCCTATAGAATCTATTTGCAGTTGTCTTATTACCTCATACATTTTGTAAAAATGTTTATGCTTCTAAAAGGTATTTAAAATGATTCTCATCCAAGTTTTTAAATTTTAATTCAATCAATGGCTTTAGATTTAGAAGCTATTTGGATTTTTGTAGTCAGATCAAAAATGAAAATATAAGAGGGGAATGAAATGAATCTAAAGGGAGGACAAATTTATCACCCCCCTGAAACACCCCTTGCCCCGAAACCCTCCTCCTCAGTTTTGCCAACCACTTTATGAATTTATTTAATAAGTGCTAAATGTAAACTTTCAAACTTGTAGGGAGAAGGTGCTATGTAAATTTATAAATACTAACCATATTTCAAACTTGCACACACGTGCACACACACACACACACACATGCACACACACACACACACACATGCACACACACACACACATGCACACACACACACACACACACACACACACACAGAGTCACGCCATTCCCTTACAGGGTAGGCAAGAAACAGTGCACATAACACAAAAAACAACTCTATTCTTAATCCATCCTCACTAACTTTCTCCACACTTCTCTATCCATGCATACTCATCTATACACAGAGTCATACATGCTATTTTATTCTTAGAACTCTTAAGTTTCTCTTTTTCACACATTCATCTACCACATTTAGCCATGTCTTACATGGACTACCCCTTTCTTTTGATCAACACATTTTACCTTCATATTTTTGATTCATCACTCGATCTACACCAACATGCCCAAACCAACGTAAGACGCTTCTTTCATATTGATCTATTGAATTCCCTTTCAAACCGCACTCCTTCAGCACCCATTAATTACTGACTGTCCATGTGAGTTTTTCAACATAGGCCTACATTTCTTATATATTTCATTCCAACAGCATTCACCTTGCTCTTGTGTTTCTCTGGATAAACTCACTCTTCACATGCCTAAAACAATGTTGGTGTTAACACACTTTTATATACTGCTATATTTGCCTCTTTCGATACTACTTCGTAATAGTTTTTTTTTTGCTATGGCCCCCAAGCCCCTCCTGAAATGTTGATCTGGCTACAGCCTTGCATGTGATCATTATCAAAGTTTTAACTGGAGTTAGTCAAATATAAAATAGCATACAAAACACGTTTGTAACATATTAATGTATAGTATTGTATAGCATTGTATAGTAAGCCAACTTAGCACAACATGCTGTCATATTTCATTATTCAAGCATTCCATATTGTGTAACATAAAATTGGTCCAAATATATCAATAAAAACACTTAAGACAGTTTTATCACATGCACAAAAGATAGTCAATGATGTAAACATTATGATTCAATGATAAGTTATCAATTATTATCATCAGTTATCAGCTAATTAAAGGGGGAATGAGATGGTGGATTCAAACACTTTCTAAGTAGGAGTGGAAATTGTGTGCTAAAGTTATTTTTGAAGAGACTTCAAATAAATTGTATAGGTTTGTCAGAATATCGAAGTACAATGAAGGATTATTTGGGTGCCTTGATATCCTCGACTCAGGTGTCTCTGGGATGATTTTTACTGGTTGCATTGCTGGGGAAGAATATGAAGATTGCCACTATGTAATTTTCTCTCTTGTCTACATACAAATACTGTAGGATTTCCTAAAAAATGAAACTCATATTGTTTAACTAATTTTATTTCGCATCACATCTTACTACTAGTTTGCTTATGGGGTAGGAATAAGGAAGGTAAAATTTGGAGGAATTTATCACTATTTGATTGGAGGGAGAGTGGAAAACCATTGAGGGAAGACCATCCTAGGTATGCCCATTAAGGATTTGAACGCCAACCTCCCAAACACCGACAAACTAAACCAAACGAGACTGATGGTTAGGTCTGAGTGCTTTCCTATGTGGATTACTTTAATTATAGTTCTACTAGCCAATAGTCCGTGCTTCACGCAAGTTTTGTATCTTTTTTAGATTATTGAGTCAGTGAAGATTTCCTTTTTTTTAATACAGCTATGGGCCTACTGGTAGACAGTGTGTGATTGATATGGAATGGTTCTTAGCGTTACCCATGAAACACCAGTTGGAAGTGAATATACATAGTCTCTCTGTCATGTCCGATTCGAAGAATTTTTATTGACAGTCCCCCTTTCTTGCTGCCATCTGTTCAGAGAACTTTTGTTGGCAGAGCTCCTTTATTACTGCATTGTTATAATCTGGTCAGGGTATTTTGGTTAGCAGACTTACTGCCTTGTTATGTTCCTGATGTGAATGCCTATTTTGAAACGACTTCTTGTATATAATGATAGCCATCCTACCCTCAGGAGCCAGAACCATTAGGCTGCTCGCTGTGTTCATCCTGGGGCATGCTACATAGAGCTGGCCATGGGAGAAACAAGTATTCCCTTATATCAACCCCCACTTCCTTCAAAGACTGACCCTGTGCCTTTTTGATGGTCATTGCAAAGCAGACTTTCAGGTGGAAGTGAATTATCTTGAACTCTAAGGGGTAATCCGAAGGAATGAGGGGAATGCGAGGTATGAAGACTGTTTCCCCAAAACCACACCCTGTGAAGATAATAGCCTCTATGCGGTTGGGGTGGAGGGCCTTCACGGGCAGTCTAGCCCCATTGCATAGCATTGGAGGCTTCAAATTGCACAACAGCCTGATAGGCACTCCAACCTTCAAGTAGAATGTGTGAGTAGGAAGTCCAGGGAGGTTGAGAGTGCGCAACTCTACCGGGTATTGGACATCATCCTCCATCTTTACACTTGAGTCCACTGACTGGTAGGTCATCTCTTCCGAAACAAACATGCCGAAGAGGAGGTTGTTGATCTCCTGTGCCTTGTCACTTCTAGGAGTTAGAATAGCCCTCTGCCATAGCCACAACAAAGGTTTCCCTCTTAGGTTCTTTAGGTTGGAATAAATGATTGAAGTCAGACTGTTAATATCGTTCACTAATGGACACATGCTAGAGAAGAGGTGGCCAAACAGTCGATCACGATCTACGGATCGACCGCAGCCGCTAGTATAATTGATCTCTTGGTAGATCGATTTAAAAAGATTTAGAGAAAGAAAAAAATAGAGGGTGTTTGCAGATTTTTCTCAAATCAACATTAGAAAATCGAAATATCAAAGCTGTCTGACTGATGACCATTTAAAATCCTGCCTTCATTTATGACAGACTAATTTATGAACTCTCATTCAATAAACTATCCTAAGATTATGCAGTGTCATTCATCAACTTCAAAGTCAAGTGTTTAATGAGGATATACCTTTCTCAGGTATATTATATATTATGTGGCTTGGTGAAAAAACTCATGTTACAGTGTGTAAAAGGACTATAATTTTTATATGCAATATAATTTTACTATTAACACACAAAATGGGTTATTAATTTTTTACCAATGAAACAAACAATATAAGCCTATGGATCCATAGTAGATCACAAAGGATTTTCCTTCTCTGGAGTAGATCCCTAGATAAAAAGTATAACCACTCCTGTGCTAGAGGGAAGGTCCATCATTCATTCTATCTACCTCCTTCACCTTGCCATATTAGGATTCTAGCAGACTATCATCTAAAATATCGACTCCACAACAGTGCTATCACCTCTCAGATGAATTCTCAAATTTTTATTTAATTATAGCTTTTTGAATTTTAGGCCATAGTTATGATCATTTTAGGCAAACCTTGACTTCAACAGCTTTGGTCTCCCGGGATACTACTGACAGGGTCTGCCTGAAGTCCCCCACCAGCAACACAATCACTCCACCCATCAGCTTGTATTTGCTGCAAATGTCCTGAAGCGCAAGGTTTAGAGCCTCTGTCCCCCCTTATGTTATATAGTACACTCATCCCATATGATTAGTTTTCAATCTCGAAGCTATATTGCTGTTTTTTGAAATGTTACATAGGGGTGTTCCTGCCTTTGCAGCCTAGTGTAGACATATGGTTACGTTATTTTTTATGTTTGATTTTTAATATTATATTTTCTCTTTAAAAATACCAATACCTGATGTAGCCAAATAGCTATATATTAAAAAATAAATTCAAATTATTTTAACAATTTTTTTTGTAAGATAAAAAAATATTTCTTAGCAGATACCATAGTTAATTTGGACTGGAAAGGGTTAAAGATTGAAGGGGAGTTTGAAGGTGGAGTGGGCAGTTGCCTCCAAAAGCGTTACAGCAACACGTGATGATGAAGCAACAGCCATAGCGATTCCCATGTTATTTCTCACTTGGGCTAGTAGCAGGTTTATCAGGAATGCTTTTCTTGAATCTCTTGAGGTATTTAAGAATGGAACACTGCCGTCTCCAGCGTTTAAACTTTTAGTTACATTCTTGTAATCTGTCATCTGAACTTTCGTTAAGTCTTGGCTCGTATTCATCCATGGTTTTGGACAGAGCATCAATGTTGTAGTTCAATTCCCTGAGGTAGTCTAGGTTGCCCATACCCATACACATAACTTCATCATGCATTGATTCAGACAAGCTATAGTGCTTGAGAAACTGTCTTTCCATCGAGACCACCACATCTTCCAAAAACATCAGACACTTGTATATCGTGCCCTGGTGGACATCAACTCCTGGAATATTCTTCTCCATCTGTCTTTTCACATCCTTAATGAAACTGTCC
Source organism: Timema genevievae (assembly GCA_902155825.1). Taxonomy (NCBI): domain Eukaryota; kingdom Metazoa; phylum Arthropoda; class Insecta; order Phasmatodea; family Timematidae; genus Timema; species Timema genevievae. Next base: position 212,924 of record CABFWO010000028.1, read on the forward strand.
TTGTGATTCTCACACAGCAGGAGTGGAACTGAAATCTGGCAGTAAACCAACATGATGACATACAGTTCTCTCGGTTTTATGAAGGGTCAGATAAAGCTGCTCCTTCTAAGGTTTTGTCCCAGTGACAATCATTTTTCAAACCCAATGCCATGCAATCTACGTGGAATGTGGGGTGGATGTGATCATTTACAGTTTTGGGGACTGAGAATGATGTTGGGCCTCATACCTTGTAGAGCAGGAGGCGCAGATAGTAGCATTCTGAGTTATTAGGGGAAACCGTGGACACACTGCCTAGTACTTGATCCTTCTTGACTCCAGGGTTGCCTTGGACGTCCTTCCCTTGCCTCCTTCTACTGAACTTGTTGTTTTTTCACACATAGTAAAAAAGGTTCTCGTGATATAGGAGCTGTTTGGCAGTCGTCAACCTTGCACAGTTCGAAGTAACTCAAGAGTGTGCTTTTGGGAGGGTCGTTAACTTTGTCCATCACATTGTATTCTACCAACTATAGTCCCAGGCCGTTCTTTAGGTGCACTGCATCTCTCATTAATTAGCAATCCGAGTAATCACCAGACAGCTTTCGAACTGCTAATGTAGCATCCAGTCCAGAGAGTGAATTCATCTTTCTCGTTCTCTAATGTGAATGCTAAATGCTCACTGACCTTATTGATGTACTTGCACAATGGTGTATCACATACTCTCTTAGATATCTCATTCCAACCACATTCACCTTGCTCTTGTTGATGGAAGATTGCCATTATGCAATAGCACTGCTTTTAAGCTTGCTTTAGATGAATCAATAAATATTCTCCACTCATGTGGATTATGTGGAACACCCAACTCCATAATCAAACCATTCACGTCTGTGCACACACACAAATATTGTCTGGATATTTTAAAATGAAGAATTCCAACAGCTATTTCTGGTTCTAGAACTTGAAATCTTTATACCTTGCTCTAGAAGGTTCCATTGTTGCAGTATAGAACCCAATAGCTCAGCTTGCTGTTTATAAAGTTTCAAATCTTGGACCAAATCGTTCAGTTCCTTCTGTTCTATGAGGTGAGGCGATCTGTCATGAGTTTCAGTGTAAGCATGAACAGGTAAGCCTTCCCCATGAGGCAGAGGCATATGAACTGAAGAAATATTAAGATATTTAATTGTATGTTTAGTTTTATTGGAATGTCCTGCAATATTTGTCAGTCAAAAATAACAGTCAATATGATCTTTTGGCTTGCATCAAGCCATTGGAACAGCAAATGGCATGACTCATCGGATTCCTTTCATCCATTCTATAAAGGTAGCTGTGCAGGTTATGCAAGCAATATGGGATATAAAGGGTTTATGCTGATCTCCAAGAACACAATCAAAGTACAGTTTATAAGCCATCTTAACTAAGTCAGTGATTGGCTTTCTTTGGATTTTTGGAGTGAACTTACCACATACATAGTAAAAGTTATCTGGGTGGTTTACACACCCACGAAGTTTAGCATTTGCCATTACATTAAGAACACTGTACTAACTATAACCTAAAAGTATCAGAACGTCTCATTAGTTCACACAGGAAAAGCAAAAACACACAATAACACAAACTAAGGTATCAATAAAGAGAAACATACAAAGTGACTAACACCATCCAAGTTCAACACGCACTAAACAGCAGGGCTAACGTGGCTAGCTGAGTCACCTCTAGCTGCCAATGGCAGTACCATTCCCCCTCAACTAAATTGCCCTGGCATCTAGTGACTATTTTTAGAACTTCTTCCATCATATATTGCATCAAATACAGATTGCAACCAGCATAGTCAGTGAAAATTCATGAGAAAAAAAAATCATAACACAAACACAAAAATCTAAAAAAAATAGTAAACTTATGTGACAGAGCATTTCCGAAGGCAGATTCGTATTCTACAACCAAAAATACATATTGATTGTTGTATCACACATCAGATGCAAAATAGCTGTTAACCAGTGTAATACTTTATTTAATGTTATCAATTTGAGTGTGTCGAAGGGAGGAGGATTGCCCTCCCCATTTTCTTTGTCACGAAAGTGTTGTCTATGTAGGTTTTATTTGTTTGTGTTATAATCCTGATGCTTCACAGAATAAAGTTCCAAACTCATGCTCCCCTTGGTGCAACTAATATATAACTTTTCACAGCATAAACATATTCCAAGGTTTGTTTTATGTCTTCTATATATAATATCACAAGTATTATTAGTTGAAGGGGAATAGTTTCTTATAAATTGTGCAGGTTTATATTATTACCATTATTGTTATTATGTTGTGCAACTTTTAATGCAGATTTCATTTTTTTTAAACAAAGCTTAACATTAGCACAACTAGAAAACTTTCATAATACCATAAATTAATTGTGTATTAATTGTGTATAACCCAATTTTCTTATAAATGGACATTTGACAGATAAAAAATTTACTAGATTTATTTTACTCTATTTTGATGTCAAATCATGGGATCTGCAGCCGTCACTTTTGATCGATATCATCAATAAAAATAACGCACATTATAATACAATTTTATGAATGTTGACCTCAGAAAATATGTTTATATTTTTTAAGAGGTGCTTCAAATGTACATTTGTAAGAAAATCGAGGTAGGATTTATACCAGATGGGTGGCAATGTGAGATGCTAAAGCACGTATCTAAAGCACGTATCTAAGTAATTGTCTGCTTTGTCAATTCGACCCGACTAGCTGCAAATAAATCTTCAAAAGTGTGTTCCAACATGCTTACCTATGTGTATTGAAAAACAAATTTTGATAATACATTTCCTTTTATTATAGTTTTTTTAGCCCTATGTCTGACTACATATTCAGGTTATATTATGCTTATGGCTTTAGGGATTAGGAAGATATTTAGAGGAAGTGGACCCAAATTTGTGTGGAGGCAGAATGGAAAATCATTTTGTAAAAACTACCCTCAGTACAACCGACCAAGATTCAAACCTCAATCTCTCTGTCATCCGCAGTTTAGTCTACCGCGAAAGTAGTGCTTTAGATCACGTGGCCACCAAAGCAGGTTTATTTTAGTTATTTAAAAATAATAATTTGAAATATGCTAATAGGCGCATACATTCTATATTTTAAAATGGCAAGTGAGAAGTAGTATATGAGCCATGTGTTGCTAAATGATAAGTATATTGGTCTTACATTCTGAGAGGAATGTTATCTGTTGAAGTTTTTTAGTCAAATGCTTAAAATGTGTATTCAAGAAAATCAAAAGATTAAAGAATGTCAAATTAAAATGAAGTAAAAACTTTGAGATAGCAAAATGTTTTTATGATTTAATATGGCATATATACTTTGTATGACTGCTTCTGTGGTCTAGTGGTCAGAGGTCCTGGGTTCAATCCCCAACACTTCCAAACTGTATCTGTGAAGCTTTAAAATTACCACCCAAGCAGTTCCATTCCTCACATAAATTATTAGCAGTGATTATAAATGTATACATGTTATACATATATTTTATTTTGTATTCTAATTATTTTCACATTAAAAAATATATTATGACTAAAAATGTACAAATATAATGCCTACATTTATTATACTTTAATTTGTGTTGTAATTATTTTTTCACTAGGAAAATGAATGATTAAAACCAATTTTATGACTAATTTATCCCTATAGTAGGGCCTATAGTATCATTTATCCTATATCAAGGGGTCAGTGAACCATCTGTTCCATGGTTAGGGGGTCTGCATGACCAGGAAGTTTGAAAACCACTGTTCTATAGCAATTAGAGTATATATTAATAACATTATAATTGGGGGCTAAAGTAAAAACATACCCTTTGTACGGTCATGCAGGTCTGTTAACTTATTGGTGTGATTTTTAATATATGGATTTGAGATTTGAATTTAGAAAAAATTGAATGTGACCGATTTCTAAAAAAAATCAAGTATTTTTATATGCATAAAGGGCTACTAAAGTTATACTTTGGGTAGTTAATAAAAGTGTATTTAGTTAGAAAATATTTTTTTATTTTATATCAAACCAATTGTTACATGTATAATGAAAAATATTTTAATAAAAGTGATATTTTCAAGTGTATAAATAATATATCCATGCCACCATTCTTTTTTAACATTACACCAGTAATATAAATTTAGTCAGACTTTGGCCTTAGTTTGGCACTAGATGCTTCGATACTTTTCAACCAGTGGTCTAGATCCTGCGGAACTTGCGGTTTTTTCACGCCGGTGCCTGCCAATGTCTTCATCATTTCTTCAGCACTAACACCTATGATGTTCTGCTTGCTCAACGCTACAGCTCTAACAAAACCATCCGTCAACGTTATGAAGCGCTGTTCCAAGTAGATGGCTTTATCATCCCAGTAAACCAACTAAAAACAGGAAAAATGTTTTTGACATCTTAAAAACCGTCTTTCCATGATAAGGTCCCTGAAAGTGGTACTTTAAAAATGTTTATTGGGATTGATAAATGGTTTGAGCAAAGCTATAGTACTCTTTTTTTTTATACCCCCAACCAAGGTCTTATTAAGGTTGAAACAATTTAAAAATAAAGGTACAAGAAAATGTGTGACACTAGTCACCACCATTTTGATGGTTAAGAACATTAAAACTTTTTATTTTGTGATTCTGTGTATTAATCAAGCAACAAAGTAGGATGGAATAATACAAAATATTAACAAAAGAAAGAAATATTAGTGAGTGTGGGGAGGATGGTGGAAGGGGGTAGGTCTTCAAGATTAGGAAAGAGCAAAACCTTTCAACTTGAAGCTATTTGATTGGTGGTTCAGTTTTAGGTACATTAAAAAAAAGCAGAACAAGTTTAGAACAGTTTTTAATATTGATAGTCAAAAAGAGAATACATAGAAAACAAAAGAGGAATGGAATAAGGAGGTGGGGTGGGGGGTCCAGCTCTCAACCTTGAGCTTCGTGCTGTTTAAAAATAGCCGACCTGGAGATAAGTATGTGTTATAAATACTGTGATGTGTGAATGGATTTAGTTTTGCTAGTTTAGTGTGTAGTGTGGACTGGTCAATTTGTAGTTTTTGTATTGGTTAAACTGGTGTGATTGTATTGAATGCTTCATTTTGTTTGCTAAGCCCCTAGCTAGCCAAATGAATTCCAGTAAATGAACAAAATAATCTAGTCTAGGTACTTTAGGGAGAACTGTTTATAAAATACAAACATATTTTTTGCTGTCAAAATTGATAGCATTTTACTTTATTATTAGTATCATTCTAGGTATGGGTATTGATTGATATTCCATCAAAAGTGGCAGATGCGAAGGCAGTAGCCAGGCCAAAATTTCAGAGGGTTTTAGAGGAGCACCACAGCCCCTCAACTGTCACAAGCTAGGAACAATTTAGAACAATAAACTACTCTATTCGCTATCTGGAGTTTATTTTTATGTTAATTAATTACAGGGATTAAATCAATTTGTTTAACATTTAGAAATTTACATAGCTAGCGCCTCCTCCATCTAATTTCAAACATTTACATTGAGCATGCCTTAAATAATTGCATAAATTGTGGGAAAAGTGTAAAATAGTGGAGGGAGGGGGTTAACTAACTGCCCCATGAAAGTAGTTCTACACCTGGATAAATTTACCTCCCCTCTAGATCTATTTCACTCCCCTCTTTATCTTATATTTTCAAATATGATGCAATTAAAAATACTACTTCAAATAGCTTCTATAGGCCTTGAATTAAAAACGATGTCAGGCTAGAACTGTTCTAAATATATTGTAGGGGCATTAACATAAAAAAAACTGGGGGAAGACCACTCCAAAAGACCATTCTAGAGTTAATTAAAAAAAATTCAGGTGAGGACCTCTCCAATAGCGGTATCCAATTGCTGAAAATTTTCCGGGTCCGAAGGGCTTTCGGAATTCTTTAGGCCTGGGAAAAGGGGATAAGTTACTCAAAGTATCTTTTTGGTTTTTGCCCCCACACCCTCTAAATAAAAAAGTGTCCACCACCATTTACCCAACCTGGTGAGTTTTAGAGATTATTTCTTCTTCCTCTAATAAGGTTGGAGATTTAAATATGTGAGCTTGGAGAAAAGGTTGATTCACCTGTGGCCAAATAGTTCAAAATTGTAAACTTTTCAGATAAATACATTTTCAAACTTCCCAAAGGTATTGAAAAGAGCAATCGTTTGCAGTGAGGGTGGTAATGTTTGTGCCAATTAACTAGCTATTCTGAAGACCCTGTCTACAGTCAGATTCAGATAGGAAGACATTTTTTGACAGTTACAAAAGTTATTTAAAACAGTTTTCATAAAAAATGATAAATCGTGTGATCTGGAACATTCACATTTGATAGATATTATCAATGACTTTAAAAATAACACTAATAGTAAAATCTTATAAATTTTTATCACAAACAAATATGTTTGTATCTTCTAAAAAGCTATTCCTACTAAAAAATGAAAGTGGACAAGATTTTTTTATTCATTTACTTGAATTCGTATTGTTAACTTAGAAAATTAAATTTGGCAACAAAGATAGGGAAACCAGTTTAGCCTAAACAAACACACTTGTCAACATTACACACTAAACTTAAAAAACTAAAAGCATTTACTCGTCACAGTCTTTATTATAACATACAGCTATCTCCAGACAGGCTGCTCTCACACTGCAACCAGATGATAGCCGGAGCTCAGCACCGCACCCTCCCCCTTCCCCTCCCCCACCTTCCAGCCCACTCTACTTGTCCTATACAAGCCCTCCCTCTGATTCTTCTTTCTTTGGCGACTCATTTGTGACGTGTTCTCGGAAATACCACTTGAATAGTGACAATTTCAAAGGTTTTGTTGTTTCACTAATATTTCCTGTTTGCTTGTTAATATTTTGTCTTAGTTCACCCAGCTTTGCTGTCTGATTAATGAACACAATCACAAACTACTTTTTAAAATGTACTTAAACATTAGAATGGTGGCGATAAGCTATATTCTTGTTTTGTTTGGACCATTAAAGCAGTTATTTGGTCCACTTTTAGAGGTGGGGGGGGGGGAGGGGCTATAGCCTTTGTTGACAACTGTAGATCATTATTGTTTTAGTAATTTTATAACTGTCAAAAAAGATTTCTTCCTATTTTAAAATGACTTGACAGTTTTGTTGGAAGCGCTGGTTGACTACCCAGGGCACAAACATATCACCCCCTCCCCCTTTCACACCTTCTTCTATACTTTGGCCACCCTTTTCAATATCTCTGTATCTCATAAATTTAAGAGTCAAAGTCCTCAATGCATTTTCTCATGTTGGATGTACCTTTATTTTAAAAGGGTATGGGGTATAATTTAGGACTCTGTGGGTGGGGGTGACCTGACCTTTACTCCAAGTAATCATTAGAGAGAGGCAAAATCTTCTCTAAGCTCATCCAGGTTGGATCAAAATTTAAGAAGTGTTTAATGTAAATGTTTGGACTTAGAGAGAGGGCACTTTGTGATCTTTAAATGTTATAAAAATTTATAGCACTTATGAGTATTTAAATACTTGCACTTAGTTACCATAAACAAGTTCCAAAAAGGTTCTAGAGGCATTTAATAACCATAGATGTAATTTTTCTTTGTTTCTGATAGTTTGGCTGTGGCCCCCCCCTTGACCTCCTATCACATCATTACCAACAAAACAGGCTTGCAATAGATGGCAATGTTTGTGGGCCCCAATGAATAGAATACAAATTTTAAACATGAGAATTATGTTTAGTGGAGCTGGAAACAAACATTTAGTAGTTGTGACCAAGATGAAAGTATACCAATATTTACTTTAAAATAAATATAGTTTATTAACCACATTGCTAGAGGTTTTCATTTATTTGTAGCTTGAATAGCAACGACAACTGTGGTTTACTTTGGCCTACCTGTGTTTCAATTTTGTACGGGTTGAAGATGGGAATGGTTCGGCGATATCTGATGTTAGAGGCCCCCTGCATCGCATTACCCCCCTTACTCTTCACCATGATCTCTTCGTACAGGCCACACCGGAAGTAGAAGTCAAACCTTGCAAAGTCCAGTTCACGAATGTACCGTGCATTGTTCATGTGTTTCAAGAAAATATCCACATCACTTGTCAAGCACACACCTACAAACAAAAAACAATCATCAGGGTGAGGGTTTTTTATCCAAACAATAAAAGTATCAACTCTTTTTATGTTCCACCAAACCACCAATACAACACCTATTCGTGGGTTTCTCCTAAACAATCAAACCATATATTTTTTATGTAGCCTAAGACAAGACAATCAAAGTATAGACTATTTTAGAATTTCCCCAATCAATTAAAGTATCAGCTCAAACAATCAAACTATCACCTTATTAAAACCACTTTAAATAGACAATTAACAAAATTACCTGCGCTGAGTAGGTTAGAGTTTGAATTTTGGTATGTCGAACTGACGATTGTTTTCACAGATCAGTTAAAACAAATGGTATTTCCCTCCAATATCCATGCGAATGTGTGTGCAGTTTATTAAACAATTATTTAACTAATCCATACATCATTAGAATGATTATAGTAAAATAGGTTGTGTAAAACCTTAACTTTATGTTTGATAACAGTTACAATTAAATCAACAAACAAGATGTAGGCCTGCACCAAAATAATTACCGAAACACAACACCAATAGCTCACAGCTGGTAGACAAACTTCTTAGTTAAATCTCAAACAGCTGTATTTTGCCTTTCCAAGTACCTAGACGTTAGTTCCTATTTCCTTGGGGCTAAGCTCAGCAGGGCTAACAGCAACTAATACAAATTTAAATCAAAAATATATCTTACTTAAGGATAAGGAAATTTCAGAGTTAGTGCACTGGTATTTGCCTGTAACCACGAAAAACTCACTTAATAAACCTGATTCCAGATAGCCTAAGTCTTTTCTGATTGGGTGTATTTTATGTTCAACTTTCAAAAGCCCTGATTATATCAACACATGACTTACAAACTAGCCTAATACTAAGAAAAATAAAACATTATTTCCCCAAGTAATCCAAGAATTTACCAATAATAAACCTTTGACCATGACTGGAATGTAATCTGGGACCCCAAGCCAATTTGGTACAAGCATTACCAACCATAGTATGGTCTGACTCATTCCGGTAAATTGGGCCAGGATTTAACCCTAGCCTGATTACAAACGGCCACAAAGTGTAATTAAAGTATAAAGCCCTAGAGCTATCGACCACCACTGTGGGTAGTTTCTTCATCTGAAAGTATATTATGGTATAAATTGTTGTTACACTCAAATATAATGTTAAATATTTAACACTGTCTTGACAATTAATACGAAATACAGTCTAATAAACTACACAAACAAATATCTTTCTTGGAATTGTTTCCTTACAGGCCCAAACATTTTCCTAGTAGAACGATGCTAAGTTGCGCAGACATTTTACTTGTCCTTTGGCTTGCGTTGCGAGGTTATTGTATACTATGTTTTGTAATTTAGTAGGTGTTTTGTGTTAAATGATTTAAACTTACTATTTTACTAGCCCTATATTATAATTACTAAACTTTTTTAGTGTGTTTATTACTGTGTGTTTTTGGTTAATATTATTTTGTGTGTTTTAAGTCAATATTATTAATTTAAATGAAATAATATAGGTTTATAATTTTAAATTTTATATATATATAAGTAGATCTAAAAAAATAATTTTATCAATAAATTAATTATTTACATTTGTTATAAGGTACACAATACTAAATATTTACATTGAGATAGGTTTATTGGTTTTTATCTAACTTGTTTCATTATAGTTATCGAACTTTCAATATAATATGGTTTCTGAAAGCAATATACAAGATATGAGCCAACTTTAAAATAAATTGTAATATAATAATTTTCTAGAACCTAAGTGATAGTTGAATGTATGGTGGCAACTACACAAAGTTTGTCATTCAAACAAATGTAGGTAATCAAGTTTGAAGCTACTTCATTCATTATATTTATTGAACTTTCAAAATTTTAGCTTATGGTTTCTGAAACCAATATACAAACTAGTAACCAACTTTAAATATAAATGTAGTCTTGGCAGACTGTAAACAACATTGATGACAACTACATATTTAAATATGTTAAAGATTTTATTCATAGTTGTACAGTATTACCTGTAAAACTGAATTGTATATTCTTTAATGTAAATGATTCTTCAGGAAAGTGTGATATAATACTTCACTATTTTCAAACAATAACACTTTTATTCATCAAAGACGTGTTTTCGCATAAGAACATTGAAAGGAACCGTTAAATCTTTCCCTCCACAGTGTAGCAGACGATAAACTTGAGTGTTACGCTTTTACCCTTGGCAATGTTTATATGTATATCCATCCAGTTATATTATAGAGATTAATGGGAATACCAACAATTTGAACTATGTTTACCAAATTTATAGCCTCTAAGGTAGCCTTTGGAAAAATGTTGCCAACAGTTTAAGCAATCTGATTTTACTATGTGCGTTGATTATTTATATCTATAATCATTGGATGGACATCTTTGGCTGAAATTTTCGAGCTTTATTCTCCATTCCATTGTGTGAGAGAAAAGAAAACTTTCGGGTATCTCTTTCTTTCTTACACATATACAAGGTAATGTGACATTTTCACATTGTTCACTAACTCGATTGAACATATGAGATACATCAATGTGAGATTAGTCAAATTAAATAAATGTGTTGATAAAAGGTTTTAAGAAATTAACAAAGTCCAAAAATGGTTAGTTTTTCTTTAAATTAGTTGATGTAAACTAATATATGCTATGATTTTTAAAGGGAGCTCGTTTGGAAGGCTTTATCTCGTATCAGAATTCTACCCTACCGTATTACCTATTTAAGTAGGATAAAAGACCGTCCAGAAGGGAATTTCTACTTTCTTTCTAAATGGCAGTTTATCCTACCATATTGCTGATATATAATAGGATTTTGGTATGAAATAAATCTTTACAGATAGGAATTCTTAACCAAAATCAGTGTCTAGCAGATACCGAATTTCCCACAAGCCTTTAACCTAAATTATTATTGTTTGAACGTAGGACTTATAAACAAAGTATGTCGTTCAAACAAATGTAATTAAATGTTTAGCTAACTTGTTTGGTTATAGTAATCGAACTTTCAACGTGATATAGTTTCTGAAACCAATATACAAGCTAATAGCCAACTTTAAACATATTTATCTTGGTAGAATGTAAACAACATGGATGATAGCTAAAGAAACTGTTAAATCTGTCCCCTCACACTGAGGCAGACGACAAACTTGAGCGTCACGCTTTGGTCCTCTGCAAGGGGTGTGTTTATGTCCACCCAGTATAGTGTAGATATCACTGGCATTGACGCTAGAAGCAGAGTTGAAGTTAGAACTAGCGGACGATACAAAGTGTGATAGTCATAATAACTCGAACGTCATCTTTTCCTTTAGAGTGAAGCAAACGAGTGACAGCAAATAACTTTGCGTCGAATGGTTATAATAGCTCAGCTGGAAGCATTGCCAACAGGTGAAAGTTCACGGAACCTTAACCCACGTCATACTTTCACGAGCTTCAAAACACGGATGGCTAAAATGGCAGTGCTAAAAACAGCGCCAAAAACCCTTGGCGGGAAATCTAAGCCCACCAAGCTATGGTTACATAATAGGCCTAGAATGTTCCAAGTAGGTTCTTTTGCCTCCAAGAGTAAGGAAAGGTTAAGGAAAGGTGGGAGGGGTTTAGGAAACGTAGAGAAAGACAGGAAACAGTCTTAACCTCAACAAATAGGAAAATACATAAACAGATGGCATTATATAAAAGTGTGTTCACACCAACATAGTTGTATGGATGTAAAGCGTGGGTTTGTCAAGAGAAACACATGAGCAAGGTGAATGTTGTATGAATGAGATATATATTGAAGGTATGTGGAAAAACTAATATGGAGAGTCAGTAATGAATGGGTGCTGAAAGAGTGCAGTTTGAAAGGGAATCCAATAGGTAAATATGAAAGAAGCGTCTTACATTGGTTTGGGCATGTTGAAAGAATAAGTGGAGATCTAGTAACGAAGGAAATATATGAAGGTAGAGTGTGTGGATCAAACGGAAGGAAGTGGCCATTTAAGACGTTGTGGCAGGAAATCTTTAGTCTAGGAAATTTTTAGGTAATGGTTCTTTGACAATGCCGCCTGTCAATACCGCCAATTTTGTTTTTTTTAATTTCTTTGTCAACGTCTCTCTCAAGTTCTTAGGAAATCTTTAGACTGGGAAATTTTTAGGTAGTGACTCTTTGTTAATGCCGCCCTTAGGATGCGTGTGTGTGTGTGTGTGTGTGTGTGTGTGTGTGTGTGTGTGTCAGAACAAATCAAAACTCATTTGTTAGTGTATCTTTTCGGACGTTTATTATTATTATTTAGCACCGTGTCTTACTACCCGTTCGGGTTATACGGTTAAGTACTAATTACGCTAATGGATTAGGAATTGGGAAGGTTGAATTTAGAGGAAATGAACCCGCATTTGCGTGGAGGGAGAGTGGAAAACCATTTAGGAACCCCCCCCCCCAGTTCACCCGACCGAGATTCGAACCTCGATCTCCCCGTCCTCGGCAGTCGAGCTCAACACGACTAGCGTGTTAGCCAACTATGCCACTGAGGCAGGTTGGACGTTTATTAATTTGATTGCATGTATTTAGTTTATTATTAGTATGGATAAATACTGCCTATTCAGGCCTTGGGAAGAGCTGCCAACATCAAAAAGTCAAGATTCTCTTTTACCCGAAGATAGCAGCAGGGATGAAGGTACAAATTCTTCAAACTATGCCAATATTTACTGTTAGTTTGTATCAAAATAAGACAAGACTGTCAATAATGGGTAGAATGAGTTTTCAAAGGGCTTTTAAGGGCATCAATTTTTTAAAAAAGTTAAAGACTACTTTAAATAAATTCTTAAGCCTTACGGCATTAGATTTTAAAAATATTTCAGAGGAAGGCCTTTCTAAATAACTTATAGGGGCGTGACCCTACTCTATAATTATTATAATATAATTTAGAATGTTATATATTTGTATGTGTGTTTAAATTTAAATCATATTTATGGAGGGTGCCAGAGTAAGAAGCCTCCCTGGGTGTCAAATATTCAAAGGCTTTTAACATAATATGCTAATTAATTGTCTTTCTTTTTTCCTTTTTAAGATAGGATTAAAAATATTGGTGTTGATGCGGTGAAGGCGTTGGCAAATAACTTAGGTGTGAGTGAGAGGTTTAATAAAGTAGCATTAATATCGACACGAATTTCCTAATCAACATTGAGATTATTATCGGTGTCAAAGAGATGCCGTTCTTTTGAGTGCGTGCCGATGCTGTACTAGAGTCCTTCTTGCATTCAGACTAATAATATCCTGGACTAATGTTTTCCGCTGTATGCACTGGTGGTGGTCGTTTGACCTTATAAATTTACTCCGAGGATTTGTTAGAGACCTGTATGACTTATTGTTGATTGTACTGTCTTGGAGTACCTTCTAGCAAAGTTGACTGTGCTGACTTCCTTAAGGTGAAGTACCTAGTGTATTGTGTTTTTTTGTTGCAAATTCTACCTATGCTCGAAATGCATTGTTTAACCTGATGGCCATTAGCTTTAAGACCAAATCTATTGGTCTGTTGTGTTCTCTGGGGAATATATAGTTTGTTGATTGTGTCACAATAATATAATTGGTGAGGTTGGTCACATAATTCACATTTGAAATCATGTGGTGGTACTTTTACCACTTTTATATTGGGAATGGTCTTAAAATGCTGACTAATCTTTACATTTGCTCGTGAAGGGTTTGTTCGTGTAGCAAAGTTGGATTCGACGGCTTCTAATAATTGGCATATGTGTTGTATAAACTTAATAGGTTCGTTAATTTCTGTAGATGGTAGCGTATTTGTTAAAATGGTGTTTTCCCATTCATGGTTTGTCACGTTATCTAATATTAATTTATTTGTGAAAAGATGTATCAATAGTTTAGCCTATGGTTCTGTCAGTTAGTTCGAAGCTGTCAAAGCTTTAATATTTGTATTTTTTGTCTGGGAGGGTCCTTAGAAAATGAGCTACATCTATTTCTACTCTCGGCATCTCAAACAAAGTAAGATGTTTACACACAATTACTCTTGTTTTCAAATCGCTCTTTCAATAAAGTCTACGCTATCTTATTGTTATCTGAACTTTCTAAAGATGGAATAACCTTTGCTGCACCACCCTTTACCGACTTTCTTATAATTAAGATTTTAGAATGTGTTTTAAACCACTATTGGTATGTATAAGTGATTGAAATATGTGATGAAATCCCAACCATTCATCGTAATATCCATTACAAGTTGGTAAGTTAATTACTAGTTGCCTAACAATTTCTGTCTGTGTAACCAGTATGAGGGAGTTGGCAGTCTCGTTTGATAATGAGCCAGCTGTTCGATCTTGAATGAATGCTTCTACTGACGCAGAGAGATCATAATATGTGTTTTCAAATGCGTCTCTTTCCTACGTATAATATGATAGTGAATCGTATAATTATTCATATTTTCAAACGCTTGACAACATTTTTTTAAATTTTGACAGTCTTAATTTGTAACGAACTGTTTGATCCCCAATCTCTTTATTAATTTAGGTTATCCTTTCTCATCCATGCCGTTGTATATAAATCATTCAACACATATCGCACTAATGGCAAAATAGTTTTTCATTAATCTGAATGAGAGTAGATTTAAAAAATTTTTTACATGAATCAAGGAACTTGTTTAAAAGAAAATGTATGAATAAAAAAACAAATAAAGGGTTTAACACAATTGATTATTTATAAAAATACATAAATCGTCGTAAAGGGGGAGTAAATCAAAATAAGGAAGGATGCTGGGTGGTTCAACAAATGACTTGGTCTTTAAAACACTGTCAACGAACACCGAAATATAAGGATTCTTAAGGTTGTTCATTTGGCGGGAGATATAGGGTTGAAGCAGTGGCGTAGCGTGGGTTGCCATCGCCCGGGGCAAGGCAAGTATTGCACCCCCTAATCCGTGGACCTTTAGCACTCTCTGAGTCCCTTTCAATTCAGAATTAAACCCATTGGCCCCTAAGCACATGTATAGTGACTTATTAAAGAAAAATTAATTTAAAGCTAGTGTATTTAAATCTATTTAAAACCACCTACACCGTCGCAATGCCCTAAGAAGAATACATTGCAAAGTCTGGATGAAAACAGGTGGCTTCCTATCCGAGTTTAATAGACCGTTTAGCCAACATCTACTACGACACTTCTCATCCTGCAGGGTTTGCAGGGGACGCGTCGCTCATAAATGCGTCAAATAAAGATACAGCCAAAGTACGAGAATGGCTTCGTGGCAGGACGCTTATACTCTACACAAACCTGTGCTAAAAAAAAGTTTCTACGCAGCAAGTACGTGGTGTCAAACATTGACGATCTTTGGCAAACCGATCTCAACGAGATGTGAAGACTCAGCAAATACAACAACTGTGCCGTGTATTTGCTCACCGTCATCAACGTGTTTAGCAAGATGGTCTTAGCGAGGACGCTTCCCTCCAAGATGGGGATAGTCGTGAGGGACGCCTTTTAGGACATTTTCAAACAAAGTGGCCATAAACCTATAAGTTTACAGACGGACCAAAAGACAGAGTTCATTGCACGACTAGTCTGGGAATTTTTCAGTAAGGAAGGCCCATAATCCGGACGTAAAGGCAAGCATCGTGGAACGATTCAATAGAACTCTGAAAATGGCATACGTGGCGTTACTTTACCAAAAATAACACGTATCGCTATGTGAATGTCCTCCAATACCTCGTTGACGCTTACAATGACGCAAAACATTCCAGTATCAATATGGTGCCTATCGACGCTTCAGAAACCAACGTGCTTCAAATCAGATAAAATCTGTACGGCAAGTGGCGCCCAAACTCACATAGTAGACCACAAATCAAAGTCGGTGACACAGTGCGTATAAGCAAATACAAAATGCTGTTTGAAAAGGGCTACGCGAGCAATTGGAGTGAACATTTTTTTATAGTCAGCAGTGTTGTGTTGCGACAACCGGTCGTCTACAGGTTGACCTATCTTGACGGTGAAGAGGTGGAGGGGACGGTTTACGAACCTTAATCGCAACGCATCCGTCTTCCCGAAACTTTTAAGTTGATAAAATACTACGTGTCAGGGGTAAAGACGCCAGAAAGGAAGTGTACGTGCAGCGGAAAGGTTACCCCTCCAAATTTATTTCTTGGATTCCTGCCAGTTACGTCAGCGCCCTAACATGAAGGATCAGTTCTAAATTACTTTGCCGAGCGACAGCTCTATGGGATATTTCCCGAAAAATACCCTCGCGAATTTCACCACGCAACTATCTTACCGTCTTACACTCGTTGGACAGTAGGAATTTGCTCTAACAAAATTCAAATATAAATGTTCTTTCACCACCGTATCTGAGAGCCAAAATATTGTATGGTACAACTGTGTGGACGCTAAAGGCGTGGAGCAAATATTCAAGGATTACATCCCACCTGGAAATTACAGCATTATCCATGACTTGTTAAAAGCCCTAAACGATGTAGAGGCGTTTAAAGGGGATTCCGGAGTTTTATTAAAGTACACAAATCATAACGAAAAAGTGGACACTGTCACTACCTCACCAAATATATAGCCGCGAACTCTATCTAATCAGCTAGGTCTACAGGTTGGTTTTGAAACTAATACTAATATGATCAAAGTCCAAAAGTCACCGTATTCCTGAAAAATTCTACTAGGCTTACCCTCCCAAAGGTATATCTACAAGGATATCGTTGATCCTCAGACCGTGGGTGACATTGTGGCACCACTTTTACGTATCATTGGTATTAACAACACCAACTATCTCTACGGTATACATAAGACAGTTAGCTATACTCCATTGAACTACGTGCCCGTTCTTAGAAGGGAAATTGAAAGCTTGGAAACCAATTTAAGAATATATACTGGTGAACCTGTACCATTCGAGCTTGGAAAATTGTGCGGGAAACTTCATTTTCAACGCTGCTAAACATGAACTGTCCCTACCAAAGAAACTACGTCAACCAGGCTGGAACAGGAATAACATAGCTCTACCACGGTATTCCCTCTCAACGCGGGCATGGAATAGGAAGTTTTTTCAGCCAGCGTGTTGGCGAGGCTAGAAAATACCTTAAACGCAAGGCAGAGCAGAAAATCGACACAATTATGACTAGCTCAGGCTATAAAGGGTGCCGTAAGGAGCACCGACGTCAGTATTCTGTCATTTCCCGACATAAAAAGGTCACCAAGAAGAAGAAGAAAGAAGCGGTAGATATTTTCATTTGAAATGTATTTCTTAAACCCTTAGTCCTGTGAGTGTGTGAGCAGTGATCTCGATCTCTTTTACGTCCTACTGATGCAAAACAGTCTTTAAAGTGGACAATGGATCCAGTTCAAACAGGTATCTGCTCTCACCGATGATTCACCCATCAAATTTACCGTTACCGGTCAAGGCGAGTGCTATATCGATCTTTCACAGACCATGCTCTATCTTAGGGCGGCTATCATGAAACCCGACAGTGGTGCTTTCACTGAGTTGGATCAAATCGCTCCCATCAACAACTGGTTGCATTCGCTATTCACACAGGTGAATGTGTTTTTAAACCAAAAACTAGTCTCACCACCCAGCAACACGTATGCTTATAGATCGTAAATTGAAACGCTGCTCAATTACAACGGTGAATCCAAAAGAACAAATTTGACTTGTGGTCTGTTGTTCGCAGACAGCCCCGGGACCCTTGAAGAGGTTATCGCCAGCAACAAGGGATTTGAGGCTCGTCGCATTTTCACTGCAAAAAGTAAGACACTGGATCTTTTGGGGTACCTGCACGGTGATATGTTAAACCAAGAGAAATATCTTTTGAATGGCAATTAACTCATAGTGAGTTGGTCCGTTCCAGAAAGGGGTTTAGTCTTTTGGCTGCCCCTGAAATCCCTCACTTTAAAGTTCACATTGTTGAAGCCTGTCTTCTAGTGCAACGTGTCAAAGTAGCATCTTCTATACTGCTGGCACATGCCAAAGCATTAAACTTAAGTCCCGCAAAGTATCCAATTACCCGCGAGGAAGTAAAAACCCTCACTATTCCTAAGGGCGTGCAAGGGAAATCACTGTACAACGTACACACGGGACAGTTACCCAAACTTGGGATTTGTATCAAATACTGCGTTCAACGGAGACGCCATCAAGAACCCATTCAATTTCCAAACCTACGGCATGAACAAATTCTCGTTGTACGTGGATGGGGAACAAGTGCTATCGAAACCGCTACAGACATATTTTTCGAATGGCAACTATGTCATGTCCTACCACACATTATTTTCAGGAACGGGTGTCCATTTCATGAACGAAGATAGCGACAACACACGGTAAGCCATTCCTAAGGGATGTCATCTCATGGATTTCGATCTCACACTTAATCTGTCCGCCCACATGACATCGCAATAACAAATAAGTTGGTTTAAAATTAAAGGGTTAGAAAAAAGATATGTGAAGTTTATTTTCGAGTTAGACGACGTTTAAAATAACACGAGTAAGAAGTTTGCATTGGTTGCTCATTTTAAAGAAATAGTGGTTTTTGTAGACGTATGTTCTTGTATGACAGCTAATTAAAGGTTAATAATGTTTAAGGAGTTGTGAGGACAAGAATCCAAAAGTCAAAAATGATGTTTGATGACGTTTTTGCGATTATATATTTGTGAAGTTAGGGGATGTGAAGTTGTGGAGGAAGTTTTGTTGAAGTAAACATGAAAATGTGAATTACTTAGTAGATGAGATTTTGTTGGTAAGAATAATAAGTTTTAAAAAATAGGTTTGTATCCAAATAATCACTAAGAATTTAGAAAATCAATGTGTAATAAGAAAAGCAATAGAGTGAAGTTGAACAGTTATTAAAAGATAATACATAAGAGCTTAACATGCGTAGCATCATCTCTTTAATGAGTAATAGAAAGAGGGAAAATGACTATCAATTGCATTGTTTTGTATAAAAGTAATTAAAAGCTAATTAAAATAAATCTAGAAATTTAGATGTTAAATCCCAATAATCATATTACTAAAATTCATATTCTACTAATTAAAGTAAAGAATGTTAAAACATATTGAATATTAAAGAACCCAGTTAAGTACTGGAATAAGTATAAATAATATTAATAGCATGTGGGGTGTTTGGACCCAATTTGACATCATTATGTTTTCACAATGTTGTGTGACATCATCACAACCTGATTGGTTTATTTTAGTTTGGGTGACATAATGGTCAATTTGATTTGTATGTGTGCCCGTAGGTTTTTTATGTGTGCTCATTGGTTTTTTATGTGTGCCCCGGTGATCGAATGTCTGGGTAGGATTGGGACTGGCGTGGGAGTTTATTTGTGGCAGTTTTTTTACTGGCGGGGAGAGCGTGCAGTCCCTGGCGTCAAGCGCTCCTCCCGCGACATCCCATAAAATGTCGCCAATTCTGCCCGTGAGGGTAAGAGCGTGCAGGAGCATCTTCTATCGACGGCTGTCTAACAAAGAGTGTGAGCTACTGGCCCGATCTCCCGGTCGTAAGCCTCTGAATATATTTTGGTGTCACAATACTCCCCCCGGCAATGGGGTTTCCCTGATGATTCATACCTGGCACCAGTTTGGCGGCTCGACAAGATAAGTCGAGACAGGAAAAGATCACGACATTGAATGATTTCGCAACAGGCAATGCGTTTTCTTGGTGACGTCATCACAACCCTGGTGCCGGTTTGGCGGTTCGACAAGTCGATACAGGGATAGGTCGTATTTCTATGACGACAGTGGGTTAGTGACCTCCCTCATTCAATGTCACAAAGGTTTATTTCCATCGCAATGGAGTTTTTTCAGTTGTACTTGTTGGTACATGTTGGTATTCTATGCGGCAATGGGTTTTCCCCGGTGACGTCATCACTTATTAGTGTGATGTCGTAACTAGAAAGTATTGACAGAGCTCTGATTGTGCATAATCAGAGGCCGCTCTATAAATGGAATCCTGACAGTGAATTTTTAATCCTCAGTGAGGGGACACTATCTACCATCCCCCCATCAAAAGTCTACCAAAATTGGTTGTATGGTATCTACCGTTGACATATGGGGATGTAGGTATCCGCCATACCAACATGTACCACTGTTGACAAAGATAAGATTAAAACCATTTAGCAAGAACTAGTGACAGTACACCTCTGCGGGGATTCAAACCCCAACCTTCCCGCAATAAGTAGATGAGTTACACGCTCTTTTTCTGGCTAAACGTCTGTATATTAACTAAGATAATGTAGTAGGGATGATTAAGAAAATGTTCCAGCATTTTACCTGGAGTGAGAACTACCATCAGTTTACCTAGCAGGAATTCGATTCCAACCTCCCCGCTAGAATTAGATGAGCCTGATATTTAGACGGCGTGCCCACATAGATTAGAACCTCAATATATTTCGCAGGGCTAGCAACGATAATATCTTATAGAACGGTCATCCTATCAAATGCTTCCTTCCCGTGGTTGAATGCACCCTGCATTTACGAGAGTGAAAAATAAAGCGAAATCAAAAACTCGGTTAAAGTTGGTCAACCAGATGTTCTATTTGATATAATTAGACCAGGTAGAATGTGTACCAGCATTTGGTGCGGGAAAACCCTACAAGCATATCCCCCAACTGGCGTATTCCTGAGAGTACATCACCACTCAGTGGATACGTGAACACAATTGACAAGTAACGGTAAATCTATTGTTTTACGTGAATTGATACCATACTACACTAAATTAGTGATATAGTACTTTGTATATAGACTGTGGACAAGCTAAGGACCATACAAGCCATCCAGCACGTTTAGCGGTCAGGTACGATCACCATGCTTATAACCGGCTATAATAATTTAATATTATTACCTCTCCTGCGTGGCTCTTTAGAGTGGTGTAACTTGACATACAGGGGGGGATGAAGTGAGGAACAAAGCATTGCTTTGTAACACTTGTTCTACATTTGAGAGCACAGCCTGCACGTCAAGATGATCTGCGCGTCCAAATGACACAAATACAGGTCTTGACGAGAAGTCTGTGTTGTCTAATAGCAGACCTACGTGATCCTCCACGCTAATTCCGTGATCCTGGAAACGCCCTAGCAAAGCCTTGATTTGCTCCTCAAGCCAGGTTTGAGCGTCACAATCGGTCTTCTAGCGTCCCTAATTGTATGATCAATTCAAGCCCAACATCTTCTCCAGAGGTTCACCAGGATGCCTGTTGAGACGAGGAAGTATTGCGCAGTGGATTTAGACCAGATCGAGAAAGAATAATACAATCGTGTCAAGTGCTTAAAGGAACTTAAGAAAAACAAAAGTTATAACGTTGTGCTATTGGAAGAGGCCAGAAATGTACCAAACGTAATTGTGCTTGATGGTGTGGGAAGAGTAAGAGTGTAAGGTAAAAGCTTTGGAGACATTATCAATAGGCGTTCTAGCGCCCCTTAGCATGTCTTGAAATATCTTGGAGGTGACTCCTCATTTTCTAGATGGAAGAGGAGATGATATTCTCTACTTAAGTAAAAGAGTGATTATCTTTTTCTTGCTATCACAATAATATAGTTCATGGTGCACTCTAAACTCTCATCTTAATTACCTGTATTGGTCACAAGACATAAATAATATAATAATAATAATAATAATAATAATAATAATAATAATAATAATAATAATAATAATATTGCTGTTTGTCAATAAAAAAAACTCTATGTTGTTGTGGCTGCATGCTATTAATGTTTTAAATTAAATTAGTTAATTGCTGTTTGTCAGTAAAAAACCTATTAAGAAATTGTTATTATTTAAAAAAATCCCTAGAACATGTTGTTTGGAAATCATGGGATATTCAAAGACAGGGAAGAGATAGGGATATACACGTGACAAATTTGCCGGAATGAAACATCAAATAGCGCAAAGTGGTAAATGTTATGCTACATTGTTTACACATGTGAGTTAATATACCTTAAGCAAAATAAACACATTTGCTTGATTGTATATTATATATATATATATATATATTAAAGAGTAGATAGGATAAACACGTGTATTATTATAATTATTATAATATTAAACAGTTTAAATGTTTAGATAGCGTTTATCAACTAACTAAATTTGGTTTACTGTAAGGTGTCAAGTCCACACCCACACACACACAGACAAACAGACATTCATTTTGTATTTATAAATTGTGACAGTAGATCGCTACTCAAGGAGAAAGTAAATTAATTATTTCAGAAAAAATTGATTATTCCTTGAGCCACTTAAAACAACAAACACATTTATTTAAATATCATTTAATATTCTCAACTATATTTTGCTGATATACTATATAACTTTTACATTAATTCATAAGCGATATCGAATACAATTATGAAGACATTGAGAGTCAATATTAGAAATTTCAAACAAATAAAAATAGCATTTAAACAACAAACAAATGTATTTAAATATTTAATGTTCTCAACTATATTTTGCTGATATAATATATACATTTTACATTAACTCATAAGAAATATCGATTACAATTATGAAGACCTTGATTCAATATTAGAAATGCCAAACAAACAAAAATAGCATCTAAAAAAAAGAAATTTATTTAAATATCATTTAATGTTCTCAACTATATTTTGCTGTTATAATATATAAATCTTACACTAATTCATAGGTAAAATCGAATACAATTATAAAGAGCCTGAGTCAATATTATAAATGCCAAACAATACAAAATAGCATCCAAACAATAAAGACATTTATTTAAAAATCATCCAATGTTCACAACTATATTTTATTCACATAATAAATAACTTTTATGTAGAGTCATAAGTAATCACAAATACAATTATGAGGTGCTTTAATAAATATTAAAAATGCCAAACAAAACCAAATAGCATTTAAACAACAAAGAAATTTATTTTTAAAATCATTTTACGTTCGCAACTATACTTTGTTGTCATAATTAAAAATGCCAAAAATACAAAATAGAATTTAAACAACAAACAAATTTATTTTAGATATCATTTAATGTTCGCAACTATATTTTGATGAAATAATATATAGCTTTTACGTAAATTAATAAGTTGTTACGCTTTAAATATCTAGGGAAAAATAACGGCGCATCAGCTACCGCATCACGGCGTCTATGTCAAAACCTAGGAACCTGATGTACCTGGAGACCGCAGGTCCTGGAACGTGGATGGCAGCGCATCCTGGGGTGCCTGATGGTCCTGCATGTCCTGGAGGGAACCCCTCCCTTGGCCCCCTGGGGACTATGTCCGGAATTCGGGTGGAGAGCTGCACGCCCTCAGGAGCCACGGTGGTTGGAGGCAACTGCTCCCTTGAAGGCCGTAGTGAATGTCCTGGAGGGAACCCTGGCCCGCCCCCCCCCCCCCCCCCNGAGAGCCGCACGCCCTCAGGAGCCACGGTGGTTGGAGGCAACTGCTCCCTTGAAGGCTGTTGGCGGACAACGTCAGCCAGATAGGCGACCATAGCCTCTACAAGGTTATCTGCCAATCTCAGGCTTACCCGAGTCTGCTCGATTTTGTCCGCCTGCTCTACGACTGTTAGCCTGTCGACGCTCCCCCAGGTCTCATCTAAGCAACTAAGCTAGGTTTATTAAAGTATTTATTAAAGTTAAAGTGTTATTTAAGTGTGTAAAGTGCTCCAAATAGACATTAACACACAGTGAACCATGCTAAGAGATAAAAACCTAGATTCCCTCAAGGATTGTAAACGCGAAAATGTATTGTGCACTACTTTGATATAACTCGCTATGATCAGTGTTCATAGGTTCTAGTACCATATATTATTTCATTTATGTTCTTTGGTGTAGTGTTTCTACAGCAAACCTATTATCTCGTTTCACAAACCTTACGAGTTTTTACCAAATCTTTATTTTAATATAAAAGTGACAGAAAGTCTTTGCGGTACACCATATTTATTTATATAAGTAATTGTAAATATATAATTATAAATAGCTTATTAGCCTACTTATTCATTAACTATTGAGAAAGGTTCTTCTTCTCGATGAAAATAAGATAGCTATTTTAATCATATTATAAATACAAACATTAAGAAAGTTCGGATTTTAGGCACTTATTGTTTTCTTGCTCCCAACCCAAGACTCATGATAGAGAAAAATAAGTGTCGTTATGAATATATATTTAAAGTGTAGTCAAGAAATTAGTGAAGATACTAAACAATATTTTTTCAAACAGGAAGTTCGGATTTTAGGCACACATAACAGTAATTTTTTTGGCTTCGAACCCAAGACCCAAGACCCATACTAGAGAAAATGACAGTCACCTATGAATATATATTTGAAGTATAGTTAAGAAATTAGCCAAGATATTAAAGAATATTTGTCAAACAGGGAATCGAATTGGGACTCCCTCTCACCGACAGTTCACTATATTATGAGTACAACCCTTAGACCATCTAACCATCAGCACTGGTTTTCCTTTCTGGTAGCTTTGTTTCAAAAACCTGTCAATAAGCTATTAGCGAGGTGAGTTTATTTGTCAATCGTTTATTACGACATCGAACTACAAGCAGTGTAGCCAATGGGACAGCTCGTATGCGTGTAGATTTTCTCTAATTTCTACCTTCATTATGTGTGTAAACCAATCATACGAATAGTAATAAGCCTTCATTAGGTTTGCTACAGGAAACTTTTTTTTATTAGGTGCTTTGGACTAGATTTAATTTTAGAGAATACTTCAAATGCTTGCTGAGTTCCTTATGTATATAGATTATTATAAACAAATGAGAGATTAATTAATAAGACTAATAGTGACATGTAGATAACTGTGTTGCTTTACAAACTCGCTTACCTAACACTTTAGACATATGGGTGCATTCGGTACCATTGATATAGATTAAAGAGATACTATCGAATACACATGTCTTAGAAAGTGGCAGTGTAAAAGAATATACACATTAAAATTAAATCAATCTCTTCTAATTTATGTACCAGAACACATAGTATATTGAATCACCCAGATAATGTCTGATAATCGGTTAGATCCACATTTTGAAACAAACTTGGTTTAGGATTAGATTAAGCAAATGTTGTTCAATACAAATGGATTTGATAGGTGGGATTTAAAAATGGCAACTTTTAGAACAGTCACAAATTTAACCCAGGCAAATAAACATCCAACTTAAAATAAAATTATTGAATCAGTTAGATAATGTCCGATAGTCAATTAGATCAACATTTTGAATCGAAATAGGTTTAGGAATAGATTAAGCAAATGTTATTCGATACACACAGATTTTCTAGCTGGAATTTAAAAATGGTAGCTTTTAGAACAGTCACAAATTTAACCGTTTCAAATACACATCCAGTTTAAAATTAAATCAGTATCTTTTCAAGCTACGTAACAGAACGGTTTAGTATAAATAGAATAATAATAATAATATTTAGCACCGCGTCTTACTACCCGTTCGGGTTATACGCTTAAGTACTAATTACTCTAATAGATTAGGAATTGGGAAGGTTGAACATAGAGGAAGTGAACCCGCATTTGCGTGGAAGGAGAGTGGAAAACCACTTGGGAAAAACCACCCCCAGTTCACCCGACCGAGATATAAATAGAAGATAATTGAAATACCTTATGTGGGTGTTATTAAATTCTCCATCATCTTTATTAGTCAGTCGTCCAGTATATTATTTTCACTTGAAGAAGGTAGGGTTGCTCCTAAATCCCCCAATATATATAAACCAAAACCCCTTTCACTCTTTTCTAATTTAGATCGAAAATAGAGGCGGACTAAATACGGAAGGTTTCAGCAACGGTTGCTCAATATTAACTTCCAGCTACGCTAATTGTGTTAAATATTGGTTCGGTAAAAAATTGAAATTAAAAAAACACGTGTTAGTAATGATAAGTATTATAGCGTACTATATTTTTTTCCATTCAAAATGAAACTATTATATTGTGTGTTCGTTAATGAATGCAGTCCAACCAAATCTGATTATGATGCATAGATCTATAAAGGAATAAGAGAATTACTGGTACCATGGGTTGGCTAAATAAATGGTGATGGGATAAATCGGGGTTCGAATCCCTGTCATGCGTGTGTACTGAGGCCGGTTTCCTCACTCATCCTCCACGGGTTGTGCCCGGACGGATAGTAAGAAGACACATTTCGTTCTTTACTACCATACCGGTGTGGGTACCTTTCTCACTTCTTATTCCCACTCCAAAAACTAGCACATTAATGTTACTATGTCTGTATGGTTTTCCAGTTCACTCGAACCCAAATGCACCAATGGTATAGATGCTTTACTTTTAAGGTTTTTATAGCCAGTAGTTAGCTACATGCACCATTGGGAACACAATCTAAATGTAAGACTCTTCTAGTTAGGGCTTTCCAACAGTGGTTGAAGGTTGGGTTCGAATCCCTGATTGGGCTTTCTGATGGTGGGGCGTGAGGTTGGAGTTCTAATACCTGCTGAGGCGTGGAGGTCCGAATATCAGTAGGGTGTACTGAGGCGGGTTTTCCTTGGTGATTTTACACTCTCCCTCAGCGCAAATGCGGGTGCACTTAACAACGTAAAGATTCTAGAAGTAACCATTTGATTATATTAGCGATAAGATAGCGTAGTTAGCTAACGTGTTAATTTCGTGTTGAGTTTGACTGCCGAGGACGGGGGAGATCAATGTGCGAATCTTGGTCGGGTGAACTGGGGCGGTTTTTTTCCTAAATGGTTCTCCACTTTTCCTCCACGCAAATGTGGATTCGCTTCCTATAAATTCAACCTTTCCAATTCCTAATCCATTAACGTAGTTAGTACTTAAGCGTATAGCACAAACGGGTTGTAAGACGTGTTTCTAAATATATATATATATATATATATATATATATATATATATTGATAATNTGTTTCTATATATATATATATATATATATATATATATATATATATAGTGATAAGCTTCACTTCGTAGCTCTTAGTAGGGAGCTAGAGGGGATTAAATCCAGGTCGGCCGTATCGCTTCTGGTTTCCCATTCAGCCTTCACACAAGTGCAGGTACATTTTATATCTTCCTCCTCCCTGCCAAATATACTGCTAGTCCTGACAGGGTGCTATTGCACCTAAAAAATAAAATGCTACGACACACGTGCATGCTGATGACTGTTTCAGCGTTATATCTTTAAAATCAAAATACATTTACACTGGGAATTCTATCTTGACTTGATATTACGTCAGAGGTAGACAGAATCCTTAAGGACGTATTTTTTATACACAATATTTGTATTACTCCCGCTTTGGAGGAGGGGGGCTGTGATGATGGTTTTAATCCTTCGACGATGATACATTGTCAGCCAAATAACATAGAAACCAATTTAAATTTGTTTGTGGCGCTAAAGCTAGCTCATGGTCCACATATACAATATAACTACAAAATTATACCATTTGATTGTGTCACTTTTCATTGGTTTTATATCTTGGTCAGACATGAATGATTCTTCATGGTTAATAGCAGGGAGGTAGGGGGAGGGGGGATTGAATCCAGGTCAACCTTATCGCTTCTGGTTACCCATTCAGCCTTCACACAAGTGCAGGTACATTTTATATATTCCTCCTCCCTACCAAATCTGACAGGGGGTTACAACTATAAAATGCTATGACACACGCGCATGCTGATGATTGTTTCAATTATTTTTTATATTTATCCTTCTATCATGGATGTGCAATAAAAAGGAGGGTTGAGAGTAACAATTAATGTCATTGCCGTGAACGCTAAGAGTCTTTTCAAATTTACAATACTTAATAACTGTCCACCCATATAGTAGGCTAAGAGAGTTGTCCTCCCTTTAAGATTTAATCTCTACCACTTGCACTGAGTAAGAATGTTTCTCAACTACCTTAAGTGCCCGGTAAAATTACCTCAAACAGGGTGAACGTGCTGATGTACTCTAAGGAATCCCGCAGTTGTAGAAGTTCTTGTTAGACTTTCCCGATGTTCACTCCAGCGCAAGTGGGCACGCCGTCTAAATGTCAGGCTCATCTATATCTGGCGGGGGACTCGCAAATGCGAGTGCATTCATAACGGCAAGTATTTGATTAGACAAGCGTTCTAACATACATTAGTGGTGCTACCCCTCCGTTTGAATCCCGGCGGGCACGCCGTCTAAGTGTCAGGCTCATCTATTTCTGGCGGAGAAAGTTGGAATCAAATCCCTGCTGGGGTAAACTGTTGGACGCAATAGATCATCTAATATGTAAGTTTGCCACTCTTTAACTATCAAAGAACATCTTTTAAATTTGTATAAAAAGAAAACATCTAGACGTAACAATACCCACTAGCTCAGAAATAGCCAAGATTGTTTTGCTTCCCTCTCTCTCTCCCAAGCCACGGTTATCTCACTTTGCCTGAAGAGCTTAGTTAAAGTTTGAGCTATCAGATGGCGTTGACATCTAGAAACAGGTAATTTCGACCCCCACTGTTAGTTTCGCCGCTAAAAGATAGCGCTGGCATCTAGAAACCGTCAATTTGACGCTCTGCTGAGGGTATATGCTTTTAAAACGAAAATAATATATATAGCATTTCAACGTGTTTAAGTATACCGACATAATAACTAACCGTAGAAATTATATTATTGCTCTAGCCGGCTATTAAAAAGAGAGAGAGAGAACCCTATATTGCACATGATAATTTGTTTATTGAACCAAAGGTCCCGGGTTAGATTCCCGTGTCTAGGTGTCAATGATATCTAGCTGGAGTAATCATCATTAAAAGTATAAATAATAGCTTTGGCTATTTGATTCTTAAACTACCTATATGTTTTCACATTTCAATCCAGCACAAATGATGGTACATTCCTCCCAAATGATTAACGATCACTAATTTTACTATTCTGCTGAGGGTATATGCTGTTAAAACGAAAATAATATATAGGGTTTCAACTTGTTTAAGTATACCGACATAATAATTAACAGTAGAAATTATATTGTTGCTTTAGCTGGTTGACTATTTGATTCTTAAACTACCTATATGTTTTCACATTTCGACACTGAGCAAATGATGGTACGTCCTGTCAAATGATTAACAACCACTAATTTTATTATTCTGTCTCTCATTTGGGCAAATATATCAAGGTTCGAATCCATGTTACCGTATATGGCGAACGCTGAAACACGACAAGGTGTATTTATACACTAATTATAATTAGTTTTTTTTGGTTAAAAATTGGCCCCTGAATGAGCGTTAGAAACCACATCTGAGCTACATTCTTCAAAGGTAATTCCCGATGTGTCCAGAGGACTTTCCTGTGACGCTATTAATTCAAGAGGTGGGGTGGGTTAGTGAATCTTCAAGAGAGTCATTACTACACACTTTCAACATTTATAACAAGTTTAGGGTTAACGACTCTCGCTAATGGTTCATTCCTCCATTTCGGTTGTGACATCATTGTTTCCACTTCCTGAGGGGGTTTGACACACGAAGAGGGGTATGGCAGAGTGAGGGGAAGTGAAAGGGGTCTTACGGCTGCGAACCGCTGTATTTGTTTAACTAATCTAAAATTCACATATGTAAATTGATTGAGTTTTATTAGTTTTACTTTGTAAAACCTTTTGTATATTTTTCTATTATTTTGACTCAAAAAAGTTTTACAAGTCAAATGGAAACAGATATATATATATAAAATCAATTTACATATGTGAATTTTAGATTAGTTAAACAAATACAAGATTGAGTTGTGAATACAGTTTTAGACATGATCAATGAGTATACATAGACCCCCTATCTTTAAATACAAATATTTTACATTATATAATTATAACCAGTACCAGAAAAAAAAGTGTACATTATACAATCAGCCCTAAGAAAATTTATTTACTGATATGAAAAGCTCTTTGGATCTTATATATATATATATATATATATATAAAAGATCTACTTTATTTTAAGTCTGGGACCACACCAAACGTTATAACCATCATAATCTTGAGGCCGAAAATGTCCATGATTACCATAATTTATTTAGCCTATAAGAAAGCAAAAAGACTAATATTTTTAATCAATATTATTCTAAATAATGTTAAGTTAAGTAAAATTAGATAGTTTAAAAACAGAAATTGGTCTATATTCAATTATATATACTATTATTAACTACTAATGTTCATCCATATTTTCGGGTTCGGATTATACGCTAATTTGTTTTTGAATACAATAATATGAACTATGTATTCAATGTGAACAGTTAGTAAGACGAGGTGCTTAGCAAATATAAAAACATTTTTAATTAATGAGTTAAAAAAATAATATTCAATTATGTGCCCACCACGTGCAACGAATATATTTAAAAAATTGATTTGAATCAATAAGTATTTTCCTGCTCCTACTGTCAACTTTAGGCCTCAGCATAAACTACAATACTACCTTTCAAAAGGGTTGGGAGTTGAACTAAGCATATGATAAATATTGAAATGGAGACAATTTCTAATGGATACGACTCAACGTAAAGAATCAAAATGTGACAAGGCACAGCATGCCTTCCCACCGTTAAAATACTACGATATTTCTTTTTTATTACTAAGCATATGAATGAGATAGTTGATACACACCTATAACAATGTATTGATGGTCCTTGCCATTATTTGTTATTTAAAAAAATATTATTATTCACGATTGATGCGTGAGGCTTACTTCATATACACATATTAACAGATAACTGGACCAAACTTCTCCAAGTTTAGTTTTCAGATTTTGAGACACACAATGGTACGTGTGTTTTATTCTACAATTTTAATCTAAGTGACCGAGATCCATGCTTAAGTACGTGATGCCCTCACTGATCCAAAATTGTTTTCCTCCTCTCTCCAAATATCACAATTGTTTACATCCATTCAATCAACCAAAGCAAAGTGAACCAAACAGGGAAACTTCCAAAAGTTTACTAAGTGCGTATCTCAAAGCACACACGTGCAATGCGTGAAAGGTAGGAGTTAGGCTAGGGGTTAACTTGCAGACTGACTGGTTGTGAGAATAAACAAAGAAATGCTTCAACTTCCTGCCCGATCATCTCTGCACTAATTGAGATTTACTTGAATATGAAATAAAAGAAATAGAAATGACTCATATCTAACTCTTTGACTCCTATATCTATGAAACACAGAGGTATTGAAAAGGGTGACGGAAGGGTGTTGGGTGGGGGGTGAGGTTAGGACGTTTTGTGCCCTTGGTAGCTATTCTGACTACTCTGACTACAGTCAGATTCAGATAGAAATACATTTTTTTGACCGTTACAAAAGTTACTTAAAACTGTTTTCATAATATAATCCTAGGTATTATTATTATCACCATTATTATTATTATTATTACTACTACTATTCAGTGTTCTGTTTTAAGATAGGTCCATTCCTTTTGTCAGTGAACTTAGACTGCTAATGCGTCCTGTCCTTACCTCATCCTTCAGCTCCCAAAATGTTCTTCTTTCCTTCGAATCATCCAACACTTGAACCCTC
>CABFWO010000028.1:249417-288612 GCA_902155825.1 Timema genevievae
CTCTGGACAGCCCTGAATAGCCTATAGCCTGTGATCGAAGCGGATGTTACATTGCAATTATTCCATGGCGACTTTTATCAAATAAAACTATCTTAGTACAACACAAACTTTTTTGCTTACCT
Source organism: Timema genevievae (assembly GCA_902155825.1). Lineage (NCBI taxonomy): Eukaryota > Metazoa > Arthropoda > Insecta > Phasmatodea > Timematidae > Timema > Timema genevievae. The sequence continues at coordinate 249,540 of CABFWO010000028.1, forward strand.
TCATGAAAAGTTTAAAAAGTAATTTTAGCTACATCAAAATATTTTAGAATTCACCTATGTTAAGAATCAGTAAAAACTACTTCCTATCTATTTAACTAAAATAAAACATGAAAGAGGACCTGGCGGTCCCTAACTTGCTAACCGGTGTTCCTGATATCTTTGGAGTCTCTAGTTCAATTTCCGACTGAGGGACATACTTGTAAGATTAACAATTTTTTTTATCAAAGTAAGTCTTAAGTGTTGGTGACTAAAATGAATTAAGTGCTCGTCAAAAATGACTTTATTTTATTTTATGGAATGTGAAGTATTTGTGTACTCACTGTAAATTGTACTCTTTTCTAAAACGTTAATCTTCTTTTGGAAATATTTAGCTAGTCCGATTGTGAAACCAAGTCTTAGAAAATAGTTCACATCAAAAAATATGTATAATAACGTAATTATGATCAAAATGATCCACAAAGTACACCAACAAACCATGATGAGTTTCACTTACAACACTACAATGATTGGTATTTTTTGATGACCTGTAGTGTAAAGAAAACTTGTTTAGTCACTTCTCCACATGCCTTGTTGCCAGAGTCACTTGAACGTTAAATAACAATGGTCAGGACGCAAGACTATGGCGAAGAAGACTGCAGGAAATTCAATATTCTACCGGTCATGAAAACTTCTATCAAGAACGCGGCCCAGTCTTAGTTTGATATATTCTCAGTAGGAGCGCTATTTTGCCAACATTCTTCAAACTAAAATTAATAACTTGTCAGCATTCTTCAAACTAAAATTAATAACTGTATAATAATGTAAGCGAAGTAAGATTTACAAAATTGAAACGTGAAAACTAAACAGCGCTATAATATTGACTGTAACTTGTTTTAAAAACATTTTGATTAGCAGACTTCGTTATATATTTTCATCCAACATTGAGTTTTTTTAATTAAAAAAGTTAAGAACCACAATGGATGAGGCAAGAATTGTAACAACCGTACTTAGTTTCCAACGTAGGTTTTTCTTAGAACCACGTCTTACCACCCGTTTGGGCTATACGCTAATGTACTAATTACTCTAATGTGTTAGGGATGAGGAAGGTTGCATTTAGAATAAATGTATCCACATTTGCGTAGAGGGAGGGTAAAAAGACATTTAGAAAACCTCAGAACACCCGGAAGGGATTGAACCTAGATATTTCCGTCACCGGCAGTCTAGTTCTAGTCTATTGCGAGAACGAAGTGGCTGTGCTATTTTTATCATTCATATATTAAATATTAAAATAGTATAAGAAAGTCTAAAGTAAATACTTGTTTATCTTTCTCATACTACGTAAATATTATCTCTCCTTACCAAAAAAAAGTGTTTTTTTAAAGTCTTGTATAAATTATTACTAAAAAAATCACTTTAAAAACTTTTCTAAAGGCGAATTAATTTCATGATTATGTGATGGGGGTTTAATAAACGAAAAGCAAGGACAATTTTTAGGGATAAAGCGAAAAGGAAATTGTAAAAGTTNCAACTATAACAACTACTTAAAATATTTCAGTTTGGACAGGTCTAGCACAGTTTCAACTCTTCTGTGATAGTCCCTGCCTTTCCGTATAGATGGCTCTGCGTGCGTCGAAGTAAACTCTTTTAATTCATTGTTGAAGGAAGTGGGACGACCCGACGCGAAGAGCGGCAAATTGCTTTCTCGTATCATCGTAGTATCTGACGATCGGTGTAGCGGAGACCATTGACAGAAATAAAATACTTTCCAGTCAACCAACAAAACTGGCGTGGTGAACATCTCAGGTGATGTGACGGGTTTGGGGCAGCGAATAAGGTCACGGCTTCGAGTGGAAGCGACTTAACTATTAGGTGCATCGATGTCAAGGGTGCGCCACCGCACATCCGGAAATTAAACAGGTAGGCCTTTATCTCGCGCACGACACCTGTTAGCTCTATACCCCCTTAGTAATTTTATAACGCTATTCATGGTTTATTTAATATTACTACTGACCTGGGGGTGTTTTAAATATATTATTTAGCTAATTTGATAAACGTTCTCTTCTAAATTATCGAAATAAAATGTTCCAATTATTTTAAACACTAACAATGATTATTTAATAAATAACTAATGCTAATATACCTTTACCATCCCTTCGTTTTGACATTGCCAATTTTATATCCACTGAGGCTTGAGGAAGAACCATGTTGTCTTTGATAATCCTATCAAATGCAATTTCGTGTTTTCAGACAATGACCCACTATTTCCGCATGGGTTTGTTTTGTCGGTGAGTTTCTGATGGGTATATTCAAGTGTTGATATTATTGACCTATGTTTCAAAGTGCACGTTTAACTTCACGGAGAAAAAAATTGATAGATACTTTATACTATGGAGTGTTTTTTAAAGATAAATAAACGTAGTTCACTTCTTGACGGCCTTGTATTGATGACCTTGTCAATCTCGACAAAATTACGGGATTCAAATTATCCGTTTGAGCAATCAATACGTAATACAAGGAACGTTTGTTGTGAACCTTTGTTCAGTGCGTTATTAACTTTACTTGTTAAGAGTCGAGTAGATATTTTGGTAATTATTTACTTATTTCAAAATTAGCTTAAATAAAACAAAACTCGTTTGTATACTCTAATAACCAATTTAAAAATTATAATTACATTTTTGATATGTGAGCATCACACTTATTTTTAAGTTTTTTTAAATACACACTAATCAAAGCAATAATTTCAAGAACGAATACATTTTTTGCAGCTTGTCATACTACTCGTCCAGGCTATTCGCATATTTTCACAATTTAATAGGGATTAGGTAGGTATAATTTAGAGGAAAGGTTCCCGCATTATCGTGGAGGACGAAAGTAAAACCAAATGTGTAAAAAAACTCATTACATCCGACCGGGATTTTAACACCGGCCTACCTGTCACTGACAAATTAGGCTTGATGAGATGGACGCCTTGGTCCGTGAGTCCATGGGTGCAAGTAACAACAATATAATTTTAAATAAAAACTCAGACTAAAATTGTTCAGAAAAATATTTATTCTCCGCATTATTTGTATCATTTAAGAAACTCCGTTAATATTTTTCAATCTTCAGCGATAGCCGAGGGGTCTATGCAGTGGTATTCAAGTTGGGGTGCGCGTATCCCTGGCAGTGGCGTCGAACGAAATATTATTTGGGGAAAGGGATAAACAAAGAATTTCCCAACTCTAGGTGTTCTGGAATTAGAAAAATTATTCGGTGATCAGGTGAGACAAGGGCAAAGTTGAGAACACTGGTGAGTTTGGGGTATGGAATATCCTCCGGTTAATAGGGTGGATGGGGGCTCTTCTTCGGTAAAATGGTAGAAAATGAGTCGATTATTGGGCCTTGAATTGGGATTTTAGGCGACTGTATTTTTAAAATTATTTACTAATTATGTATTTTTCAAGTTATAAGTGTTATTTGTTTTTACGTTCATCGTCGTTGCGAGTAGGAAAACTAACAAGTCTCGGCTCGTGTAAACCCCAGTTTATCACGTGATCAATTTTAAACATTACCAAACCTTCTTAAGGCTACTAGAATCTAGTAGGCTAATAGTAATAACCTTAAAACTAGTAGCCAGTAACAACGGTGCTACTAGCCTACTAGATTAACTAAGTTTTCTATACAATCTACTACAGAAGTTATCTCCTTTCCATGTTTGATGAGTTATGAAGTTGGGAACTTTTGAAGAGTCGGGATCGATATTTGGAAAATTTAAAATTTGTCTGTACAGGTCTGCGGTAGATAGCTTTCATAGTCGAAAGTACTGTGGCACAAAGTAATTCTAGAATTTCCCAACTAAATATCTCGATTCTCCACAAAATTCGTACACTCCAACATTGGAGGCCGTGACACATCCCAGTGCAACGCCCCTGGTCCCTGGGAGTACACAAATACATCTCAGGGGGTACGTAAAATTTAAAAAATATAAACACACACACATTATATTACTATATACTTCTCATTCAAAACTTACCAACAAAATACCATATAATATATTTTGTAATGTATTTTTAGTTTTATTTTAGATGTAGCTTATAGATTATGTATATCTTGCATTATTCGTCAACAACTTTAGGGGCACAATATCTGGGAGTATCCTACGCAAACAAAAAAAGGTTGAATACCACTGGTTTATGAAATCAAACTTGCATCTGGAAAACCCACAGGTGCAAAAGTACCTTTAATTAGGTGGTGGGCTCACCTGGTGGACTATTGCTTGTCGGGATGGCAAGGTCGAGGTTTTAATCCTACCCGGGTGGACTGAGGGTAGTTTTTCCCTAAGTGGTTTCCCAATCTCCCTCCACATGAATTCTACCTTTCCCTTCCCTATCCTAGTGCGGTTGGGTGGTAATACACGACCCACATAATTATTTTTATCGTAAGGCCGAACTTGTATTGTCATAGTTAAAGTAAAACGCTCAAGATGTCATACTTGAGTAATTTGAAGCTCACTGAGAGTATAATCCCAAACGCTGATAATCCTTAGCCTCAGGAAGGTGTTTGATTAATGTTGTGTTCGTAGAGCAGCCTGGTTCAAAAATAAAATAAAAATGTTGAGGTATTCTCTAGAATATGTTTTCTTTTCAACCTTTATTTAATGAACGTGACCTGACGTATATTTTGGAGTTCAGTAAAGGGTGGAGGGAACTCTTTCAATCCTTCTCTTACACCTCTAGAGCTATCAGGTAGTGTTATTATCAGGAGTCGTCGTAGCAACTGTGATAGTTGACATACGGAAAAAATAAGATATTTTATTGCTCATTCTTAGTCTAAAACAAGAAATAGGTAACTTCAATCATAAGTGGGCTGGTTTTTTCCCCGTCCCTTTAACTGAGTGGTTTGAGGGGTCGACCACAAAATGTCTAGCAGTCCTCGATTCGATTCCGGATGGTGCCATTAACTGATTGTTTTTGTGTTCGTCCCGCTATCCGACAGCATCGGTTGGCACGGTTACTAAGGGGTCAGTCTTTTCTGGTCAATTTTTGCATATAATGGGGAGATTGGAGTTCGAATCCCGTCCGGGAGTACTGGGAAATGGGATTTTATCTGTCCCTTAATAACCTCTCACTTCCCTTTCACGCAATTGAGAGTAAATGTCATACTTTTATATCCTCCTCGTCCCTACCCAAATGGTGTGAATATGCGAACAGCCCGGACAGGTAGCAAAACGGGGTGCAGCTAAAAAATATCTGAGGCGTTTTATTTTAATGTGCAATCATCTTAGTGCCGTAGCTTAAGCTAGCTTGTAATTAGTTTGCTGATATAGTCAGTGTGTCTAGAAAGTGCACGTTAAATACTCGAATTGGTGTGCTGACTCTTATTGCTCGTCCACCCAGTCCCCACGTTGGAACACATGCTACGCGCTTGTAAGAGTCACGAACTGGTCTCTTGGGACTCGAACCGTGGACTATTTCTCACACAAACTAGAAATTCTGCTGTCTGACACACAAACAAGTATTTTAAATTCCGACTTTATCAGTTTAGATGAGCCAGTGGCGTTGCTAAGCCTTTTTAGGAGGGCGGGGTTAGCATTTTTCATTTAAATTCAGGCCCCCTCTTCCTAAAATATTTAGGTTAGGCCTATACTAATATATCTGACCCATTTTAAAATCTGTAGTTTTAGGAATTAGACAAGTATTATTTACGGACTTGTATAAACGCTTAATGCCAAGGTCGCCTACATCGGTGAGCACGCAGACAAAGACGTCACTCTCATCTGATATAGTTTGCCGGGTAACAGGGAGGTTAGAATTCGAATCTCCGGCCAGGTATTATGAGGTGTTTTCCCTAAATTGTTTCCCACTCTGTTTTCACGCAAACGCAGGTACATTTTCTTTAAATTGTACTTTCCTTATCTCTATCCTGTTAGTGTGAATATACGGCTAGCCTGGGTGGGCAGTAAGACGCAATGCACGTGAAGAAATCAAACTACCAAGACCGTGTGATATTGTGATAATTCTCTTGGCAATCGAATATCCTTAGTAAATAAAGTTTGGCCCAACTTTCTAGGTACGGGGAGCATACTCAATTCAGAAAGGATAAGCATTTATAGACCTAACATTTATGGTTCTATAATGTGTGCTAACACACTTCGGTGCCCAAATTGTATAAGGCGTCACTTTCGTGTTGATACTGGCCTGCTGAATATGGGGAGATTGGGGCTCAAACCCCGGTCAGCCCTTGGTTTTCCCTAAATGGTTCCCCACTCTCATTCCACGCAAATGTGGGTAGACTACTTCCAAAACGCTTCCTTCCTTATCGCTATCCTCATTAGAGAAATTATCATATGCGTATAAACTGAACAGGTAGTAAGTGGCGAGGATAACAAATAAATAGTAAATATAATGTGTGTTTATTTCAAGAATATTATGTTGAGGATAGTCCGAAAGTCTACATGAAAAATAGGGATTCCGTTTAGTACGGGGTATTTGGTTCGATCCTACTATTTGTGTGTGTGTTCTACTATCTAGTCAGAGACTATACCCTCTATTAGTACAAACACAACCACTAGACCCCAGGACATCAATTTAACATCTAGTGAAAGGAAACAAGCTCAATTATTCAATTATACATTTTTTACCTTACCAGAAATCAGAGCCTTACGTCAGCATGAAAACACATTTCCACTGTACTATGTTTTCGTTACTGGTTTTTTTTTATCACCGTGTCTTACATGTTCAAAGGTAGGGATGAAGAATCTACCCGCATTTGCGTGTAAGGAGAGTGGGAAACAATTTAGGAAAAAACACCCTCAGTATAAGTGACTGGGATTCGAGCCCCAATCTCCCCGTCATCAGCACCAGTCTAACATGAGAGTAACGCCTTAGACCGTTCAGCCACGGAAGCAGATCTCGTTAGTGTACTTTAGTTCATTAACTCGGGTATTAAATGTTGTTGCTATCTTTGGATTAAGTTAGCTTGTAAGCCGTGTTTTCATAGGCATATTTAAATACACTTTTGCACACAGCCCGAACGGGTGGTAAGACGTGGTGCTAAAAAAACTCCCATACTTTAGATGTCGCGTATCAATTTTTAGCAATTGTTAAAGTGAAGACGGAAAGTATTATATTAGTAATTTACACTTGCACACAGTTCGGGGGCTATTAAAGCCGCTTATATGTGTAATAGAGAACTTGGTTTGAATTCAGGAGATGCCTCAAATGATTTAGTCCTACATCTTGGCTCAGTGGCAAGAATGTTTTCCACTGAACTAAATGACCTATGTTCGATTCCCAGCATGATCGAAAAATGTATTCTCGATAAAATAGAGTGTTTCCACCTTTCACGGTATTGAATTAACGTCCGGAGGACGAGGTGTTGTGTTTGTTCTAGAGTTAATTTAGTTTGTAAGCTGTGTGCTGATATAAATAACCTGGTTTAGGAGATGTATGTTAACTACTACTAGTAAAAATATTTTAAAAAATGCTAAAATGAATTACTCATTTTCCGTGTTTTTTTTTTACCAGCTATTAGATAATGAATCCGACACCTTTACTTATTCGGTAGCGTGTCTCTCTATTGAGCTAAGGGTGAGGGGTTCAATTCCTGGTATGGACGAACAATTTATCATTGGTGAAATGTGGGTTTCCCCCTTCATTGTGATGAATTAACTTCCGGGGGGCTGGATGTTGTGTCTCTTATAGAATTAGGTTAGTTTTTATACGTCGTGTGCAGATATAGTCAGTCGCTCCAGAAAGTGAACGTTCAATACCTCAAATAAATGGAAAAAAGAAAGAAATATTAGATAATGAATATGTCTCACGTATATTTTATCTGGAAGTTTAACACAACTTAATCTAGGCCCTAGGGGATAAGGATGAGATGGGTATTCAAAAGTAAAATTATTAGAAATCCCCTGAAGATGGCCCTCAGATCAGGTAACGTGTGTTTCTATCTATATGTGATATGTACAAAGTACAGATTGTAAAGCGACCTTTCGAACTTGGCACAATCAGAGTAAACAAATCCGCGACCCTGACCCTGGATTCTAGGGTCAATCCCGGTCAGTTACAATAAGGAGGTTTGACCACGTGGTGGGTTTATATCTACTCTACAGGTGAATTAACCTATGTTTTAAACGGGCTGGATAGAAAAATAATAAAAAGTTAAAACCATTTTAGTCAAAAAACGGCGAATGTCCAAGGTCATTGTTTAAATTGATCGATGAGATGAAAGTTTTAAATTAAATTTATGACAAGGAAGGTATGAACCACTTGAAACCCGTATCGGTGGCCAAGTGGTCAAAGGCGTCACTCTCGCTCTCGCATTAGACTAAGTGACGGGGAGGTTGTGGTTTGGATCCCGGATAAATATATTGAGGGGGATTTTTTCCTTATTTGCTTCCCAGTCTCTCTCTCTACGCAAATGTGTGTACATTGTCTCAACATGTTACCTTTCTTATCCCTACCTTGTAAGTGTAAATGTGTGGATACCTCAGACAGCTAGTAAGACAGGGTGTACAAAATATGTTGTTTATTTATTTGAGGTATTTAAAGTGCACTTTCTAAACCGACATAACACGACTTATAAACTAACTTAAATCTAGACCAGACACGCCATCCAGCTCCCGGCCGTTAGTTCATTATTTAGAAAGCAGAAACCCACATTTCACCAATGATAAATTTTTCGGCTATGCCAGGAATCGAAATCGGTACCCTTCGCTCAGTAGACAGACGCGCTACCGACTGAGCTAACGTGTCAGACCGCACAGAGAAAATCAATTTGAAATAGGGTCATAGGATCAAAGACCCTTAAAGGTTGTACACACTGACCTATTTCTCGGGATGTGGTTAACGGTACCGTAATCGCGGATCAGATTTGTTTGACGTAACCTACGACGGGGCTGTAACCAGCTGTAATGGTATTGGTGGGCGTTAGCTGCTTCCATGCTTCCACGTTCGTTACGTAATATCAGGATCATCATTTGGAGGCGGCACAACTTGGCCACGGGCGGCACTGACAATCATTAGGCTAGTTCATCCGCTAATTGTTGGAGAGTTTTTGGATGTTTGGACGCGCACCGCACTTTACTACCCATCCGGGCTACCCGAATATTTACACTAATGTGGGTAGGAACGAGGGATAAAAGATTTAAAGGAAATGTATCCACAGTTACATGGAGGAAGAGAGGGAAAACTACTCTCAGTGCCCCGGTTGGATTTGAAGCCTGCTCTTCTTGTATTTGGCAGTCCAGACCATTGCGAAAGTGACGCCTTAAAGCAGTGGTCTCAAACTCAAAACAGTCCAAGGACCAGATTCACAAACTCGGGGCGTGTTGCTGGCCACAGGCTATAGAAACAGGTTTGCTAAACTTTGGTTTTTGGAGCGCTTCTTACTACCCGCTTGGACTATAAACATTTTAATCACGCTAGTGGGTGAGGGATGAGGAAGTTATGATTTAGAGAAAATGTGACTGCATGTGAAGGAAGGGAGTCTGGGAAATTATATAAAGAAAATCACCCTCTAAACATCAGGTTGTAATTCAAACCCTGACCTCCCCGACAATGGAAAACTAAATCAGAAGAGCCTGACGTTTAGTCCATGCGGTCAACAATGTAAGTCTGTGTTATCTATTCGATACTATGAAGGCGTATCATTAGTGTGTTTTTAAAATTTTTAAAACTTATATTTTCCTAGGTATGTGTGTGAGTTGGCAAAATACTCGAAGCAATAGTTGTGAATAAAATACAAATTCCTATATTCAAATATTTAAAACTCTACAAAAAAAAAAGCTCATTTTAAAATAATTCTAAGTGTTTTTGTTATTCAAAATTACGTAAGGCACACCTAAATCAAATTATTATTTAGTGTGTGTAGAGTGTAGATACATGATTGCAGGCCAGATAGTAAAAATATCGTAGACAAGCGGGCCAGCCAAATATTTTTCGTGGGCTGTGAGTTTGTGAACGCTGCCTTAGACCATTCGACCACCGATGCGGTGTTTTGAAACGTTACTAGGTATGTAATAAGAATACAGAATGAAGACTATTTTTAGGACCACAATAACCCTTTCTGATAGTCCAGAAGCTACTCTGTGAATACAGAGAGACTTTATTCACCTGTCTTACAAATATATATGCCTTGGTAATTAGACAACATTCCATATACATTGTTGGACTATCCTAATTTAACTATAAGACAAGCACAGCTGTCAGATCCAAGACCACTAATTTACCGTATTAATGAAGTGCAATAAACCCAATCTACAACTATACCTCCTAGACGCATATCGGGGAGAAAACCCAGACCTTTATACAATTAGTTGGAAGTAGCACCTAGTGGGGGGTCGTTAAAAAAATGACAACTTTAGAAGAACCTTTCAGTAAATAAAATTACTGTATATTAAATCTAGGCTATTATATTGATTATAAACCTATTATTTAACAAACTCATATTCTACCGGAGCTAGACAGCATAAATGTTCGTACTTTTTGAATTTATTGAAACAAATCACCTTCAAGGCGTTAAAAAGATCTGCGGTTTATCCTTAGTCTTCTTTAGAAGACAACCAACTTCGGTGGATGCATTGTCTAAGGCGTGTCTCTCACAATAAACTGGACTGTCGATAGTCAGGAGATCGGGTTTGAATTCCGGTTGTTGTACTTATGGTGGTTTTCTCCAAATATTTTTTCACTCTTTCTTCACGAAAATGGAAGTACACTTCTTCTACATTAAACTTTACTCATACCTAACACATGAACATAATTAGTATATTTGCTCATAACCAAAACAGGTAGTGAGATGCGGCGCTAAAAATTAATCGAACACACTCACTATAAGCAAAACCAGTGAAATAATTAAACCATTTAAAAATCTCTTCAATTTTTTAAAAATAAATAGGTATATTAAAATCATTAAATCTATTTATCTTCTTCCACTTTAACTTTCGTCAATTAAAGAATGCAGCAACCCGCTCATTTCTGGCACGAGCGTGGTCGTACATCTAATGTTCCGGTTAATCTACCGTGAGATGGGCTCTTAAGAAAGTCTTATTCGTGACTGTGACGTTGTTCATTCTGTGACGGAAATGTGTGGAATATCTGCGGGTCGACAAAAAGGCTGGATGACATGAGAAAGTTGTTATGTAGGTCAACTTCAGGACTAGAGTAGGTCGGCGGTGCGCACATCGGTCAGGAGTCGCCTTTCTGACCTTTCAAAAGGTGGGAAGATACAGGTGCTTGCAGCTGGTGAAGTTAGGCGGGAAACTCTTCTGCAGAGGGAAGACGTGGATGGAGGTTTGGGGAAATGAGTAGCCGGCGAGTTTACCGAATAGCAATTTTTCGAAAATCAATTTTTCGAAATTCAATTATTTGAAGTTTAATTTTACGAAAACATATTTTTCGACATAGCAATTTTCCGAACTAATAGTTTTTCGAAAACATCTTTTTCGAAAATCAATTAGGTGAAAATATTTTTTTCTAAATTATTCTTTCGGAAATAAATTTTTCGAAATGCAATTTTTCGATCTATAAATTCTTCGAACGAGAAGTTTTTCGAAAACCAGAAAACTAGACTTGATAAACCTGCCATTTAGTCCGCGTGTCCACCGTTGTGAGTGTCATGATGTTCAATGTAGGCTACAATTAACAAAAACACTGCATATTTTGATCTATTGGGAATTTGACTGGAAGAGTTGGCGTAATGGCTGGTGGTTGGTACTCCTGACTTCAACTCGGGCGGCAGGGCTCCAATTCCTAACGGGTGCATTGAAATTAGTCCCCACACAACGGACCCCTCTCCTCCCAATTGCTAATTTCCCTCTCTTCAGACGAATCCAGGTGCATTTATTTAAAACTCAAAGGCACACTCCTCATCCCACATATGAAACTATGACGTCATGAAAGAGGTGTTACGCCCCTGCCTTCAGCTCAATGTCACGTTCCGTCACGCAAGCAACCAACCCTTGCCGGTCCCCCCTGCGACGTCATGAAGAGAGCATCTCGTGTTGTGCCCCACACACACGAGCAATGTTTACTCACTTAAGTCAGTAGAGAAACTTATGTTCAAACATTTACGAAATATTTAGTGGAATAGCTTCTACAACACGCATTCACGCGGTCTTCGTGTTTATCCATGTTTCAAGGTTATCAACCAAAACATAATTATTTTCAGAAAACGGATGGGTTATGTATACATTAAAAGCTTCGTGTGTATTTTGAAATCAACCAATTTTTTCCATCATAACTATGTGTCTATAAATTACATTTACTAACTAAAACCCCTTCCTGCAAAACTTTTTTCAAAACAAAGTTATTTCGTTTTAATTTTGTTTGTAAAACACGGAATATACTGCTAAATTTGCCAACGTAAAACCACTCTAATCTTTTTTTTTCAAGCGCTTGTCATTGATGGGGTTGGGACAATGATATCATGTGCCATAAAATATAAATTATGATAATAATATTAATGTGGTGGGCGGGGCTAATGCTCTAGATCTTACCTCTGCTCTCCTGGCTTACAGAGACATTCATTTCTGAACTGGGGACACCATTAAGGATGATAATATATTAATGTTTGGGCTTTTAAAAAACCACAAAATAATTTATAAGTCTAAATAATTCTTATTTCAACATACCTCGTACTTTCAAAAATCATTATAAATAAGTTTTGCTAATATATTTAAGGAAGTTTAGAAAAAGAAGAAAGATTAACTATAACTGTTACAGCTGGGTTGGCATTGCACACTATTGCTCCATTCGCTTCAAATAAACATCTCTGAACTTTAAGGACTGTTAATCTATAAAGTTAAGCACACGTTTCAATGATAGTTACTTATTTTATCAATAGTGGCCATTATAGTTGGCTGTTCACACGGTAATAGTTTACTTATACTGAATTCAGTACTAAGTTATGTACGAAAACATCTCTTGTGAGTACGGGCCATAATAAGTTGTCTCACTTTATTTGTAGACGATATACTATGTCCTTTTCTTACAAAAGCTTTCTCGACAAAATGTCTTCCCACGCTCGAGGGCTGTTACTCGCTGGACATTTACAAACATTTATACACTATTTTAGCTCCAGTGCTGGGTTGAGTGGATGGATACCTAAAACTAGATCTAGTAACATTAACAATTATTGTTGTAAACAGGTCCGTAAAGTCGTGGACGAACTATATCTACGTCTGTAAGGTAATGACTGTTTTTCGATCAAGACTTGGAATTGCGATTGCCTCAAACCACAATTATTGTATTTATTAATAGACTGGTGCTTGCATCACCTTGGGGTTCCATAGATAAACAGTTTCTCCTCAATACTACACAGAGTTGGACGGAGGTAAGGTCAAGGATCGGCTACTATTTAAAAGGTAGACAAATCATAATTGATCGAGAAAATCGAGACTCTATTATAACTTGGACATTTGGCATTTCGTCTGTCTGTCCAGATCTTTATTGCATGATAACTGTCAAAGGTGCAGGGATATTCTTGGAATCTAGGCCAAACAACTTATGTACAAGGCTTTCCGATCTTATTATTCGTTTCAAGATGGCAACCGCTAAAAAATTTGTCTCTTTCTTCTGAGATAACTTCCAAATTCGTGGACCAGTTTTAACGAAATTTACTAAACATATAAGCATTCTTTGAACCTAGGGAAAACGATGTATTTAGGCTACATAGTTTCTCAAAATGGCTATTCATTTCAATATCGTAGCCGTTATAAAGGTTTTTCATTTAATAGCGCCATCTAAAGTGATTTGAATTATACATTTTAAACAATCGATCGAGTACCTAGAGTGAATTTGTTTAAATTTTGGCACATATTGTGAGAATGACGTCTTAAAACTCGTGGACATCAGCTATTATATCTGAATATAATGCACTATTAAATATATTATTCATTCGTTTTTTTATATGACTTGATCTCCAAGGAAAAATATCAACTTCAACTTCAAGGAGAAATATTAAGACTTCAGTTACGACAAGAACACGGAGGGAGCGTTATGCATATCACTAACTCGCTGGTAGAACCGGGGGCAGGGGAGGGGCTAGCCCCTCCTGGAAATAATTTACTCTCCCCCTGAAATAATCCCCCCCTCCTCCCTTGAAACAAGCATGCCCCTTCTAGATTTATTTCACTCCCCTTTAATGTTCTCGAATATGAAACGAAAATATGACCTTGCATCAAACTCTCTCTAAATATCTTCTAGAGGTATCTAATTTTAAAAATAATATCCAGGTGAGGGCACTTTAAATATCTTCTAAAGATATCCTATTTTCAAAAAATTGCTGGGAGAAGCTCACTTTAAATAGCTTCAAGAGAAGTAACTTATAGTTTTATAAAGATTTCAAGAAGAGGTCCAATATAATAATTACCACCGCGTCTTACTACCCATTCGGGTTATACGTTAGGACCACTATAGATAGTATTTAGGGCAGGCGTGTCAAACTAATTTGATCATAATGACCACATTTACAATTCAAAATACCGAGGACGCAATATTGCAATTATTTTAAAAATTATTTCTCAAGTAAAAATGACTACAAATTAACGTATATTGCTTCGATTTTAAGACGCCATCGATTGTGAAACTCAGAACAACTTTTCCCTACCACCAAAAGAAATAAATGGTACGACACGCACAAACTTTCTCACATTGTGTATTAAAACTTTGAAGAAATGTAAAAAAAAATATGTTTTTAATAAACTGCCCTTTAATAAGTTTTTAATCATAAAAACAAACACATCATCTTGTTAAGCACAATAATCACTTTATACTGTACATATTAAACCAAAATGTTCAAATATATTTTTAAAAATTCAAATTTTCAAAAACAAATTATTTGTAAGCTACCCTAAATATTTTATTTGTAAAAACAAAACCATATTCTTATTTATCATGAAAAACAATTAACATATTCCCACTTTAAATTCATTCTTCAAAGTCAACTTCCAAAACATTTGAACGTTTTATAATTCGTTGAAACTAAACTACCCTTAGATTAATTTATTTTAGATAAATAAAAATAAATTATTATTGATATGTAAAATAGTCTCCAGATATCAATTTTGAACCAAATCACCAAAGCTAATTTTTTAAAAATATTTGAATTAAAAAACATACCCATAAACTACCCATAAATGAGTTTTTAACCCCCAAAAAAGTACACAATGTTATTTGTAATGTCAAACACTCCCAAAATATCCATTTGGAACCAAATATTTAGAGCCATTTGTAAATAGTTCAAGTTTTTGAAAAATAAATCATCACTAAACTACCCTTAAACGAATTTTTGCCCAAGAACCAATTATATAGTGCTATTTGTCATGTAAAACAAATCCTAGATGAGGATTTTAAACAAAATCCTTAAAGTCATGTTCGAAAAATTTGGAATTCAAAAAAATTACTCATCAGTAAACTACCCTTAATTGAAGGGCTAGGATAACTTTTTTTTGGTGGTATAGCCCTACTAAATCTAGATCAAGTTTGAACAAAATCCATCTAGCCGTTTTGGATCCGTGGCCAGATACAGACTGACTAATAAACAGACGGAAAGAAAAGGGGGCAGACAGAATGTTAAAATCCGACTTTTTGGATTTGTGTTCACATGACATGTAAAAATTTCACAGCATCTCGAGATCAATCTTTTTTCGTGATCACAATAACTTTTCTTGATATGAGAAAGTAAAAAAGCTTTGATTGTAAGAAAATAAATAAAAATTAAACGCTAACATATCCTATACACAATACATATTTTTATTACAGAATTAAATTTACTAACAACAATAGTATCTTATTTATCAGTAGATATGTTATTCATTTCTTATTTATGACTTCGGTGGCCGCGTCGTCTAACGCGCTACTCTCCCAGTAGACTAGACTGCCGATGACGGAGAGATCGAGGTTCGAATCTCGGCCAGGTGTTTTGAGGGTGGTTTATCCAAAATGATTTTTCCTAGCTTGTAACTCAAATACGGGTACACTTCCTCTAAATATAGCCTACCTAATCCCTAAAACCCCGGCGTAATTATCACATGAGCATATAACCCGAACATAATAACTTACATCGTTTTCTGAGCCATCGAGAGGGTTGATCGAAAAAGACGATTCTAAGACGCTGCCCGTTTCCATGGACGTTTAAATAGGAAAAACGAGCATCTTTGGATCGAAGAAATACGAGTACCTTTTTCTTACAAATAGAAAATTAAATAATAAAAAAAACCTTTATTTTTCCCCAGGAATTTTTGCAGTGTTTATAAAACTTTCTTTAGAAATTTGAGCCTCTTTATAAGGTTTTGAATTTGATGTAATAAAATGAGGTATTTCTACAGGTTTGATAAAAAAATAATCGAGCCCCATTATATATTGACTAATCATAAGGTCCACGGGCCGTATATAATCATGGGTTGGGTCACGGGTTGGGCATGCCTGTTCTAGGGACATCAAAAGTAATTTTTTTTAAAAGAACCATTCCAAACAGCTTCTAGGGGCATCGTATTTTTTTAAATTGCCGGGGGAAGGCCCATAAACCCCTCTTTAGGATTGGAGAGTAAACCCCTTAAAAACCGCTTTATTTTTGCTAATTGCATCCAGCTCCACAAATAAGTTTACGCTGCCACTACCCCCCACACTGATATTGTATTGACAAAGCCGGTGACGCACGACTGATGATGATGATGATGCTATGTGTGGCAACAGGGGCTAGGTTACACATGAAACTGCGAGTTAACGTTCCCAGTAGAGGGTGGCAGCCGGGGGGGAGCTGACGAGAAGAGGAAACTGTCGTTTAGTGCTGGATGGCGGTGTTAACCTTCCATCAGCGTGGGAACAAGGATAACACCAATCTATTAGCGGGTCTCTTCACCACTTGACGGATGCCGAAACAGGGTTCTTAATCAACACATTATTAGTTGGGGTATTCAAGGTGACATGGAAGTCACCGCGCGTTAAGGTGGGAGGAAAGACCAGTGTTTTCGCACTTTTTATAACAAAATAATTTTTGGCCAAAATAAATAAAATATTGCTTCAGTACAAAAATAGAGTTTAATATTTTACTCACATTGTGATATCAATAGTTGTTGAATATTTGTCGTGAGCATAGCGGTATTAGATGACAAACTTTTTAAATGTAGTGAAAAAGTTGTCATAAAATTCCAGGACACCCTTGAAGGATATTCAAGAACGGTTGAAGTCATCCTGTGAAGCAAATTAAGCTCTATTTTTGTACAAAGGCCATATTTTATTTATTTTTGACTAAAAAAAGTTTTGATTAAAAACCCGCAAAAATACTGACCTTTTGCTCGCGTCCCCTACATCCCCACCTTAAGGGTGCTGTCTACCTGAAGGAAAATATATCATCACACTTAGGTATTCCTAATGGGAATGGTGGATGTGATGCTTTAAAACCTTTAAAACAATTCTGAATTTACTTAAATTGGTCTGTTTGGGATCTGTAAAAAATTGTCTATCTGTCCGAAGAGTAATGGATCTATGTTTCTAACCATTTACAATACTTTGATATAAGAACTGCGATATTTATTGTGAAACGTGCTTGAAAATGAGCTAATTTTACGTTTTAATTAATTTAGTTTAGTTTCACCTCCATTTTGGCGGTAAACATATGTTTAAATAACAAAACACTTCTTAAGAGAAGTGGGATTTTTGTACGTCTGAAACGGGTATCAGTGCTTTAGCAGGGAAAATGAAGGTTAGAGTTAAGATGGAATGCACTAGCATTCGCCTTCAAATAGTCTGGAAAAAACACATTTTCTACCAATAAAATTTACCCAGCTGGTTTTTGAATCCTGGGCTTTCATTTCAGACCCCAACACCTTATTACTGACCAGATTTGTTAGCTTTAGGGTTAACTAAATTGACAGAAACAAAAAAATACACTATATAATCTTTTATTACTAGGATAGTACTTTCAAGTTTTAAAACTAAAAACTAAACACACATCTAGATAAAAGCTCTTATAACCACTAAGCCACACAGATCAGCTCTAGCGATTATTGAAAAAATAACGTGATTAGAAACAATGTTTCCAAATTGGTTGTTTTTTTCTGCTAGAGTAAGCCCCCTTTTTTTTAGGCCAAAATAAATAAATAGTGGCTTGCACCATTTTATAGCATTTATGAGTTGTACTGTAGTTTTTTTAGGGGAAAATACTTAGAGTGTTTTTTGTCTTGTTGTCTTGATTTTAAAGTAATCTTGAGGTGAGGTAGGTGAATGCTAATTAGTTTTAGATTTGTGGCTCTACTGTACTTTTCAAGTGGGCCTGAAAATATTATCTGCAAAATCCAATATTGTCTCTTTTTATATATTAAAATGTTAAGAATAATAAACAATATTTATATAACTTCAGAGATTTTGCCAGACCAATATATTTCGAGCATGTAAAGTAGATTACATTTGTATTTTATTTGATAGGTTTTACTGTGCTTAAAAAAATTGAACTTCAAAAAATCTACCTTTATTAAGCTCAAGTCAAGCGGAAAGCTAAATTCTTTTTATCACTTCTGGCGGGATTTCTGTAATAAGAGTTGGCAACACTGAATATAAAGTCGACACAAGCTAGAATTAGAATTATAGTTAAAAATAGACATCACAGAAAATGAAATTTTTATTAAACAGCAGCAGAAATAGTCCGTCGATATTCTAGTTAGGCGTATCAACTAAATCTCAAGTGAAGAGCTTGGAATGGACTAGACGTGTTTCAAGATTGGAAATGTTGCCATAACACGTCTTCTGAAGGGGGTCTTTATTTTTGAATCTATTCAGTACTTTCTTTGGAGTAAATTCATGAAGTTCGGGACCCTGCCAAGATAAGACGCCTGATCCCAGCTTATAAGTCACCCATTCAACTTATCCGTAGACACGCATAGGTGGATAAACGGTCGGGAAATGTACTGTATTGCCTGTGAAGGAGAGGTCGGTATTCTAATCCCAGCTTAGTGTACTTAGGGTGGTTTATCCTAAATGGTTTCTCACTCTCCCTTTGTGCAACTGTGGCTACATTATCTTAAAACTCTACTTCCCTAGTAATTAGTATAAACATGTGGATAGCCTGGATGGAGAGCAAGATGTAGAGCTCAACAAAATATTCTCAAGAAGAGAAATGGATGAAGATGCTAGGAACGCATTATTTAGTCGAAATTATTTTATTTGCGTTCATTTTCACATATACAATATATTTTTTTGCCTAGTTAAAATTTTTTTTACTGAAAATTATTTGTCACTATGCCTTTTAAACATATTTATTTTCACTACCCTCACACTTAAATATATCATTTAAGGTCTAAAGGGGACCATGGCATTACGTTTAGTCGGTGGTGCTATGTTTGTTAGAATTATTATTCTACCCCAAATAATAAACAGCCAATCTTATAATGAGGTTTTTTGTATCAACATTTCCAAATTTATATACTCTGGAATTAATTGCTGATACTTCTATTATTATTATTATTATTATTATTATTATTATTATTATTATTATTATTATTATTATTATTATTATTATTATTATTATTAATGTAAAGCATTCATGGATCGACGTAGGCTACTGATGGTAACACTTTCAGGGACTCATTGTGGCAAAACTGCATCTGCGCAAGCACCGGAAAATTGTTGGTAATTAAGTATTTGCACCGTGCCTTACTCCTTCTATGGGCCAGCTGCAAAAAAACCCAACATAAATTAGATAGTGATGAGGAAGCTATAATATTAGAGTAAATGTACCCACATTGCATGAAAATAGAGAGGAAAAATCCCTCAGTACCTTCAGCGGTATTCAAACACTGAACTTCCCATCATCGAAAAACCAGACTATACGAGGCTAATGCCTCAGCCCCACGGGTCGAAGTATGCGCGTGTGCGATTAAATAGTCGACAGTTATGGGAGGGATTCACTACTGAGCACATAGTCTTTATCGTCAGTCCACAAAACACTTGCAGTTTTGTTGGTTCTTCATGGTAAATGCACGGGAAAGGTGTAGAGGGAATTGTAAATATTATTTTCCGTGGTAGTATCATTGCGAGAGAGGGGGAAGAATACTTTCTCTCGTGTACCCCCTCCCCAATGTGAAATACCCCATGTCTTCCTGTGCAGTCGAGTTTTATGTCTAGCTCAGAGTGACAGTTTTTTCCTTGGCATTTTCTGGTATAGCTGTTCTAAATATACCGATGAAAGCAGGAGAAAGTAGTTGCCATTTAAATGGTGATTAGTACACCTTATAGCAGGCATACCAAACTTGCGGGCCGACATACAATGTGGCCCACTTTATCTTTTTATAAACGTTATAGAAATATACCTACCACTAATTTTGGAATTATGACATTTGGAAATTTTATTGTTCATTATTTGGGGAAATCTAGCAATTGATGCTACTTTACATCAATTTTACTCTTTATTCACCAAAAATCGATTCCCTAAAAACCTGGATTAAGTTTTCGCACCAAATCTGTGCAATATTTGGCCAGTGGCAGCACGCAAGTGTGTGAACAGTTGTTTTCTATTATGAGAAGGAACAAAAACCCGAGATCAAGTCTTACGGACACATTAATTTTGTCAGCAATTATGAAAGTGACTTCATACATACATACATAAATACATAACCACACATACACATACACATACAAACACACACACACACGCCGTTACCTTATGGGGTAGGCAAGAAACTGTGCATATAACTAAAAAAAACTCCAAACTTAATCCATCCTCACTAACTTTCTCCACACTTCCCTATCCTCCCTTCGATTCAACAACATCCAGACACAGAGTCATACATGCTATTTTATGACTTTTTTTAAATATTATTTAGCACCGCGTCTTACTACCCGTTCGGGTTATACGCTCAAGTACTAATTACGCTAATGAATTAGGAATTTGGAGGGTTGAATTTAGAGGAAGTGAACCCGCATTTGCGTGGAGGGAGAGTGGAAAACCATTTAGGAAAAACCACCCCCAGTTCACCCGATCGAGATTCGAACCTCGATCTCCCCGTCCTCTGCGGTAGAGCTCAACACGACTAGCGCGTTAGCCAACTACGCCACCGAGGCGGGTTATTTTATGATTAAAACTTTTAATGTTTCTCTTTTTCACAAATTCTTCTACAACATTTAACCACGTCTTACATGGTCTGCATCTTTCTTTTGACCCACACACTCTACCTTCATATATTTGCTTCGTCACTCTATCCACACTCATTCTCTCAACATGCCCAAACCAACGTAAGGCACCTCTTTAACATTTACCTATTGCAGTGGTTTCCAATTAGCTAAGTACTGCGGACCCCTTGTTTTTCAAAATCCAAGCCACGGACCCCCTAATTTTGAAATGTTTTATTTCTCTATGGTAACTATCTGGGCGAAGCAATTTTTTTTAGTATGGTAGACCCTAGTAAGCAAAGAATTTTAGGTAGACTAAAAAACATACCATAAATTTCATGATATTACCACTAAACAATTACATTGATTTATTCAGGGGAAAAAAGACGAATCTAATTTTAATAAAGTCTATTACAAGTGAACATGATGTGATGGGATAAATCATGTCTCTTTTTGTTCCGAACAATCCCTTCCACACCCGGTTCAATATTTCCTACTTTTATTCTCAAACCTAGATCAATATCGAACTTGTTCTTCATGTAACAAAATGCCGAAAATGTTTGTTCACAACGGTATGTGGAACAAAAAGGAACTAGATGTTTCAAAGCTGTGTAATAAAATGCCCCAGGTGTCCGTGAACCACCAATTGGGAACCATTGACTTAATGGATTCCCTTTCAAACCACACTCCTCCAGCACCCATTCATTACTGACTATGTCCATACGAGTTTCTCTAAATACAGTTCTTAAATATCTCATTCCAACCGCATCAAGCTTGCTCTTTTGTTTCTTCTGACAAACCCACGCTTCACATCCCTACAATGATGTTGGCGTTTACACATTTGTAAATACTGCCATCTTGCCTCTTTCGATATTACTTCATTCTTTGCAAGAAAAAGTTTCAAACTTATGCGAAAAATAAATAAATTAGGTCTTAATTATTTTTATAAACTTAATTTTCTGATTTTAATACTTGTTGCTGGATATGATGTGCATTTCCCCCCCATATTTAGCTTCACTATCAGCTAAGAATAAAACAGTTCCGGTAAAAGAATCAGATAATTGAAACCCATGCAGGGTCAGGAGGGGTGTGTATTAATAATCAAGGCTGTTTTTGTCTGCAGTGGACCGGATAGACCCGACGTTAGTGACACATTCAAACACCAAGCGCTGTAGTCGAAACGTGAGAATGAGAAGATAACTTAAATCGCTGTTATTGCTTCATTGAAACTCATATTATAATGTTTCTGCTGTTAGCATCTTTAGGATAAATTGAACTGGGGTGTAAACTTTAAAACTTTGTATATTGGGGGTTCATTCATTCCATTTAAACAGGTGAACTATTTCTCTAAATATTCAAAGGAACTTTTCCAGCTCACATTTCTACCACTATTGCCAAAACTGTTGTTGACACTCTTTGGAAAATTAACCTCTAACGAAGTGTGATCTTTTAGAAGGGGTAATCTGATAATCTACTCCGTAATGCATCCCCCACTCTTCTAAATTTTAAACTTATATTTTCCTCCCAATAATTTTAATTAAAATAAATATAAAACACATATGACATAATAGCTAGTGAAGCGGTGGGGAAAGGGAGATGTATTTAAAACCACCCCCTACTCTGGAAACAAAGTGACGTGCAACATTGGAGGAAATTGGGTTTATTGTGCTCCTTGCCGCACAACTTAATCACAATCAAGAGAGGTAATGAACCTCATTTGTCTCGCGTTCTAAGTAGACACTACCAAAATGTTGGGCATGCGCAGTCCGGAATTTCCAAATGGTATTGTATCCTCTCTCGTTTGTGGAAACGCATGCTATTCGTTCCATTCAGAGATTGACACGTGAGTCCAGAACATATAACCATCGAATGACTTGACTGTTTCATGTTAAAAATAAATGTTCTTTGATATTAAACTGTTAACAGTTGTTAGAACTGGATCCTAGCACGCCTAGTCACGGAAATTAACTACTCTGTTTAAAGAACCCTTTATAAATGTTCATACTGTTGAAAATTGTACACCTTTTACTGTTCTGTTTACAATCTAAGATAGCGCCACAACTTTTTTTATTCCTTTATTTCCTTCCTGTGGCCGCTACAAGGTATGTTTACGTTACCACGTGTGAAGAAGCCTTATCTTATCTTCACAGTTCTATATATAGGCTTACAATGGCGGGGGTGGGGACCACCGTAAGTCCAGCACCTCGCTGGTGCTGTCGTTAACTGGGATACCTCGGAGAGATGTCGAAATACATTTCTAACAGACAAAAATTAGATTAGCGTTCAACACCCTGGCCCAGGCTCTTCCTTGAGGTCAGAATAGATTGTAATATTTAAAGCCAACTAATACTCTTCAAAATAGTATAAACGTTATTTTATAATCACAAGTGGAAATCTTCATCCAACATACCCCATGGATCAACGACGGTAAAATATTTCATTATTATTTTTTGAAAGTTTTGTTATCATAACCTTTATTTTAAATTAGTAGGTCTCCGTTCAACATCAAGTTTATTAACAACCTAATCTAAGGAACAGGAATGAGGAGAATAATTTAAAGTACGTGCACCCGAATTTGTGTGGAAAGGGATTCGGTAAACCACACTTATAAGACGAAAACCACCATTCAGAGATTATAAACTTTAGGGTCACTGACAGTCCCCCATATTTCAAGCGTGGTGCTTTAGATCACACGCTCACTGGTACAAAGACTGGTTAGTCAATATTTTAATAAATTAATCCAACGTAACAGGATAGCTATGGTGAATTTCGAGGCATAGTTTTCAAATCCTCTTTTCAGTCGAGGCCGGGGTAAATTTCACAATCATCACTCTTACAGTTTCCTTGTAGACAATCTAATAGCTCGAACCCCGCCTAGGTGGCTTAGTTAGCTAACGCGCTAGTTTCGTGTTGAGCTAGACTGCTGAGGACGGGGAGATCGAGGTTCAAATCTCGCTTGGGTGAACTGGGGGGGAGGGGGGGGTATTCTTAAAGGGTTTTCCACTCTCCCTCAACGCAAATGTGGGTTCACTTCCTCTATATTCAACGTTCCCAATTCCTAACCCATCAGCGTAATTAGTATTTGAGCGTATAACCCGATCGGGTAATAAGACGTGGTGCTAAATAAATAAAATAAATATAATAGCTTGAATGGAGAGAAGATGAGTATAATTTTCAATGAATGCATCAGAATTCGCCTGAATAGAGGATTAGAAACTACCAAGTAACCTAAGAAAAACCCTGTCTTTTTTTCATTTTCGATTCATTACAATATCTTAATTTGCAAGGCTGTTTTCTCATGTATAACCCATGAAGCATAGATAATATTTTATGATACCGAAAACAAAATTCTCAAGATTTTAACGAAAATTGAGTTTTGAATTGAGCATACAAAAAAAAAAAGAGTAAATGTATGTGACGCGTGTCGCGTCTGTTAGCGCTCCAATCAACCGATGAATGACAGGGCCCGTTATTATATTATTTGTGGATCCTCGCTTCACTAGACTGGTAGAGGCGCTACCAGTGGATTGTGCCGTTACCGGGCTTAAAGTACCGTTACCGCTCCCCTTACACCCTACCTGGCGAGACACTCGGACAAGGAGGTCGTGAGTTCAACAACTCACTGGGTCTGTTTACACTACTTGGTGCACGTCACATGGGTCCCGTGGTCAGGAAGGTGGACTACAGGTCTTGAGGGCTGTACGTCACATGGGTCCCGTGGTCAGGAAGGTGGACTACATGTCTTGAGGGCTGTACGTCACAGGGGTTTCGTGGTTAGGAAGGTGGACTACAGGTATTGAGGGCTGTACTTCACAGGGGTCTCGTGGTCAGGAAGGTGGAAACTGCAGGTCTAGATCACATGGCCCTTCTATAGAACACTGCACACGTCACTAGATAAAAATGCCCATCAATTATTTTCTTGTAAGGTGTAACTTCTTGCTGGCCAACTTGGACAAAAATTTGCTTATATATTTCAACAGCATGGTCTAACTTAAGCGATTGTTTACATATATATGCTATATGCTATTCCAAAACGTATACTTTAATATTTTGGCATCTTTGTTAATCCCTGCACACATGTCACAATTTATTATTTATTGCTACCCCAAGTTTGTGCCGTTTTAACACCCATGATTTAAAAAAAATTTGTTTGCAAAACTCATTGTAATCAATAGCATGTGCCTTGTAGACATAAGAACGCGTCCTGTGTCAGCCATTTATATTGAACAAATTTTGTGATGTAAATAGAGATAGTCCTGTTTGCTAAATGCGTATTATTTTAATGAATAGTTGTGTCTTTATTAGCAACCAAATAGGTAATAAAAACATTTATAAATTAAAATGATAGGATATTTAACTACAAATAATGAGATATAGGGCCTATATATTTGAATTTTTTAAATATTAAAAAATAAATTTCAAAATAAGCATTTATTCATATTTTTAATTTTCAGGAACGATTAAGTAAATATTTTGAGTGAATACTAATGATTAAAAACAAACACCTAATGGTTATCTTATATATAATTTGACCATCCCGTTTCCGGTAATGGAAACTACGAGAAAATGGCTAAACAGATTTTAACATTTTAGAAAACATTCTAAAAATGGTTGGAACAGATTTTGACAAACGACCTCTCATTTTAAAGGTTATAGGTCCAGGATGTCAGCAAAAACAGTAGTTTCCAACGATAATCTGATTTCCTAGCGAATTTTTAGCTTTTCGTTCTTTGTTTACATCACCATGGAAACCCTGATGTGTTCGTGATTTTATACCTGTAAATAAAATATTTTTCCTTAGTTAAAACAAATAACTCATTCTGTAAATAAAATATTTCTCCTTAGTTAAAACAAATAACTCATTCTGTAAATAAAATATTTCTCATTGGTTAAAAATAATAATTCGTTTTTCTGTAAATAAAATATTTCTCTTTGGTTAAAATAATATATCAACTCCTAGTTAGGTCGTATGGTGCAACAATTAATATAAAAATTATGGCAAAAATGTAAGTATATATACTAAACAAAGCAATGATAGTAGGTTGGAAATACTATCATTTTGTTCGCACTGGTACTTTTTCCTCTGCTTTATTTTGGAATATTTACCACTGATCACAAAATGGCCTTTATAATAGCCGGTCTTGGCACATCTTATACATACATTCTTTGATTGAGGGAATTAATTTTCTAGACTGAGGAAACAATTTTCGTTATTGAAATGTTATCGTTAAATCGTATTTAAATCAACAATATTGATTATAATTCGCAAACTATGAGGTTAAGTAGTCAATTTCGCGAAAGTATTTTATGTTTTATTTCGCGCGTGAAACGATATAATACATGTAAATATTATGTTTTGGTATGTATTAAAATTTCGAAAAATTGATAAAATGATCTTGAAATGTATTTAAATAGCAATTTTAACTGTTTACGTGATCATTTTTACTTTATATCGACACCTTGGAGTAAAAGTATTGGGATCGTAAAAATAATCTAACTCGAGGTTTTGTTCAGTGTCGACGTTTCAGGAAACAAAAAAAAAAGTGGTTTTCGCACTGCCGTCTCTCTGTCTGTACCTCGGGCTATGGGCAAAACTATTTTATCGATTGGGCTA
The DNA here is from genome assembly GCA_902155825.1 of Timema genevievae. Classification (NCBI taxonomy): domain Eukaryota; kingdom Metazoa; phylum Arthropoda; class Insecta; order Phasmatodea; family Timematidae; genus Timema; species Timema genevievae. The sequence continues at coordinate 276,219 of CABFWO010000028.1, forward strand.
AAACTTGGTATCTGGGACTTACATAAGATCCCCCCGAGGTATTTTTGGAATTAGATATCTAACCCTAAATTTAAGGGTAGTTTACTGAAGGTAAAATAGAGAAAAAATAGATTTTCCCGAAATTTCCTTTAAAAATTTTGATTAAATTTTATATCTTCACACTGTTTATCATTATAAATAAGATGACAACTCTCATTTTCCCATGAAAATGACTTTGAGGGTAATTTACAAAGGGGATATTTTCCAATTTTCATCATTTCTCCGCAACTATTTGAGGTATGAAATAACTTATCATTGTAAAGTTGTAGTACTTTTAAAGATGGAAAAACCTTTATTTGAAGTATATTTTTTATAAAACCAATAATTTCCAAGCTATAAGCAAATATATATATATATTTGCTTATAGCTAAGAAATGTTTTATATATATATATAACATATATATATATAACATATATATATATATGTTATATATATAACATATATATATATAACATATATATATATATATAACTCAGGTCTTTTAATTTGATTCGGAGGCCAAAGATGTTTCTCTTTTCTCAATTTTTCTGTAACAGTGTTCTTAGTTCCTAATGCCGTAAGTAACAATGTATATTATTCCATGTATGATCTTTGGTGAAGTGTTTCTACAACAATGTATAGATCTATTATTTCGTTTCACAAATCTTACAAGTTTTTAGTAAATGCATATTTTAAGATAAAAGTGGGAGAAATTCTGTGCGGTGTACCGTACCATTTTATCATTTATTTGAAATAGTATCACATTGCTAATAAGTTCAGTTATTTTTCCTTGCTACCACTTAATTTTGAGGTTATGTTGATAATATTTCAAAGTGATATTTTATGTATCCCATCTATTTTGTGATCCAAGTATAGGTGTTGATGTTTTGTTTTTCAAATAATATTTCAATAAAATTAATTTCAGTTATGTTTCCATTTTACTTGATTTTGAGTGGATAATATTTCAAATAATGCTTTGTGTACCCCAGCTATCTTCTTACACATACACTCTTTACTACACCCTTCTTTTCTCTATCACACACACACTCTCTCTATCACACACTTCTCACACACTCTCTAATACACGCTCTATCACACACACACACACTCTTTTCCCTATCCTACTTCTCTCAATCTCTTTCAATATCACTCGCTTACACTCACTCTCTCAGACTATTTCTAACACCAACAACCTCACACTCACTCGATCGCTCTCACTCTCAAGAACTTTATCTTTCACTATTTTCTCTCAATATGTCTTATAAATAATTTGATAAGCCCATTTCCGATAGCAGAAATTACAAGGAAATGGCTGAACAGATTTTGGGTGAAAAACCACTAATATTAGGGGTACAGGTTGTCGGCAAAAATAGTAGCTTCCAAAGAAACCACGATTTTAATAGAGAATATCCAGCTTTTATGCTTTGCGCGCAGTGGCTCATCTGTACAAGGATTCTTTGTCTAAATCTTCATGGAAACCGTGATTTGTGTATGATCGTCTATCGGTAAATAAAGTATTTATCTTGGGTTAAAATAATATCAACTCAAGTCTTACTACAATTAGTTAGAAAGCTGAGGGAGGGGTAGTTTCAAAGTTCTCATCGTAGTGTGAAGGGGGGAACATGTACGTTTTGATTAGAATTTAACACCGAAACCTTAACATCTATTTAAAGTTGATAGCCTTTGATGAGCCCTCATTCTATAGAACTTTTCCCAATGAAAAAAGTTTTCAATACATTTTAGCGCGATAATTTGCGACCATCTTTGCAACGATCCACTAACAATAAAAGAGGCAAATAAGCCACCATAGTTTTCAAATATTGTTTGCAATCATACGAGCAGTCTCTGTATAAAACTGGTATGCAATAAATGTGGCCAAGATCTTGTTCAAAATACTATACAATATATCGTGTTGGAGACATGCCAATTTTTCTACATACGTTACCACAATGGTCGGGTTCCAACCTCTGTTAGAAGTCTTGACATTTTGATGTGTGTTGTGCTACCTTTTGGGCGTCCCACTTTGTGGAAAAGTCTCGTGTTGTCTTCTAGCGTATAACATATATGTGTCGCTAACCACCAGCATGCACGCACACGGCGACATGTTGGTCACTAATCTTATTCACGTCCGCAGCCTCACGACGACTGCTTTCTGATGAGAAAGTTGGATTCATAGAGGCGAGACGCTACTAGAGTGAATTCCACGAATGATGGAATGATGGTGCTAGAGGGATCACCATGGTTGATAAAATGATGGTGCTAGAGTGGCCACCATGGCTGATAAAATGATGGTGCTAGAGGGATCACCATGGCTGATAAAATGATGGTGCTAGAGGGACCACCATGACTGATGGGATGATGGTGCTAGAGTGACCACCATGGATGATAAATTGATGGTGCTAGAGTGACCACCATGGCTGATGGGATGATGCTGCTAGAGTGGCCACCATGGCTAATAGAATAACGGCACTAAAGTGACTACAATGAATGATGGGCTGATTGGCCCTGACAAGAGAAGTTAAGGTTTGAATCTCGATTGGGTGCATTATGGCTGATTATATATGTATACACCTGTTTGGTCATGTTTTACCTTCAACCACCATCAGCCCTGAAGAAGACTTTAGTTCTACCCCCAACTCTAAATGCACAGTACAAGACGTTGTAAAGCAACTAGACCGGCCCGCATGACAGCCGCGTCTTACTAATATCTTATCTAGTAGGGGTGACCCACATAGCGCGACATACCGGCTGTGGTGGAACGGTAAACTACCGCTTTAGAGAAGAAAGTTTGTCGGATTCAATTATTGTTCTTCCGTTTACATGCGCTACATGGGAATTAGATCGCAAGTAAATAATAAATATTGTTTTATCAAAGTAAAACAAAGACAGCCTGTTCTTACTTAGTAATGGATACATATTCTGTCACTGTTGCTGTGTGAAGGTCAAGTTCAGGGCTTTGAGGAAACTGATTAGATTCAGAAATTAGTCATTTAAAAATCGTAATAATGCTGTTCAAATTTTTTGCTTGATTAGTCCACTAACATTCTGGGATGTTTCTTGTGATTGTCTTAGTATTAGATGTAAATGATTGACCGGGTTTACTATTAATATGTCATGGTACTTGTCAATATCTTAACATTCTAAGAACTGTTTACAATAATTACACAGAAATATATCTGTTCATTATAAAATAATATTTTTTTCCCTTCAAATTTCTGGTTAAAACGGTATTAAATGAGTATTTTGTTTTCAGGCTTACTTGTTTAACACCAGCCATGGGTCGCAGCGGCTACACATGTGTCAGGCACATCTTCTGTTCACTCAATGTCTTCATGTGGGTAAGTTATGATAGTAAGTACAAATGTGTCAGATACATCTTCTGCTCACTCATTGTCTTCATGTGGGTAAGTTATGATAGTAAGTACACATGTGTCAGACACATCTTCTGCTCACTCAATGTCTTCATGTGGGTAAGTTATGATAGTAAGTACAAATGTGTCAGACACATCTTCTGTTCACTCAATGTCTTCATGTGGGTAAGTTATGATAGTAAGTACAAATGTGTCAGACACATCTTCTGTTCACTCAATGTCTTCATGTGGGTAAGTTATGATAGTAAGTACAAATGTGTCAGACACATCTTCTGCTCACTCAATGTCTTCATGTGGGTAAGTTATGATAGTAAGTACACATGTGTCAGACACATCTTCTGCTCACTCAATGTCTTCATGTGGGTAAGTTATGATAGCGAGTACACATGTGTCAGACACATCTTCTGCTCACTCAATGTCTTCATGTGGGTAAGTACACATGTGTCAGACACATCTTCTGTTCACTCAATGTCTTCATGTGGGTAAGTTATGATAATAAGTACACATGTGCCAAAAAAATCTTATTTCTGCCCACTCTAATTTAATAATATAAATCTTGGTCACGTGGTCCACGCCTTCAATCTCGACCAATTTTTCGCCTGAAACGAAGAGTTTTGACTTCGAATACTGTAGTATGGGCTCACAAAGGTGTATTTTTCAAAATTTAAATGGCTTCTCACTCTTCCTCTTCATAAACGTGAGCTTTTAGTTCATCTAAATTCTACTTTCCTCACCCCTAACTTATTAGTGTAAAGATGCAGGTAGCCGGGTGGGTAGTAAGACGTGGAGTACGAACAAAAAACTGTATTTTCTGAAAATATATTTCGATGATGAACTGAAACTATCGTCTTCATCCAGGAAATACCGTAAACCATATTGCTAAATATTGACCAGATCGACAGTAATCTTCTTATCAGCAATGAGGCTGTGTTGGTATTATGAGTTCAAGGCCAACGTACTTTGGATCAGTGGCAAGTATTGGGGGAGGGGGGCGGAACAACAGAGGGAATTAAAGGCACAGCAAGGCTAGTCAAAATATTTAAATGTTTCTCTACCCATATGATGACATCTTCGGCTACACTAAACAAGACAATAATTTAATCTTTAGCTCTAAAGGCCAGGGTTCAGATACCAGTTGACTGTCTTGAGTGCTGGGAGGGGAGTGCTTTTTTCCTATAACAGTTTTACATCCTATTTCCAGGAATATTCTGATGCATTTCCTTAAAATTCACTCTCCTAAACCTTTATCCTTAGATAATTAAAGGATAGTAAGACGCGGCGCTAAAAAAAAGAGTAAGTGACCCTAATTAGCTTGAACTAGATGTCAAGTTCATTTTGTTTGATATTCTGGTGACGGGGAGGTTAGGGCTCAAATCCTGGCTGAATGTGCTGAAGTATCTTTACTTTCTCTTAACACTCAGAGAGAAATTATCGTGATCGTAAAAAAATCAAACTCAGGATTTTGTTAAATGTTGACGTTTCACGACCCCATGAAACCAAAAAAGTGATTTTCGCAACGCCGTCTGTCTGTACCTCGGACTAGAGCCAAAACTATTCTATAGATTGGGCTAAAACTTGGTTTCTGGGGTTTTAGCAAGGTCACCCGAGGAGTTTTTGTAATTAAATATCTATCCCTAAATTAAAGGGTTATTTACTGAAGGTAATAAAGAGAAAAAATTGATTTTCTCAAAATTATCTCTTTACGATTTTGATTAAATTTTATATAGAGACATTGTTATTACTTGTTAACAAGATGGCAATTCTTATTTTTCCATGAAACTAACTTTGAGGGTATTTTACATTTGGGAAAATTTCCAATTTTCATAATTTATCCGCAAATATTTGAGATACGATATAATTTATCATTGTAAAGTTGTAGTACTTTTAAAGATACAGATATTTGACTTGAAATATATTTTTATAAAACCAATCATTTCTGAGCTATGAGCAAATATAATATATACTTTTTAATTCAGGTCTTTTAAATTGAATTTGATTCTTATGCTCTTTGGTGGACAAAGATGTTTCTCTTTGCTCAATTTTTTTCTAACAGTGTTCCTACTAGTTCCTAATGCCATGCCTAATGCAAGAGTGTATATTATTTCATTCATGATCTTTGGTGAAGTGTTTCTACAATAATGTATATACCTATTATTTTGTTTCATAAATCTTACGAATTTTTAGTGAATGTCCATTTTAAGATAAAAGTGGGAGAACGTTTGTGCGGTGCATCGTACCATTTATTTCTTAAATGTTTTACCACTCTTCATCCACAACAATTTAGGTAAATTTCCTCTAAAATTTTACTTATCAAATCCCTAATCCAATATTATTATTAAATGTGGTTAGTGGTTAGTAGTGTGGTTAAGCAGAAAATCTACTGAGCACTAATGGAGTAGGAATGAGGACGATAGTATTTAGAGGAAATGTACCAAAACTTGTGTGGAGGAAGAGAAATAAACTATTCAGGAAAAATTACCCCCAATACACCCAGCCGGGATTTGAACCTTGACTTCCCCGTCACAGGAAAATTATACCAGGTGAACTTGACGTTTAGTCCCCGTGCCCACCAATACGGGTAAGAAGTATTGTATATTTCCATTGGTGTGAAGTTATCTCAGTCGGCAGCGCATCTGTTTACTGAACTATATGGCCCGGGCTCGATTCCCGGCATTGCCGGAAAATGTATCTTTGTTGAAATTAAGGCTTTCGCAGTGATGATAAGACAGCAGAGGGATCAGGTGTTATGTCTGTTTTAATTTAGTTTGTAAGTCGTGTAATTATACATTTGAAACTGATTATGTCTAAGATTAAATGTAAAAATAAAGCTCATCCTGTCCCCAGCTGGCAGGGTGCGGCGTCCTGGGAGTGGGTGTCTGGCTGCGCCTGGCGTACTCAGGGTACGCTGCCCTCCTACCCCAGTACAGCATCATCAGCGCTGATAGTCTCTGCATAGCCGTGGGGGTCATCGTGTTCGTCATCGCCTTCTTCGGCTGTTGCGGTTCCTGGTTCCAGAGCAGATGCATGCTCATCACGGTGAGCATCAGTTAGTAGTGTGGTGGGGAGTGTTGCCAACATTGCCTGCTCATTACGGTGAGCATCAGTTAGTAGTGTGGTGGGGAGTGTTGCCAACATTGCCTGCTCATTACGGTGAGCACCAGTCAGTAGTGTGGTGGGGAGTGTTGCCAACATTGCCTGCTCATCATGGTGAGCACCAGTCAGTAGTGTGGTGGGGAGTGTTGCCAACTTTGCTTGTTCATCACGGTGAGCATCACTTAGTAGTGTGGTGGGGAGTGTTGCCAACATTGCTTGCTCATCACGGTGAGCATCACTTAGTAGTGTAGGTGGGGAGTGTTGCCAACATTGACTGCTCATCACGGTGAGTATCAATCATTAGTGTGGTGGGGAGTGTTGCTGACCTTCTTGACGGAATGGGGGTATCTATCGAACATAATATTATATCAGCCAAACAAAATTTTCAATCGCTAACTTAATATTTAACACATTGCATTATAATAATATATTTGTATTTTTAAACTCTGTTAAATGTTTTTTACTCTGTCTAATATTCTAGTTTCAAAAATGTTTAAAACTTTTTTAAAATCACAGTCACTATCTAATTATTCTTATAAATCTATTACCCAATAAATCAGCACTTTTATTTTCAAGTTTTATATATTGCTCCTTACTTACCATTTGCTTAGAATGTTTTGTAAAACATAATATTAGTTTAAAGATAGTCAAATTTGGAATTTAAAGGAATTTTTAATATGTTTAGTGGTATTTCTTTTGAAAATCAAATTGTAAACCTGGTCTAAAAATGTAGCCTATTCAAAGTGTGCCTATTTAGTGATCTTGGCCACATGATATTTTTACTTCACATATCCTAGCTAGAATAGTTTCTGTTCTTTGAGGCGAAGGAAGGGTGGAGGCAATTGCCTCTATTTCCCTTTTCTGGGGTGCACCACTGGTCTGAGTAGACAGAACGTGTCGATTATAATATAGACTCTCTATCCACTTCAATGGGTGCATGGTCTAACGCGCTACTCTTGCAATAGACTGGACTGCCGATGAAGGGGAGATCAGGGTTCGATCCCGGCTGAGTGTACTTAAGGTGGATTTTCTTAAATAGTTTCCCACTCTTATTCCACGTAAATGTGGGTACACGTATTCTAAATTCAACCTTCCTCATTTCCAACACATTAGCGTAATTAATACATGTGCCTATAACCCAAACGGATGGTAAGACGCGGTGCTAAAAAAAATGTATCCCTCATAAGAGCATTCACTAACCTGATATTGACGAAAATACATTCCTATGTGAGGCATGTTACCAGAGCCAGTGGGTTGTTGCCGAGGCAAGCAAGGATTGACGGGACTGTACAAGGAAACTCTTTCCTCCCGTTCACTATCAAACTCGACCTCTACAAACATTCACTCACTACCTTATTGCGTGTGTGGTTGGTCGAATGTCCAGCTGGACTTGCCCTGGCAACAGCCCACGAACTGTCCCTGTTAGATAACATAATATGTATGTATGATTAGTCAAATGGGGACCGGTATGAGGCTGAGAAGATCTCAGGCAGTCTTGCTGCTTGCCCTGGCAACACTAAACGCCACTGCGACTGTTATATAACTTCTTGTTTACTAGAAACTAGTCGTACTACTTTTGATGTTTCTGAAAGTAAGCCTGAATTAGATTGGCGATGCGTGAGATCGTGAAACGTGAGATTGGATCTTTTAAAACAGACTCTCTACAAATAAGTTACTTCCAACCGCTAGAAACAAACAGTTTTGTGGCTGCGAGATTTGGGATTCTTTCTGTAAAAAACCGTAACTAAATCGGCAGGAAATTATTTTACATCTATTTTATTTTTCTTTGAATCCAAACGATTGCCAGAATAGGCCGTTCACAAATCAGACTACTTGGTTTAATGGTAAATATTCAAACCTTGATTGTAATATAATGTTAGTGGTATGCTTTAAACTAGTAGAATTAACATTTTTATCAACTTACTGTCATTTGGTTCCATAATGTGTGAATAATGCTACATCGCCCATGTGTGAAACTGTCTCGTTCCCTGTCCAGTATTTCAGTCTGGTGATCTTCATGTTCCTGTTCGAGTTCCTAATCGCCACCCTCGCCTTCGTGTTCCGCGAGAACCTGGGTCACGTGCTGAGAGAGGAGCTCAAGACGGGTATCGAACTCCACTACAACGCCACCCAACCCAACAGCCTGGACTCCATCTGGACACACATTCACGAGGAGGTGAGGGGGTCCCTTGTGTTGAGCCACGTCGGAGCCCTGAGTGTCATAGTACACGTTAACTAATCTCGTTATTTAGGAAGGGGGTTAAAATATTGTTCAGATCAAACTGATGGCTAAAGGTATCACTATACATATAGGCATAGAAATCTTATATTTAAATTAGAATATATTGATAAATGACACCTAGACACGGGAATCGAACCCGGAACCTTTGACTTAACGCATGTATGTTCTACCACTGAGCTAGTCAGGGATCGTCTCATGCCCAGGGTCACTCCACTCATGTTTTAAGGCAAGAGTCTGTGATGGACGTGTGAATATGATTGGCTACTAAGATCTATCATTGATATCCCAGCCATCAGAGACTCGGTCGTGGCTTTATGCTGCCAATAGTATAAACACATTGTACTGTACATTCCAAGTGAATCAAGATAGAAGAAAGCAACTACTAATTAACTATATATGAAAGGCTAAGCTTGTGGTACGAATGATTGTAATTACGTAGATCAGCCATAACTGAGTCATATTCGATTCATAGCTGATTATATTCACACGTCCATCACAGACTTTGCCTTAAAATATGAGAGAACAAAACGATACCTGGATAGCTCGGTGATAGAGCATTGACGTGCTAGGCCGGAAGTCCCAGATTCGATTCCCGTGTCCGGGCGTCATTTTTCAATTTATTTGAATATGACTCGGTTACAACTGATCTCCATTATTATAATCATTAATCCCCCAAGCTTCGCCTTTTATATAATATACTCAATTATATAACATCGCTTTCCTCCATCTTATATTTGAATTTTAGTAGTTTTAAATAATAAATACAACAAAATCACACATACTTTCTCATTTAGTATCATAGTTTGTAACACAAGAAAATACAATGTATTCATTCATACAATGGTATTTTTATGGTGTTAAAAACACTCTCTACATATACATTTCTAAACAAATTGTAAAGGCGATTTTAGAATAGACAGTTTACATACAGAATTGTAAGACCGGCCTTTTTTGAGTTCAAGGGCACATAATAATCTCGATGTAGAAAACATTCACGACGATAATACTTTCTCTTTATGTGAAAATAAAAATTATAATGAAAAATTAAAATTATCTCATTTTCAATGAGATTTCACATCAGGTGTTGCAGCTCTGAGATCAAAGTAAATGGCTGTAAGCAATGATCTATCTTTGTTCAAACAAACAGTTAACTTTTAACAGGGTCACTCCAGAACATTCTAAGATAATTGAGGATTGTTTTAGCTTCTGAACTGCCTTCTGCCTTTACATCATGGTAATGTGTGTTCAGCATGGCTATTCACGTATCTACACTAATATAATAGGGATGAGAAAGCTATAGTTGAGAATAAATGTACGCTCATATGTGTGGAGGGAGAGGAGGAAAACATTTAGGTGAGACCACTTTAATACACCCGAATGGAATTCTGTTTTAGCTAGACAAGACGAGACTGGCATTTTTGTCCGTATGCCCAGTGGTGTGAGTCACACTATGGAGGTAAGGCAGAAGAAAGGTTGTTTTAGAGAAAATTCACCAGCATTAACGCTATGAGGTGATGATGAAACCAAACTGATAAATCACATGTGGAAGATCATCACTGTAAATTGAGATATCAACGCCTTATATTATGTGACCACCAGAGAACAGAATCTAGGTTTATCCTGGTTCCATCCTAAGAGATTCCTATAGCAATTTTTTTTCCACACCACATCCTAGTACTCGTGCAGGTTGTTCTCTTACATTAATTAAGCTAATATGAGAAGGATGAATCTCTTAACCAAATTTGCTTGGAGGAAGCATAGGAAACCACTAAGTAAAAACCACACTTAGTATTTTTAACCCCGACCATCCTGTCACCAGACAATATGAGCTTGATTTTCTGCCCGCCTGTCCACCTTTACCCTGATGCTCCAGGGCTGGATCTAGGTTCGGGTGTATTAGCATTGATTTCTGACATCCTAGTTTATGTTATTATTTTACTTAGGATTGTTAGGTCAGTTGACATAAACACTGTGTATTACGACAAGTTGTGATTGGAATGTAGCCATACTAACCACATGTGCAAATATGAATGTGTGTACTGTAAGATAGTGTAGTGTGAGTGAAGTAAATAGGCGCCTCTGAAAACATGCAGGTTGGCAACGCCACATGTGAGGGAGGTTTCAGAGATGCACCTATAGGTGTCGCTGAGTGTAATTTCTGACCAAGAGCACTGTGGTTTTTTGTACTGTAATTTCTCCAATTTTCTTCAGGTTGAAAAGTGGTGAAGTTTCTTAAAACTGCATCTTTATCATCTTGTTAACTAGGCCCTATAAGGTCGGATAGCAGGGAGTGCAAGATAAGGTCATATTTTGGGAGTTTTTATAACAAAAAAGTTTTTCATCAAAATAAATAAATTATTGCTTCATTATTTGGCTTCAACTTAGTTTTCTTCATATAGTAATATCAACATGTCTTAAATATTTCTACAAATAACCCGAGATTCGAACATAGATTCTTCTATTCATTCAAAAAGTTATGTTCAAATTCTGTGATGTCCAGTACAAATATTCAAGGTCTGTTTATATTACTATGTGAAGTAGACTAAAGGTATTTTGGCCACAAGGTTTTGTCGCTAAGAACTCTGTAAAAAGTACTGACTTTATATGTTCCCTTGCATCTCCCACTTAGGCTAGATAGTTTAAATCTCTGATATCCACTGCACCTAGAGCAAACATATAACAATAACTCGAGCATGTTACATGTTTATTGTCCAGTTTCATTGCTGCGGAGTGTCCGGGTACGAGGACTGGTACGACATCTCCGCCTGGAAGGGGCAGAGGTTTGTACCTGACTCTTGCTGTGATATCAAGTTCAGCAACACCACAGGTGTGTATGAGGACATATCCTATCTGTCTTTCACCAACAAGTGAGAGTTTGTAGAAAATTACAAAATAAAAGGGTTTTTGAGATGCTAAGTAATATAAATTATATCTTAGCTACCAATAGTAGAATGTTGGTATCAAGGAGTATATCTAAAAGTTACAAACATTGCTAAAACTACTTTCATATATCTATACATCAAGTCAAGTGATCTTCAGCTGTCACTTTTAATAGACCATATCAATATAACTTAAAAATAATACCAACACTATGGTAAAATACTATCAATATTTTGATCACAAAATAGTGTATTTGTATTTTCTAAACTGTCCTTCCTAACAGAATCCCACTACACATAATATAATAGTGAGAGGTTTAACACATTGATTTTGGATACATCGTTACAGTTAATTAATTATATCACTCATTCCTATTACTAAGTACTAACTAAACCTTGATTTTTATAGGAAGCCCACCTTTGACCACCAACCTTGATTGAAATTCACTAACATTTGGCATTCTAGACATATGTATTATTAGAATTATTAATTATGACCCGCCTCGGTGGCGTAGTTGTCTAACGCGCCAGTCGTGTTGAGCTCGACTGCTGAGGACGGGGAGATCGAGGTTCGAATCTCGGTCGGGTGAACTGGGGGTGGTTTTTCCTAAATGGTTTTCCACTCTCCCTCCACGCAAATGCGGGTTCACTTCCTATAAATGCAACCTTCCCAATTCCTAATCCACTAGCGTAATTAGTACTTAAGCGTATAACCCGAACGGGTAGTAAGACGCGGTGCTAAAATTAAATTATTAATTATGAAGTTCTTTTTTTTTTTTTTAGCACTGCT
>CABFWO010000028.1:292043-352534 GCA_902155825.1 Timema genevievae
CCCCCCCCAAAAAAAATTCATAGAACCTGATTGCAGCGCCACCTACTGGGTCCGACTGTGAATCTAAAAACCATCCACTGACCCATTCAAATATACACAAAAAATTTCATCAAAATTGGTACAGCCGTTTAGGAGGAGTTCAATGACATACACACGTACAGAAGAATGATATATATTAAGATGGCATATGGTCAAATCTCGTGATTAAATCATGATTCTAAATACATATTTGAAATAATTAAAGGTACTTAATTTACTGATGACTTATCGACTATTTTTAATGTTTAAAAAATGGCTCTAAGAATTTTATCCAAAATGAGTATCTGGAAAATGTTTTTCAAAATAAATAACACTGTATAGGTACTTTTTTCCATGGAAAAATAATATTTTGATAGTTTATTGATAACTACTTTTTGAAAACTATATTATAAACTATAGTAAACAATATGACAAAGTATTTACAATGCACGCACTGCAGTGATCTGGGTAGATTCCTTCCCCAAAGGTTAAGCTTATAGTAATCCTTGTGATAAACACACAAATATAAAAAATGGTACAACACAATCATACATATTTTCTCATATAGACTATTATAGCTTGTAACAAAGTTTAAAAAAATCAGTTATCAGCAAACTAGCTCATAGTACATTTTCCTCATAAAAAACATTATTTTACTAATCTTATGGATTACTCTTCATATATAAATTTTGAACAAAAATTAATAAAGCCATTTTTAAAAATTATAAATTTTCAAAAAAGAAGTCTTCACTAAACAACCCTTAAATTATTATTTTTTAGATAAATAAACATACTTTCTTGTCTATAATGTAAAATACTCTCCAGATACCCAATTTAAACAAAAATGTTAGCACAATTTGTGAACATTTTGAATTGAAAAAAATCAATTAATTGCAGGCTAACCTTAATTTTAGGGCTAGAATCAAAGCTAATAAAAAGACAACTAAATATAAAGTTTTAATGAGCTCCATTAAACATTTTCAGCTGTTGCCCCAGATATAGACAGTTATATAATTTTAAGGCCTACATTTTTGGTTTTGAGGTAATAAAACATCAAGCTCTATCATAATCTAAAAACTTTCATGAATACAATGCTCTCTATATGAGAAATTAATGAATTAAAAACTAAAACTCTTGCTAACACTAAATGTATTCGCTCTTTTGAAAATTTGAATTTGTCAATTTGACAACTCGTGTTGTTTCTCAGCTGTTTGGCCTCATCTCATCGATGCTGCTCTTCTGCACTGTCCGCCACAAGAGGTCAAGCCACACGTATAAGTCCTATGACCCGACCACATGACTAGCGGAGGGCCAGGATGAGCAGTCTCGTCCTCTGCAGTCCCAAAGGTGGGGGCCGAACTGACCCACGCGACCACTGCCTCAGCGTCACATTGAGCGTCCTGCCAAGATGATCGACCTACTTATATGTAGCTTAGAGGTAGTCCATCTCGTCGGGCGTGTTGTCGGTGATTTGATGTCCTTTAGTAAAGTTGGAAGCGTCTTTTAGACGGCGAGCTTAGTCTGAAGTGTCTTGTCAGCCAATCAGACAACTGTGATTGTGTATCGCCCATTCAAAGACATCAGGCCTCAACTTGTCTATTAGTACCTAATGCTGTCCAGAGGGGAGGTAAATGGGTCAGTATTACCTAGGATCTTGCCTCTTAAGGGGCCCCCAACTACCCAAACATCTATTTCTTACAGCAGCAAGTCTTGCCATAATCACAACACATGTGCATAGATTTAATGATTTTATGTTTTGTTTTTTTTACTGATTTTACAAATTAAGGTCTTTTAAAGGGGATGTTCACTGTAAAGATAAGAAAATAAAAAAGTATTTTACAAATGGAAGGACACTTTTATCTTATTTTCATGTTCATAAAATGTTAATAAAATTAATAGACCTAAAACACCATCATTAATTTAGATATTTTGTGTGAAAGGGAGCCCCCAAAGTTCCATTACCCTAAGACCCTTGACTCCTCAGGGTGGACCTGGTCATACATATTGCATTTAATTGAAACCTATGTTTTTGAACTGGTTGATATCAGTATGGTGAGTTCAAGCATTATTTTGTGTTGTTGTATTTTCATCTCATAACTAACAGTAGGCGTCAGATGCAAGCTTCCCTTGTGTTGGAAATTGTGTTCAAAACTATCAATTATTAAAATAAAATTGGTAAGATCTTGCCATTCCGGAAAAGTGCTAATGTCTCTGGTTCATATGTGGAGTGATTCAAAGGTCACTACAAACATGATATTTCTATTGCGTTAGCCAAAATATGTCAAGTACCTACAAGAGAACACAACATACAATCATGTATGTGTATCTTTGTGAGCCTGCCCCATTTGTTAGTGGGAAACAAAAGAACGATCCATTATATAACTTTAATTTGAAAAATTGCTAGTGCCCATGTCTGTGATTGTTAGGAGTAAGCATGGCAGTCGGAATATTAAATCGCCGTGACAGATTCAATGTGACAAACAGTTTTCAAATAGTCGAGGCAAAAAAACTTTAGAGCCATAAAAACTCTAATATGACATTGCGAAAGTGATTTCTACCGAAAATAGAACTTTAAAGTTAAACAAAATGCAAGAGGACGATATCTTTGAATACAACTCAAATAACTTATTAAATTACCTTCATATTAAATACGTATTCATTAATTTTTACAATGTTAAAATATAAAATGGCTAGTATTAATATAATTTTTCTTTCATTTATACACTTCATAATGTTTTAGTTTGTAAAATGTACAAATCAAGGAAGATATAGATTACTGTACTTTAATAAAAAAAAGTAACATCATATTTGTTACATTTGGCTAAGCTAAATTTTTAAAATAATAATTTAATGTTAAAAAAATACAATGTTGTTTATGTAATATTATATGAAATAATCTACTTGTTTGTATATGTACAAAAATATGTGATAAATATTAGAACAATTCATAGAGCCAACTAAACTAGTAGCATTATGTTTTTCTAGAATTCACATAGGCTGTGTAATGCATTTTAGTTAAACAATAACCTAACATGTTAGAGGATTAAATTAATCTTACTTGTCATACCCAAGTGAAAAATTGCCACAGTCAAATAGGTATCTTGATTGTCCAAATCAGTGGTCACTTACTTCTAAACAAATTTTGTCTAGTATGTCAGCAAAAATTTAATATTAAAAAAAATCCCTGTGGTTAGCTGTAACCACAAAAATATTTTTCGTAAGCACAGATTACATGTTCTAATGTGCATGCGCTCCGGTAAGAGTTGTCCTTATTACCCAATTACAATGAAGCTTCGAATTTCGTCTGCACACACTACAAGTATGCACTGTTGCTTTCATTGCTACTTGTGTTTTTACAGTCACTGATTTTGTAAATTTTTCTGGAATACTAGCTACAATGTTTGGAGTATATTGCAATATGCATTTGTCTACTACTTCTACATTATTTGGGCCATCATTATTTTTGTTTATGCAAACCTAATTCATTAATGTAACTGTAAAGTTTAACAAGTTTAAATGAACATAATTTTAATTTAGTTCTTAAATGTCTTTACTTTGAATTCTATTTTTTTCCTACCGATCTTTCAATTTTACTACATGAAACTATGTAAATGTAAATATATTTCAGTTATGGCTATGATATTGTAATTTAAAGGTGTACTCTAATTTTGTAAGTTGTTTATGACACTACTATTGCCATTACTTTCAATGAGATAAAGGGAGTTAGGATTTACGATTAACATTAGTACAAAAAACATTCTTAAGAATTCTGTATGGTCTGGTACGGGAGGGGAGGTCCATGGAGGTGACACCATGAGCTGTCGCACTGGGTGACACCAACCCTAACCACTGGTCCAAATCACTAAGTCATCACATGGTCCATGCATTTATCAACTATCGTAAATTATAAAAAATAATGGGTCCTATTGAGACATAGAAGGTTACTTCACAAATAAATTAAGAATAAATAGATTTATTAATAATTACATTTTCATATGTTTTGATATGAGTAGTGGTACCATATACCTACACAAATATTATTTTATAATATCTTAAATCATGTTTACCAATAGGATTGTACAACTTTTTATTTGAAATATAATGTTAGTAAATCATATTATTTTCACTTATTAAGTTTACATAGTCTATACCATTCATGAAAGACTAACATGACAACTTTTACAGGGGGTTACTTTACTAGAAAATATACAGTTTGATTCAGATAGGAAGATCTTTTTTTGACAGCAACATAATTTACTTAAACAACTTTATTATATTCATACACAAACTCATATATTGCTGTTTCTTTGTTAGATTAAAATAAAATCAAGTAAAATACTATCAATTCTGACTGAAAAATATATATAGATCTGTCATCATCCTTTAGGTCTGTATTTTTAAAATATGCTTTCTATTAAAATTCTTTATTTATTATGTGGTTTAAAGGGTTTATTATGAAACAACACAGCATTTCCGCATTTGTGACATTACAGCAGCTTCCAGCTGTAATATGGCCACTATATTAGTTTCACAGTAAGGTCAACATTTTAGAATAAAGTTTAATATTTAATGACGGAAATTTATAAACATCTTGGTTAGTTTTATCTTACTATGGGATGTATATAATAAATATTTTCATAGGTTTGAACGAGTTATATCTTGTTGATCTAGTTCTTTTCAGATCTATCAAAAAGGTTGAACTTATTGTGAATAGATATATAAGATATTTAAATATTCTAGATATATGTTTATATATTTTCTATATGTACTTCTTATTATTTATTACTGTCATAGGAGATTAGTTAGATAAATGAGCGATATTTCAGGAAGAATTGGGGAAAAAAATTGGAAAGGATCTAGAGTATTAGAAAAATAGTGTGTTTTGTTGGAACTTTGTCCCTTTCAGAATGTGATAGTTTTTGGACAATAATGAGTTGTATAAAGTAAACATATGAAAAAGTAGTGGACATTTATTAAAAAAAATGTATTTCTATTTAAGTAAAAAAAAACCAATATTTTTCTTTGTTTTAAAAATGTATTGTTAGTACCTTCCAATAAATAAGAATTAGTATGTTTACAATTTAAAACCCTGACTGTCCTTGTGGCTGAATTCAAGATTAGGGAACCAAAATACAATATTGAAAATCCAAAAATATATTATCCAATATTTAACAAAATAATATTCCTAAGAGAAGTTGATACAATTTGATAGAGTGATAACATCAATAGCGCCTATGAAGAGTAGTATACTGGCATAAGATCCTTTTATAAAGTACAACTTATTTTTTTTGCAGTTAACATCAATACATAATGTTTTACTTTATTAGTAGTAATATTTTAAAGGTGATTAGAGTTGGGTCAAATCAAATAGCTTATGAATTCAAATCGCCACCTAAACTTTGAATCCCAAATCTTGATTTTGAACCCGGATGATAGAAAAAATGATGAACATAAGAGGAAATAGAAGTATAATGGAATAATAAAAAACACAGATAGTAAATAAATGTTAATATTCTTTCTTATAATCCTTTCATTATAACATTTATATGTTCAGTTATGTTAAATTACTGGTCTTAGACCTGGTTTTTAAGTTCATACTGTGATATTTGCTATGAGCCATCAATAAGAGGTATTAGAGCTATAAAATATATTTCAATTGAAAAATGGAACAATTTTTTTCTAAGGATTTGAGTCTCGAATCCGATATTTTCTCGAATACTTGAATCTCAAATATCCATAAGTGTTTAAGTTATTCGAGGGTTCGAAGATTCGAAGGTTCCAGCCCTGATATTGATAATGTATATCAAAATTGACAGCTGACTAATACATGGCTGAAGGTATGAATATAGGAATGTAGATTTAGTCAAGAGACCACCCTTCTTACCAAAATTCTACGCTACTCGACCCTTCAATGAATGTGTTACCATGTACAGTAGATATTTTAAAAGAGACCCACAGATTCTTAACAGAATCAAATTCATTTAATGTCAATAACAGTTTTTGAGCATAGTGCTTTTTCTATTTAAAAAAAATGCTCTAAGGAATATAGCATAGTTTATGCATATTTTTAAATACCGTAATATTAATCATACGCAAATTTACAGACAAATTGTTCATTGCACAAATAATATTTAATTTCACAATGCACACTGTAATAATTTATATGCCAACTATTTTGGCACCTACATTGTTTAGTTGCTCAGTTACTTTCCTAGAGATGCCCTTTAGTACAGTCACTGGATACTGAAAAATAAAACAAAACATTAAAACATAAGGAATCCACACCACCTAAACATACTTCTTTAATAATTATATGAAACATCAGAATAGGATAAGAAAATGTATGGATTTACTATCATGGAATTTAAATAAATGCTACCATATTCAAAACTCACCTCATAAATACTCAATATAAATAGTCCTTATTTATACAAATAGATTTTTAATCAAATACAGGAAATCAATTGTTATTTTAAAGTGATCACACATGTTGATGTTTGGATTAGTCTATGTTTGCACCAATAGCTTACATAACATGTTTAAATCACGGAGAATGGTAGAAACCCAAGATCCAGAGCATTAGCAAACAACAAACAATAACAAAAACAACATTCTTAAAATATCAAATATTGGGCAAGCTAAGCAATATATTGAAAACTGTAAAGATAAATGTGTTGTGGCTTGTGTTATAGCTTAGTTTTCTTACGAATCAACATTTGGAGCAGCTTTTAAAAAATACAAACTATTTTTTGGGGCCAACATTGATAACATTTTAGTTTTTACTGTTTTATTAGTGTTATTTTATAGGTATTGACACTATATATTAAAAGTGACACCTGCAGATCACATGACTTGACGCATTAATATGTGGTCTATCTAGTAACTTTTCTAGCTGTCAGATATGTCCATTCACTTAGAAAGTTGGAGTATAGTTAAGTAAGATGATTCATGATAAATACATATATATATATATATATTCAAAATAGTTCTAGATTCTCTATTTTTCTCTATAGCTCATTCACTATTTATAAATTATGACTATTCTGTTAAGATTTCATTTTAACCAAATATAATTAGATAACATATTTTTGCTTTAACATATTGATAAAATATTGTAATCATTTGAAGTTCTTGACCTTTATAGTATGATGGATCTTGGCCTTTTATAAGCCCATAAACTCGGAAAAGAAGGTTTTACAATCATGTATATCATGAGGAGAAATTTTAATTTTAATTCAGGCTATGAAAGTTTGTGTAGCTTACTAGAAACTGATTTTTGAAAATGGCTTCAATTTGGTTTAAAATAGATATCAGAGCAGTTTTTTTATATGATAGGTATGATAGTTTAGTGCAAATTATTTTTGAAAATATGAAAGTGTTCAAAAATGGTTTTAAATATTTTATTCAATAATAATATATGTATAGGATATTATTATATCTCTTCTCAAATGTAAGTACACTTATTCTCAATTCTACCTCCCATATTCTTACCCCAATGATGTATATATCGGATAGGCTATACAGGTAGTATAGATGCGAGGCATGAAATAAAACTTATTTGATTTGGTCAACCTTGGTGGTCTTGGGGTAAAGTGCTCGCCTCAGGACCCGATGTTCATGGGTTCAAACCCCACCACAGATTTTTCTTGGGCAATAAAAATCCATAGCCCAACCTCCTTCAAAGGAAAGTATAGCCGTCAGTCTCATGTCACTTGTGGCATATAAAAGATTCCTGGATGGTATGGGAAAATACCTTTCCTGGCAAAATTAGTTGGCCTTTTCACTTTCGCTCATAGAAATTCTCATATGCTAATAAATTCAGTTGGTTCACAAAGTGCACATTAAATACCTAAAAGTAATGATAGTAAACACCCTTTGATTTGGTTGTATTGTTTATGATTTTATTCTGTTTGATAAGTTAATGCAACGTCAACATAATGTACTTCTGTTCTGTTTAAAAATAACAATTATACAATTTGAACTACATTCAAGTAGTATAGAAATATATATTAAAAAGGTTTTTTAAATACAAATTATTGTGATTAAAAATGTTGAATAATTACTTTTTTTTAAATAGTGTATTGTTGCATTAAACAAACTGTACAATAGAACCTACTTTATCATAGCCTTAAGAGTTTGTGACAACATTTTCAAAACTCGGTTAGCAGTAAAACTAATTTTGAATAACTTTTCTTCAGAAAAATTAACCTAGGATTTTGTTAGACATATAAAACTCTCTTCATATATCAATATCAGATATCAGGAAAATCATTCCTCACTAGAATCCGCTGAGCCTCAAACCCTGATCTTACCATCAGTGGCAGTGCCTATCAATGCGGATATAAAATGGCTTTTTTCCCCATGTGTTACTATACCCTTTCTGGCTATACAAATTCAGTAACTAGGTACTTTAAAATATTGGGGAGTATAAAGGTTGAGTTTTAAAAAATGTAGCCCCATTTTCGTGAGAGGAAATTGAGAAACCGTTTAGGAAAAAATACCCTCAGTACACTTGACATGGATTCCAATCTCGATCTCCCAGTTATTGGCAATCCAGTCAAACACAAAAGTGACGTATCATATCACGCAACCACTGATGCAGGATTCTAATAGTTAATTCTATTGATATCTGATGCTGCTACTAAATACCAACAACATTAAATATAATATAATTTAAAGAAACAGGAAGAGAAAGTGGAATTTCAAGTAACTATACCATTCGCCTGAAGATATAATAGGGAACCTATATTATATGATATATTTCAAAGGCAACAATTTACTGTCAAATCGCATTATTTATTAAGTCAACTTACATCGGCTGCTGTGCTGAAGAAACTGGTTATTGCTGACACTCCATCCACAAACCCTCGGCCAATCCTATTGAACTTTGCTCCAGTGTTGCCATATTTATCTTCTTCCTTTATGTTGTCAACGATGGGTACAGGCTGGAAAAGAATACAAAACATAAATTTTTCACATATTCCAAAATCAGTGTATATGTTAATTTACTGCAGATAAAGATACATTCTGTACTGATTATCGGCTGCGTTTACCTTTTAAAAATACTATAATTCATGGTAAAATAAATAATATACACATGCGATACAACAATGAAATGTATGAATGTATTATTATATTAGTGCATTATGTGGTTACAATTCCAAGCTTAATTTTTTGTTTTTAATTCAATGCGTCAAAGGTTAACAGAATAAAATATTTTTCAGTATTAATTAAAATGTACACTATATTGATGTATAAACTAGTAGTTTCATCTTTAAATATTAATAGAATTACACTCAAAATACATGCCTGCAGAGGCATTAGGGGCACGTACCCTGGGTGATAAATCTATTAACAATATTACTAACAATAGATGTTTCAATTTTTTTTACGATAAAAATGTATTTTTTACAATTATTTTGTAACTGGTATTAAAACTAGTAGAGTTCAGCTAAACCTTAAAGAACAGTTTTGAAGGCGCGTCATTATTTTTATTTGTCCTGGGTGCCATCAATTATATTTCCACCTCTCCATACGAGATACCACATACAATACAAGATAAAATGTAGAGTAAAAAATATCCAATATAAATATTTAAGCAGTACTTTCCAAAGTTTTTCCATGGCAACACATTACCAACCTCCAACATTCTGTGTGACACCCCACCCCAGAAATAAAACTATCCCACACATTAAATATATTTTTGTAGATACCTTTTATATGAGGAATAAAATCAACACATGTATTTGTATTATTATTTTATATAAGGTAAAATACACATATTTTTTACAAAACTTTTCTGAGGATCAAGAAAAACCAACACACATCTTTTCACCCTTAGTTTTAGTGGCTCAAATGTGTCTTGCTGAGTTTTACAAATTTATTTTGTGTTGGGACATACAAGGTCGTAGTCAGGTAGGTGTGTTTTTTTGGGGCGGAGGGGGGTTCAAACGCTCCTCCTCCCAAATTTTATGAACAAAATATATGTGGCTTTATTTATGGTTCAAACAATATCAAAATTAAGGTACAAGTACAAATTAGGGGGCTGTGTTACCATAAAAAGCACTTCAGATAGCATCTAGAGGTGTTTTAATATTTATAGCTTTTCCTAGCTTTCAGCAGTTAGAGGGTTGTGTAGCCATAAAATACACTTCAGATAGCTTCTAGAGGTGTTTAATATTTAGAATTTTTCCTTGCCTTCAGCAGTTAGGGGGTTACATTACCATAAAAAACACTTTAGAGAACTTCTATAGGTGTTTAAATATATGGAATTTTCCTAGCCTCCGGCTATGTTGCCATAAAAGCCACTTCAGATAGTTTCTAGAACTGTTTATCATTTAGAATTTTTTCTGGTCTTCGGCAATTGGGGGATGTGTCCACCAACCCTCCAACCCCCCTTGAAATTATTGGCTGGCTACAGCCTTGGAGACGTATGTACGATAAATTCGTTCACATTTCTTCATCCAGCATTTTTTTTAAACTGGCACGTTTCACTGTTTTAATATTAATCATTAGATAAAATCCAGTTTAGCCAAATGAGGAAGTTCTTTTTAAAGTGAAATCCAGAATTTGTCCACTTTATATTCTTGATGTTTTAACTTCAAGCTCCTATCATTTTTCAGCTCTGTGAGTTATTCTTCTTCCAGAGAAAGCCCACCAACGTCAGATGAAACAAATAAATTTCTTATCTAGTCAAATGCATTTGTGTTAAAATTTGGAAACAAACTTTCAAGTTTATCCCTGAGTAATGTCAGACAGTTATAGACAGGGGTGGATTTACGACTCTACCTCCCGTAGGCACTAGATAATTCGCCACCCACTTTTCCTAACTTCACTTCCTTTCTAACCTTCTAAATCCCCGTTTCTGCCCCTATCACCCCTCATACACCGACACACATTTGTACCATATACACAAGTGTTATCTGTGGACTAACAGATATAAACAGATATAAACTAGATTTTATTTTCGCGCAAAATAACTCCAACATTGCACATCTGGTCTACCCTTGGTAACATTTTCCGTCTGACTGGCTTTGTCTAAAACTTTCTTTAATTCTTCATCAACAGTTCCTGTAAAACCAGCACTTCGCGATGTAGAAAACCATATGTGGTAACGCTTGTCCCATTATTATTTTTTTTTGTCAATGAAATAAAGCCTTTTTTAGCCCCTGTCATTGAAGGAAGGCCATCTGTACATATTCCAACACAGCTCAATAAAGATAAGTTATTTTTCTCTATGTAGTCATTTAAAACTTTGGAAATATCTTCTCTTTTTGTAGTAAGAGGAATTTCCAAGCAACACAAATACTGTTAAATAATTTTTTCTTCATAAATAAAACGTATGTAAGCCAGAAGTTGAGCAAGTCCACTTAAAGCAGTTGATTCGTCAACTTGAATTGCAAACATAGTACTATTTTGTCCAGCCTTATCTCTCACTAAATTTTCGATGTTTTCAGAAAAAGCCTGAATGGTTCGCCCAACTGTTTTATCAACCAAAGGAATCTTCTTAATTTCAGATTCAAGTTCAAGGCCAAACGTAGTCTTTACGATAGCAAAGCAGGCTGGAATAATGGTTTTCTCGCCAGCTGAATCTGGTAGCGAGTTTTTTTGCAATTATCTCAGATACTAGGTAACTTGCTTCCTAAGCTTTGTCAGAAGTCTTGAATTGCTTAGTAAATGCAGCACTATATTTTGATTTAGTTTTAACATTTCTTTGAAATTACTAACAGATTTTTTTATTAGGTAGCTGTATTTAGTATAAAAATGACGCAGAAATTTATTTGGCACCAAACTCGCACGAGACAGGTTTTCTACGCAAACTAAACATTCAAACAACGTGAAACCCATTTTCAAATAATCATCACTACATAAACATACCAGTGGCGTGTGGTCAATTCTGGACAAAGGAAAGCAATGAGGCTACAATAAAGTGGGTCTGATGGACCCTAGTATAAAGAAACTCACACTGGTCTTTTTATTTTTTTGTATAGTTGAAAGTATTCTGGGGAAGAAAGGAAGGGGGATGACCCAAACTATGCATGGAATAAAATAAAATAATTGGTGATCTTAGAAATGTTACCACAATCATTAAATTATATATATATATATATAATTCTAGTTATAACTCAAATAATAATGATATTAATCATAATAATAACAGTCAATTTTGATTGCCGAGATTTTCTCTTGGGTTGTGGCCTGCAAATGAGTATGACCTTTGGCCTGCCTTATAGTTTTGACTCCGGATTTATTCTACACGCCATTATCATTAGTAAATAGAAAGGTGAACTATATAATTTTCCGTCAACCCAACATACCGATATTTACTATACACTTTCATAAAATTAATTATTGAATCGTCAAAGTTTTTTTACAGGCTGCCTGAAGATGGAATGGTTCTGCCTGTTTCAATTATTTTATTTTTCTCGTCAAAAAACCGGGATGAAAACCGACTTAAGAATACACAGCAGCTTCCACCGCTGCACTTGTTGACGCACTCGTTATTCTACTATTGTACGCAACGCAAAGAAACAAACCGCTTCCCTTGGAGGATCAAACAAACGTCAATATTCCGTAAATAAAACTAAACTTACTTTAAATAGGTGATAAATACGTTATTTTGAAATAGGGTGTCCATAATTATATCTAGAAACAATGAATATCAATTAAAACAAACCAAAAAAAATAAGATTTTAACAGTATTAAACGTACGATTATACACCAATCATGATAGTAAGCGCATGCGCAAATATTCTCCAAGGGATGCGGTGCTTCCCTTTCCCCGATGAGGGCCGGATAGACCCGGAAACAACCGATTGACGAAATAAAACAGTAAGCGAGACCAGCTGGCTGGCCGGTCAGTCAGAAAGAACTGCTTACTCCGAAATAAGATCTGCGACCTCAACTCAGTATACTTGTTGGAGAGGTTTATATTATAATAATAATAATTTGTTTTAGCTTCATTTTACTCTTATTTTATTTTTTCCCTCTTTAATTTTAGGGAAGCGTTGCTTCCAATGAATAAACGCCACTGAAACATACTTTACCTTTTGTGAATTCAGTGCTGCCAACGTCCGATGAAGATGAATACCTTCTCTTACTTTATGAAGCGTCGACATTCGTTTCGTTACTAGTAATTTTAATTAGTTTCGTTATTAGTAGTTTTAATAACGTCTTTTGGTTCATTTTCTACATAAGCGACATATCTTTTTCTCAAAATAAATGTATCCATGACTATCACGATACAAAAGAGCCACGTTTCACAATATAAAACTGCTACAGATAATCACTTTGTCATGACAATGCAGTACATACCTTCCCACAGTTAAAACTTAGTTATGAACACAGAAACAGTCACACTGCCATGAAACAGTCGGTGAGGAGAGTCTATGCGCGTTCATCAGTAAGATCTACACAATGCTGCGACGCTTGATAGACTGAGCTAGTCCTCTTTAATAAGTAATATGTATTATAGACAGCTGATCTGCATATCTGACAGGCAACTCGTGTTATGAAAGTTAATGTTTGAAAGTATAGAAAAACATTGATTAATAAATTAATTAATTTATCAGTCAGATTGCGACACCCCAAACACCTTTAGGTGACACCTAGTTTGGGAAGCACTGATTTAAGTCACACGTGTGGCATACAATTTAGTTTATAGGTGGAAGGCAGGGTAGGCAGTTGCTTAGGGCTCCGGATTAGAAAGAGTGGCAAAAATAAGATAATATCTTATATATTATAGTAATTTTATTTTTAACTAAGAAAATATATTTAATACCCGGCCATTAAGTAAAGATGTAGGTCATTTAAAAAAAAACTCTTTCAAAAGATACATTTAGAATAGCAATCATATTTCTTAAAAATAAACTATGATTACTAAATAATAAAATTTTGATCTTAATGTAAGTGTGTGGACTTTAACAGTAAGTTTCTAATTTGAATTTTATAAAATTTTCTTAAAATATTTTCTTTATGAGAAGACTGGAGTATTTTGAGATTAGGTGAGTTTAGTTTTTAAAATGATTGATCTTTACTAAATGATTTTTTTTACTAAAATCTTAAAAACTAATTACTTGAGAAAAACAACTGTGCCATCATGTTTAACAGTACAGCATTTTTTTTTAAATATCGTAATAGGGGAGGATGCATTTTCATGCTTTTCCTAAGACGGTAAAAGGGCACGAGCCAGCCCTGAGTTGCTGATATAAAAAAAAAGCTTGTAATATTAAAAACTCAGTGATAATTTTATTGGGTCACTTTCTACAACGAATGTCGTAGAAGGTAATGTACACATTAATTGTGCGTTTGTAACTAAATAAAATACAAACTTATTCTAAAATGTATGGCTATAGATAGTTCGTACTCACGTTAATGAATTTGAGTAAAACCATTTGCACCTTGCTAAGGGGTTTTTGGTCTAGAATACTCTGTCCTTCAGATTCAGGTCTTGCCCGTTCTAGTTTCACACTGGAGTAGCTAGAACCAGCTGGAGTGGCACTTGGATACAACAGCTCCTGAGCAGACAAACAAGGATATAAATAGCTTTGGCCCCTTCAGGAGTCGAACCAGTAACGTCTCCACAAATCACGTGATGCTTTTTTTTACCCCATTCTCATTTAACACCAAGTAGATATTTTAGCGTTTTCCCTCCATGGTCCAATCTGTGTTATGTAACGCATATCAAGAGTGAATATCATTATTTCAGGTGAAGCCGACAGCTCCGCTGAAGCGCATTCGAGAAATATCAAGAAACAAAAAGTAAATACTTAACTTACGTTATAACATGGTACTTGTCCGGAAGTTATACATAATGGTGAAATCATGAACCCACCCTCCATCGATGTAGCACCATGTAGACGTTAGAATTCCTCCCTCTTCCCCTCTCAGTAGAGTTACGTGGTTTATGGATAACCCCTGACACAGAAACAATTAAAATAATCGGTTCCCAGTAAACTACCATTACATAATTTTCCCCTGAAAATATCCTTATAATTTTGATAATCATATGAAATACTATTCAAAAATAAATTTTGGATACATTTGTTAAAGCAACTTTTAAAATAATTTAAAATTTTCAAAACACAATCCTCAGTAAACTAACCTCAAATAATTTTTTTTTGGTAGAACGAAAATACATTCTTATTAATCTGTAAGATACTCCACAGATATACATTTTGAATAAAATCATTGAAGCCATTTTCAAAAATCAGGCATCAAGCAACCATCAGTAAGCTTCCCACAATTTCTAGGCTAGAAGTAAGATCACGATTGGTCTTCGAGGTGTGATCATATTATTACATCTAAATATGAAGTTTGACTGACATCCATAAAACGGTTTCGACTGTAGTCCCAGGTACAGATACACAGAATTGTAGCACCCACTTTTTTGGGTTTGGTGCCACCAATAAAAGTCAAGATTCATCATAATCTCGAGGGAGAAAATTTCCATGAATACAATACTTATTCCATTTAATTGAAACCGAGAAAAAAACAAATAAATAAAAAATAAATAGAGAACTGATTTTAAAATTAAAATATAATTTCACCGAGCTTATTTTTTCCGTGGCATAGAATTAATAAAATCGCACATCGATACGTTTTTTGGTTCGAGCATAATCTTGTACCTAACATCGCGGCCAATCGGCCATGAGATGGGCTACATAACAACTTTTGATTCCATTTTAAAGTTAATATTTTATTTTGCGATTTTCCAACAAATTTCATTTCAAAGCTATTTTGAAAAGCCTGTTGCATCTAACTTGATGCACTATAGCATTGAGAGCTTTATAATACTTTGACACCAATCTACAAAATAGAAAGGAAGGGAAGAAACTAAGCAGTTTGTCTTGCGAGGCCTCTTTTATATGTACTGATACACTTCCCCTCGTTCTCTGACGAGTATACACACCCACTCTACTATTTGCACCTGGACAACATTAACTTGCGTTTCAAAATTACCTTTTTTCTTGTTTACTACTCTAGATAGGTACATGCTTACATAAAATTTTTAAATCTACGTCCTGGCAGGCCTATTTCGAGAATATACACATTAATAGTTTGAGTTGTAGAAGATTTAAGTGAAAAAAAAATTTAAAGGAAGACGAAAAAAATAATTTTGTAACAGTGAAAAATACTGACTGGACTACCGATGGTGAGGAGATTGGGGTCGAATCCCGGTTGGGTGTACTGATTTTAGATGGTGGGTTTTTAAATGGTTTTCCATTCTTCCTTCGCGGAAATGAGGGAGCACTCCTCCTAAATTCAAACTTACTCATCCCTAATATCTAACGTAATTTTTCATAAGCGTTTAATTATTTTGACTTCACCATGAGGTGTTTTGACTTTTTCACGTTGTGTATGATATTTTTACACTTGATAACATCAAAACAGCACGTGATTAAATTAAAATTCTTCCTAACTACTTCTATTTATTTTAGCACCACAACTTACTGCCCATTTGGTTTATACGCATATGTGTTAATCACTATAGTAGGTTAGAGTTGAGATATGTTAAATTTAGAGGAAGTATACCCACATTTTCGTGGATAGAGAATGGGAAACCATTTGGGAAAAGCCACCCTTAGTACACCCGACCAGGATTGAACCACGATCTCCTCGTCATTGGCAGCTTAGTCTATTGCAAGAGTGACGCCTTAGACCATTTGTTAACCTAAGCAGGTTATCCTTAATTGATCACTAATCCATCCACTTATTTACTATATCTGACTATAAAATCCTTATATAATATTAATACAGTATTCAGTAATCTCGATTCTCCTGTATTTTAAGAGAGAATACAGAAAACTACACTTTAATACACCCCCTGGTTCTAGATGAGCTACCCGTGTGTTATGCCTCACTGCTCTTGATCATGGCCGAGGCTGTAATCTTATTTAAAGCTTACTGTATATGTTTTAAAAACACATCACATTTAAAACCATTAGAAGTCACCTCTTAATTTCAGGGATAGGAATGTAGAAGTATACTTATAGGAAGTGCACCAGCATTAGAGTAGAAAGGGGATAGGAAAACTTCCCTAGTGCACCTGCATCCGGCAAGAGATCTTAACCTTAGCTTCTGTAGAGATAAATCCAGTCCATTGCGAGACTGACACTTCAGACCATGTGACCACCACGATGACGTAAAAGCAAAGAGAGCGAATGTTTAAGTCAAACTTTTTTTTAACGTAATCACATCAGTGGTCACATAGTATGAGGCGCCAGTATCACAGTAGACTGGATTGCTGGTGACACGGGGGTCGCGTTTCGAATCTCTTACCAGGGTGCACTTGGCGGGAGGGGGAGGGAGATGGGTGTCCCCTAGAGATTGAATTAGCTCTGTGGTTTTCTCCTCTCCTCTCCAGGATGATGCGGGCTCATTTCTTCTAAACTACCTTCTTCATTCCTATCCCATAAATTAATTCGGTGGACACGCAACCTAGCTGTCAAACTGATCTCAAGGTGCTGGTCGAGGTTGGAATCCCTACTGGGTTTACTGAGATAATATTTTTATAAAATAGTTTCCCGTTCTCTTTCCACGAGAATGCTGGTACGTTTCCTATGAATTTTACATTCTTCCTCTTTAGCCCATTGGTTTAATCAGACGCCTATAGATCCGAAGGATACAGGCTATCCAGGCTAAGACTGGTACTAACTGACAGGAAAAGTTACCAGATTCACTCTCATGTATCACTTCGCCAAACCATTTGATCTACAGACCATTTATTATTATGAGCGTTCATCATAGCAGCCCAACTCAGCTCCCGGCTCACGTGGGCTATGGAAGTTACCAAGATATGCCACAAATGTGTGCAGTGCATTTGTATTTGAATGATTACTCTCTCTTTTTTCATGGAAGCGTCGTCGTCTGTAGTTCACCTAAAAATTCTTACGAACGAGCGCTTCTAAAAGGCTGCCTTCTATTCATAAATAAAGATGGCGAACAAGACAAAATGAGCCTGGTTGATGACGTCATACAAACCGTATTCAGTTGTGTTCATGCGCATTTGTTTAGAAAATTATATTATTATTATTATTTAGCACCACGTCTTATTACCCGTTTGGGTTATACACTGTTTAGAAAAGATTTTTTTTTTAAATTTTGAAACTTATATTTTGTAGGCCTCTTTCTCTAAGTTAAGTTAAAAAGCACATTTATTTATTTATTTATATATATATTATAATCTATGGTGGCCAGTTATGAGAAGATACGAGTGTGAGTACAATACCTTTTAATTTATTATTTCATGCACTATTATAATTATCTCTTGTTGCCACAACCACGAAACAATTTTTTTTATAAATATACTATTTTTGCTATTTAAATTAATTACGAAAAAGCTAATCATACAGTAACCTATAATCCTATTGTGGATATTATTAGACGCGTTTGATATCACTTTTGATTGATAGGTACATTAGTGACTTTTAACCAATGTTTGCAAGACGCTGACCCAAAACAAAATAAAAATATTGCCTTAAACAAAATGTATATTAAAAATAGATAATAACCGTGCTATCAATCCCCTCGTACCTGGCTCCGTTTCCCCTTGTTGCTGGTGACGTCACCGTAAGGCTCCACATCTACCAGTGATGCCGTCACGATGGTCGGCCCGGTGATAACGTCGACCTGACCATCGGGAGAAATGTCCACCAACGGGGCTGTGACGACACCGGGTGTATAGTAGTTCTCGGATTGCTCACCAGGGGTTGGCAGAGCTTGGAGGATCGACGCCGAGTATGGTAGAAGCAAACACACTACCCGCAGCATTGTCGCCATCTTGAGATCACGTTTAAGGTTTCTTTTATTGTCTGTGGATAGCAATGATGTCTTAACGTACAATTAAATTTTAATAGGTAGAATTTTATTTTACAGTAAGAAAAGCTACTAAATCTACTCCTGCGTATTCATGTCAAGTCGTAATCCTCTTCATCTACTACTTTTGATAGATAAGATCAAAACCTACAAAATAACTTAGGAATGTAATAAATTATTTTAATATTTGACCGCAAAGAATTTGTGTTAATAACATTCTTTCAACTAAAAACTTACTTATGGGCTATGGCATGGCCGTATCCGGAATATTTATCCGTGGGGGTCAATACTCTAAAATAAAACTCTAATGGTTGTCGCGAGAAAGAGTTAAATAAAAACTACTTCCAATATGAGGACATATTTATTTAAAAAAATCAAAACATTCTTCAAACAACAACAACAACAACAACAACAAAAGTTTCCTTTTATTCACAGAAATTTCTAGAAAAAAAAAATTATCAAAATTTTTGAATATACGAGACAAAAATAAATCTCTTTTTACTCTACAAATCGACAATGCTCCTTATAAAATCATTGTTGCCATAGTTTATTCACTAACAATACTCAATGTATTTTCTATCTTAACTAAACGAAGAGTGTGTGTATCTGTCCGTCATGAGCATTGCGCAAAGGTG
Organism: Timema genevievae; assembly: GCA_902155825.1. NCBI lineage: Eukaryota > Metazoa > Arthropoda > Insecta > Phasmatodea > Timematidae > Timema > Timema genevievae. The sequence continues at coordinate 311,513 of CABFWO010000028.1, forward strand.
TGAAATTTAAAAAAATTAGTAGCCCCTGTACACGAACATGTACACATCGAAGCTGGAATTTTAAAAATCTGGATTTTTAAAAAAAAAATTGTTAAAAACTGAGTCGGAAGAAATAAAATGAATACTTTTTTCTGTCTGTTTAAGGTAAATAAAAGCATTTGCCTGGGTTGCATTACGTGGTTACCCCGGGAAATGCCGGGTATTCTGCTGGTCATTAATAATTAATGGATAACATTTAATTTTAACTCTGGATAAAATAGTTTAATATTATTGATGAATGGTACTGTTTTAATAATCCCCAACCAATCCATACCCCCTCTTGGATGTTGTCATGAGACCTGCTTCGGTGGCCGCGTGGTCTAAGGCGTTACTCTCGTGTTATACTAGACTGCCGATGACAGTAAGCTCGGGGTTGAAATCCCGGTCGGTTGTACTGAGGGCGGTTTTCCACCTGATACTTAATTCGGAATCAAGGAGATGATTTGGATCCTATCCGTGTGCACTAGAGGGGCTCTTGAACCCACATAGTTTATCATTCTCTCTCCAGGCGAGTTATAATTTCCTTAAAATTTATCTTCCTTAGATTGTATGGCACGCACCTTACCTCAGCTGGTAGCGTGTCTGTCTACTGAGGTAAGGGTCCAGGGTTCGATTCCCGGCATGACCGAAACATTTATCATTGGTGAAATGTGGGTTTACCCTTTCACAGTTATGAATCATCGGCTGGGAACTGGATGTTGTGCCTGTCATAGTCTTAAGTTAGATTATGACGCTATGAAGCTACAATAGACCCAGCCAGCCGATAGTGGAAAATGTATGACTTGAATAGAAAAGTGACCCAGACCACACCCTGGAAACACTAATGGATGTACAAATTGTATGTCACTACTAGCAAGTAATTTAGCAACAAGTTATTTAGTTTATTAAATTCAAAGTAATACACTCAATGTGTGGTTTATAAACAGTGATATTACAACCAACACACGACTTACAAAATATTTTTAAAATAACAGCAAATCTAATTATTCAGTAGGCTATAATAACAAGGTAAAAAATAATAGTAAGTTTCTATCAGGGAAATTGACCACAAATACTTAAATAAGTAAACATAGACGGCGCATTATTTAATAACACATTAAAAAACTACTAGACATACTTTAATGTATTCATAGGCAAAGATGTATGTTTTGCAGTTGTAACTTTTGGAAAATGATATCCAGATAATTTTGTGAGCAATTTTCTCAATATTGATTGCTGTGTATTTATTTGTCAAGTATTTTAAAAAATGTCAAGTCTTCGTATTAATGTTCTGCATTGAACCTTGGATTCGAAATATTTCCAGTCCTTTCTCGAGAACGTTATTGACGTACTACCTTCAAATGTCATCTCCCACATGGTGTACTCTTTAGGTTGGATAGTTCTAGTCAGTGATAGCAAGCATTGCCACTATTTACCCTCTTAATTCTGTTCTCCTATGTTAAATAATAAATTAATAAAGGTAATTTTATTAATACGCCTATGTTCTAATGTGTTAGTGATAAGAAAGATTGAATCTAGAGGAATTGTTTCAGCATCTATGTGGAAGGAGAGTGGGAGACGATTTAAGGAAAACCACCCTCAGTACACTTGACCGGGATCGAACTCCAATCTCCCTGTCGTTAGCAGTCTAGTCTATAGCGAGAGTGATGCCTTAGACCATACATCCACCGAAGCGGGTTGGGTACTAAATAGTTATAATGACAATAGCCTAATCATTTACACAAATAAAATAATGCTGTTTGCTAACTAGTGTTAATTTATCCAAGTGTTCTATCAGCTCGTTTAGTCGCCAGGGAAAGTGGGTTGGTTACCAGACAATACACGTGCGACGCACAAGAGACTGTATGCCACATTTAGTAACTGTGAAAGTTGAAAGGTTGCATAACCTGGTTGCCTGCCTTAACCGTCGTTTCGGTGCGGATGTCAAGGGGAAAGTGATTCACTGAACTTGCGAAAATCACTTCTTGAACAGTGAGACATAATTATCAAATTACGATATATATATATATTTTATATTAAAGATGGGTTTAATCCTGTACTTCTCAAACCTTAATGTTAAATTTTCCTTTCGAATCCACGAATCTTTAAACATGTACAATTTAAGGGAAAGTAAAAATATTTCAAATTTAATTTAAAAAAAAAGTTTAATTGTTGGTGCAACTGACAAATTAGATTTTTTTGTCATGTAAATTATATAATAAACAACAATGATAACACTTTATTAGTAGATTAATTATATTTATACACTTTTGTTCTTTTTTGTGGTTTTGTTATTCTCCCAACTACACGTGACTATATAATTTATTTTGCCTACTTAAAATTGTTATATCAAGTCGAAGTTTTCATCAGTGTATTAGAGATACTCTTTTGAGTTTTTTACGAATCTCGAATCTCTCGAATACTACAGGATTTGAGGGATTCAAAGACCACGTCTTACTATCCGTTCGGGTTATACGCACTTACGCTAATGTGTAATGGTAGGGTGATTGTTAGATGAAATGAGAAATGGAGGACCTACAGTTTAACGTGGGATCCGAACCACGGTGGAGGCCTGGCATTCCACACACTCACAAGTTGTGATTAATACAAGTCTTGTCAGAGGTGAAGGAAGGGTTTGGCATTCAGATAAATTTGTGCCGGGATCAAGGATTGAACCCCGGACCCGCTGCACAGAAGTCTGACATCTTACCCCTAGACCACCAGGTCACCATCAAGGAATCGAGTATTAGAGAGTCTCATCTCTATTTTTTTTACTTTCAATACTGACAGAAAGTAACGATATTAATCCGGGCTCTAACTCCGTATCACCGTTTCAGTTTTCATGACTTTTTCTTTTTTTCACCGCGTCTTATTGTCTTCACGGAATATCAGCATAATTACATTCATGGGGTAGAGATGAGGGTGCTATATTCCTTAGGAGACATGTAAACGCATTTACTTGGAGGATGGATGGGAAACCAATAAAGAAAGCCCACCCTCAGTGTACCCTGGCTATATTCTACCCCTTACCTGCCCATCACTAGTTTTTTTTAGCACCGTGTCTTACTATCCGTTTGGGTTATAAGCCTATGTACTAATTACACTATTGGTTTAAGCGATTATGTTGTTATAAAAAATGGGAGGTGTAACCGCATTTGTGTGTAGGGAGAGTGAAAAACCATTTAGGAAAAACCACCCTCAGTATACCTGACAAAGATTAGAACCTCGGTCTCCCCGTCATCAGCAGTCTAGTCTACTGCAAGAGTAGTGCCTTAGACCACGTGGCCACTGAAGCAGGTATCACCAGTATTCTAGTCTATTGGGAGAGTGACGCCTAAGACACCACGGCCCTCGATGTGAGTATAATATATTAATAATTATCAACATGGTGGATGGAGTGTTAATTACTCTGATTAGGATGGACAGGCTTGGACTCCAAGCCAGGTGATCTAGAGCAAAGATTTTCAACCTTTTTCAACCCACAGCATACTGAACAAGCTGATAAACTTGTCAAGGCATGCCTTAATTCTTTTGAGAGATTTTATCATTAAAAAGCTAATACTAGGATTGTGTTTAAAAGATCATCAGTCATAATTATAATAGAAATTGTGTCATTAAAAAAAAAGATTGATCATAGGTTTTAAAAGATTTATTTTTGTTCCTCAATTATTTTTTCTTCCCTCAAACTCCCGTGGCACACCTGATGACTCTTCTTGGCACACCGGTTGAAAAACGCTGCTCTAGAGGATGGTTTTCATTTGGTTTCCCGTCATATCAATGGACATTTACTAAACTTCACCCTGATTACTCCTGTACGTTTAGATTATATACTTCGAGCCAGTCATAAAAAGGGTCGAGTAATTGATGTTTTGCACTCTATTAGCAGTATGATTGCTGTTATTGGTCTTATTATAGGCCTACAACAACCCGACCTTATACCACTAATATATGAACATTATGGAAGGTGGAAAACCCAACTTAATAGTCTTCCCATTCACAGTGGTGGACACATGTATGATGGCATCGGTCGCATCTTCCCTGGTTTTCCGGTAATGAGGTGGGGCTCGAACCCCAGTTGGGTTAAGGCCTATTGAGGAGATTTTCCTAAATTGTTTTCCACTCTATCTACATGCAAATGTAGATACACTTCTTTCTATACATTTTACCTGACTCATCTCTCCCATAATTAGTGTAAATATATGGACAGCTTGGATAGATAATAAGACGCGGAGCACTGAAGGTAAAAAACAGACTTTGTAAGAAATCGAACCTAGAGACCTTAATAGATGTGTCAGCTTTAACAACTGTGTAGTAAATGTAGTAAAGTTTTTAACGTTTAATGTTGGTTATTCTATTTTATATAATATGTTATGTTATTGGGTGCTTTCAACGTGCACTCTATAACAACACGGATTATATCAGGACATGACCTGACCACAATCTTTGTCCGTACGTCCAAAACTATGCCCTAGTACCTAGATATTTGCTAATGACAACCCAGTGTTCAGATACTAAATACCTTCTCCAGCAGTGCCCGGAATCGAACCAGCCCTCTATGCATGGAGACAGGTCAATTACAAGCTGTTTATTGTATTGCGTAGAGCCGAACAAGTAGACCAACACTAGAGAGACACGCACTCAAGAAACATGCCGGAGTTCGGATTATTATGAAAGTCACCGGTTCTACCTGGTTTTTTTACTCCGTGATATTATGTGAGTCAAACGTCCGTACTTACGTTCACAGGAAGTGCAATGGTTCCTGGAGAGCGGCCTTTCCCTCGCGTTATCCACGACACACCACTCTTTTTTATTTATTTATTTTTTACTACACGGACACTTCAATTGAAGGAAAGGACTATGACTGGTCAACTTCCTGTCTTGTATGACTGACTCCCCTTGTCAACACAACCTGTTGGTTTAAAGTCGACTCGATCGTCGGAGAGTCCGTTGTAAAACTTTCATCCTCCCCCCGCCCCTCTACACATCTCCCCACCTATGTCGGCACAGTTTCTAAGCGTGTTGGGTGCCAAGTGTTTTATTTCAGACATCCTTATACCTTTTACAGCTGGCCGGATTGTCGGTTAGAAAACATTACCCCATATAATATTTCTCAATATGGGTAGGAGGGTAGTTGATCGGTTTATTCGGGCGCCGTCTACGCTAAAGGAAATAACCTCACTCGGCATTGTTTCTTACGGGAATGGCAATTCTGAAGCTTCAAAATCACTATTCCAGTCCTCAATCATCTTAGAATATTCTGTTATGAGCCTGTTTATATTGGTCCAAGGAAGGCTAGATATATATTTCTAATCATTTACTTTGGTATAAGAACTGATCGCGTGAAATGTCAGTGAAAATGGAATTATTTCGCCTTTTCATGAATTTTTATTTAAATGATAAAATTTAGAATATAGGGTTTTTGATCGTAATGGAACGTGTTGCTACGTTTATCCTCAATTTTAATATGAATCATACTCACAAATAACAAACAATTTCTTATATAACGCTGGGTTTATAGACATCTTCAGAGCTTCTAAGATTCCAATCCCTTAAGCAGTCGGGAGCAGAATAAGGAAGGGGGAGTGAATATTGGCAGGGCTGACCATTTGTGGCTTAATCTAGCTTAATGAACGGACCACAATGAAGAAAATAGCTCAAAGAAAATGCACTCTTTTCTATTGTGGTAAAGATTGGAGAACTAGTGGAAATAGCTTGTGAAAAACTTTGTGCTGGCTGGAATTCAGGACCTAACTTCCCACAGAAAAAATCATACGTTTTGAACCTTTGTGGTATTCCAACCTTAGCCTCTCATACAAGGGCGTAGAAAGCTCATTTTTCTAGTGGGGGGTCCGCTAGCAAATTTTATGGGGGTCTGGATCCCCCCCCCCCCTGGACCCTGCCCTTACTTTTAAACTTTTCATAGTTTGCAAATAATGTTTTGAGTAAGTAGGTATGTAGAGATAATGGGTGGGGGAAGGGTAGTAAACCTACCTACATAAGCTACAAACTCCACTTCTGACGGTGGTTCTGTTATTTGAGCCGAACTTTTCTTAGGATGATTCCTCAAGTACAGGTGATAGCAAAAATGTTTGCCTCAATTTCTCGAGCCCCACTTACTGGGTTCATTCCAAGAAAAGTCCTTTGTTTTTCAATACCATATGAATGTATGAAAAAATAAGTACATTATTTGAAATTTTGAGAGAGCTGATTTTACAATATGAAGTTTTACAAGGTGTATCTTGAAGGTAAATATTAAAATATTCATTAACTAGTATTTTGTTGATGACATATACAATTAAAACTGTAGTAAGAGTAAATAACTTAAATATTAGGTTTTTATGTGTGCTTGAGGACCCCCCTTTAAGGAGGCGTCCAACAGATTCCAGCGTCCCAAGGAAACAATCATACGCTTCAAACCTGGATCGAGCTAGAACCCCAATCTCCCACGGTGGGGGGTGGGAGGGGATGTGCTTTGAACATTATTGAAATTTGAACCCTAGCCTCCCATGGGAAAAAACTTGCGGGAATTTGAATCCTTACCACTCATGGGAAAACCATATGCTTTGAACCTGGCTGGGATTCAATCCCTAGCCTCCCATGGGAAAAAAAGCATACGTTTTGAACTGAACTGGGATTCAAACCATAACTACAGACAGTAAAACCAAACACTTTTAACCTTTCTGGGGTTAGAACCCTAATCTTCCAATGAGAAATCATGCACTTCAAATCTGCCAGAGGTTCAAATCTTAAGCTTCCATGGGAAAAATTATGTGTCTTAAACCTCTCAGGGATTTAAATCCTAACCTTCCACGGGGAAAATTATGCGCTTTAAACCTATCCAGGATTCTTACCATAACCTGCCTTTACCAGTCACTTGGTCACTACTGCAAGTGTAAAACGACGTTGGTAGATTCCACAACGGTCATCAGAGATAAATGTAGCCTTTAATATTTGACGAAAGTTAAATACTACTTCAACTATTTCCTAGACTTTTTCAATTATCTAGGTTGTCCTTCCTCTTGGCTAAGTGGCTAGAGTGGTCAGTCATAAGTTTAGGAGACTGATTCGATTCCGGGTGACAAAGATAACGATGCCGTCCTATTATCTCTTTAGTAATTATTTAGCTAGGGACTGAGTGCGTAGTATTAAGGTGGGATGGTGGGAATTGCAAGCTAAGGCCAGAACTTTTGCAATATTCATAGAATTTTTTTCCGTCAAAATAAATAAAGCAGTGCTCTAGTAGAAACAGAGTTTGATTTTTTCACATAGCTACCTCAACAGTTCTTGTATATGTGTCAGGAGTATTCTTTGATGAACACTTTTTATGTTTATTTAAAAGGAATTAATATCCGAAGCTATTATTGATGCTTTTTAGTGAGGAATTCTCCATCTAGATATTATATTCTGATCATATGCTTTTTCTCGGGTTCGATTCCCGTGTCCAGGTTTCATTTTTCAATTTTCAGAATATGATATCTAGATGGAGAATCCCTCACTGAAAAACATAAATAATAGCTTTGGCTATTTGATTCTTAAATATGCAATCCCTTACAATTATAATAATTGTACAAGTGGCAGCAATAAGCCAACTACCGAGTCGAAGGTGGCTGCGTTATCTGATAGCTCGTGATCTTAATAAAATCACACATTTGTAGCCGATAATTTCCGCACGTCCATCATAGACTCTGCCTTAAAATATAAGTGAAGAATAACCCTTACCACGTGTCGATTCCTGGATATCTCAGTGGTTAGAGCATTGGCGTACTAAGCCAAACGTCCCGGGTTCGAGTCACGTGACCAGGTGTCATTTTTCAATTTTCAGAATATTTATTTAAACAGTTTTTCATCAAATTCTAATATGCTCATGACAAATATTCAAGTAATGTTTTAAGTTAAATTATTCTCCAAGTTGTGTGATACTACATTCTGTTTATAAAGGAAGTACACATTAGGCCTAAGTACTGAAAATAAAAGTAAATATTTTTAAAGGGTTGAATAATATGTTCTGTCACGATAACCTTAGCTTGTGGCAGTGACATGGGAACTTTATTTGTGTAAGGGAAGAATAGATAAAAAAAGGTTTATTTAAGAAATTGCCTTCTAATAACCCACCCCACCCCCTTCCGGATAAATTTTTGAAAATTGGATGTCTTAAAAAGCTATTTAGCGTGGTGCACCTTCCCAATTTTTTAAAAATTAGATTAATTTTATAAGATATTTGAAGTAGTATTTGCCAGATTTTGTTTAAAAAATGTGAATGTTTATACAAACTTTAGATGCTATTTTCAGAAGTCCTCGTCTTGAATAAAAAACAACCGATTCCTCTAGAAGCTATTTAAAGTGGTCTCCCCCTAGAAATGTTTGAAATTTGGATGCTCCTCAAAGCTGTTAAGAGTGATCCTTATCTAATAATCCCAACAGTTAGATTCCTTTAGAATCTATTTGAAGCTGTCTTCTCCAGCAATTTTTTTAATTTGTATGTCTTTAGATGCTATTTGGAATGATTCTACCCTGGACTTTTTTGAAAATTAGATGCTTTTAGAAGTTTTTTGAAGTTGTCCTAGCTTGGATTTTTTTTTTAATTGTATGCATCGGGAATATATTTAGAGTGTCTTTCTCCAAACAGAGTTTTAAAACTGGATGCATCTAGAAACTATTTGGAGTGGTTCCTACCTGGCACATTTTTGAAAATTGAATGCTTTTAGAAGTTATTTGCAGTTAGATTCAAGTCTTTCAGCTTCATATTCAAGAATATCAGAAGTTGTGAAATTTATCTAGAGGGGGCTAATTTATTCCAGGAGTGGTAATCAACCCCTTCCCTTACATATTATTCCCCGGTTTCACTTCCATTAATTTGGCGTGGTCCTTTCCCCAATTTTTGGAAATTAGATTATTTTTAAAGCTATTTAGAATAGTCCTTCCTCTGATTTTTCTTAAAATTGTTATGCTCCTAGAAGCTATTTGGAACAATCCTTTGCTCTCAATTTTGGAAATTTTGTTGCATCCAGTCCTTACTCAGTCTGTTTTTAATTTATATTTCCTAAAAGCTATTTGAAGTAGTTTTCCTCCAGACTTTTTTTTTATAAAATTTGGTTGGTTCTAAAAGCTATATAGATTTCTCCTCGCCTGAATTTTTCTCAAGAATTAGATATATTTGTAGACTATTTGAAGTGGTCTTCGCTCAGAAATATTTTGAAAATTTGATCTTCTTAGAAGATATTTGGAATGGTCCTCTTATGTAAATTTTTTGAAAATCAGGTGCATCAAAAAGATATTTAAAGTGGTCTTCCACCAAATTAAAATAAAATTGACTTTGAGTGGTCCTCGCGTGAAGATTCTACAAAGCTACATGCCTCTAGAAGCTATTTAAATAGTCTTCATGTAGATTTTTTTTCAAATTTAGATTTACTGAAAGATATTTGAAATAGTCTTCTCCACCAAATTTTTTTAATTTGAATGCACCTAAAAGTCACTTAGAGTTTGATTTAAGGCCATCTTTCCGCTTCATATTCGATTTCAAAAGTTTTGAAAAATATTCAGGGGTGGGTGTGGGATTTATTCCAGGGGGGTGGCAAATTATTTTCAAGGGGCAATGCTCACCCTGGCTCCCCCACCACTGGATTGTGGCAGCTACCATACGACTGCCACCTTCCTCAAAATAAAATAAGATACTATTTCAGTGGGGGTGGCTAGGGTTATTTTCTCACGGAATATTTTAAACATTAATGGATGCCACCAAAAGTTATTAGAAGTTTAAAAAATATATAACTAGGGTTGTTGTCATAATAAGGGATGTTTTGGATGCCAAGCCTCTTTGTTGGAGGGAGGGAGACAGCAACATGCATTATGGGAATATTCCGCAAATACGGGGAGTGTGGCAGCTTTATATATCCCATATTAATATGTCACCATCTAACAATGTTGAAACTGTTCTAAGCCACAGTTTCTTAAACTGTGTGTTGCAGTGAACATTGTAAAATGTGAGTAAACTAAATATATGTTATAAAACTACTTTAATTATAATATACTACAACCTTTCTTTCTATATTTGTCTAGTTTATTACATAAATAAACCTCATCCACATTACATGAACACAATTTTAATAATCACTTCTTATAGTTTAAAATAAACCAATAGATTCCATAGTTATCTACATATATACAAGCTGTAAAATATAAACATGTAATTAATAATATTAAATATAACTGCATGCATGCATTTTTTTCAGTAAAAATGTTAATTATTCCTGTTTTGAATTTGATCCAAAACTGCTCAAAAACCAACACTAGAGTATTAAAATCTCAACTTAACTTCATTACTGTCCGAGGTCGCTAATAATTTTCTCTTGTGAAAATGGGTCACGAAAAAAGAAAGTTTAAGAACCTGTGTTCCAAGCCAGTGGTATTCAACTTGGGGTATGCGTACCCCCGGGGCTACGTACAATTTAAAAGTATATTTATATACTTATTATTATTATTTCATGATGAGCACTCATTAATCTAGATTAGCCCCAAAATACCCAGATGTAAGGATATGTGACCCGGAAGAGACATGACATCGGTTGCCTATATTCGCCGCTCTGGTGACACAGAGCGCTCCCAAGGTACACCTATGGAGGTTGTCTACGTGTACCCGCCATGAGATGATGTGATTACAGTGATTATGAAGGTGTAGAGCCAGTGGAAGTCCTAGATTTAACTTAAGCCTAATTATTCAAACCAGGTTGACAATTCAGATAGTTCCCCTTAAGATTAAAAGTGCCCAAGGTATCAGTCGGGAATCGGGCCCAAGACTCCTAGGCTTGCTGCCAAGTGCACTGACAACTACACTACGAGGCTGGTTAAATATGGATTATAGAATATGTATAGCTTCCTTATGTACAAACAACTTTTGGGGGTACAAAGTTGCGAAGATAAATTATATATGGGGGTACACGAACAAAAAGGTTTGAATAACATTGCTCTAAGCAATCCCATTGCTGCCCAAACTGGTTTGAATGGTGTATTACTACTATCTTCACCGGAAGTTGGGTGGGGATTCCCAGAATCAAGACATTCTGACAGATCGATGTCCAAACAAGGAGATAGAAACTGTACACGAAGAGTAACTGTTGTTTTAGCGATAGCAGGTGACGCACTGCAACACCAGAATATTCAAGAAATAGCTACTCTTTCTTTAAGAGGGGCTCCACGGGGCAAGGGGCGTATAATACTTGAGCCATATCACTGTTTTTAAACTACTCCAAATCCTTAATCGGATGATGTCAACCAATTAAAAATTACAACACTTCGTCTAAATATAGTCATTTAAAGATAACAGTTTCAGAAAACTCGATATATCCAGTCAACATTTTAATAATTTATAAATTGTTTCTTTAAATGAATCACCCAGGCACGTAGCTAAGATTCAATTTCTGTGGAAGGTGGGTAAAATGTTGAGCCCATACAAACGTACCCACACCAGTGATCACGTAGATAAGGTCATCAGTCTCGTCTTATGTAGTTTGTAAGTTACGGGAGGTTGGGATTTAAATCTCGGCCGTGTTCTCTGAGAGTGACTTCACCTAAGATAGCTTCTCTCTCTCTCCATGTAAATACACGTTCCATTTTATCGATAAAATAATAAACACAGAGTTTACTAAACTATCCTTTATCTTAGTTCAGTTGGTAGCGAATATGTCTACTGAGCTAAAACTCCCGGGTTCGATTCCAACCATGTCGTAAAATTGTATTATTGGTTAAATGTGGGTTTACCCTTTCACATTGATAAATTAACGGATGGAGACTGGATGTTGTGCCTGTACTAACAAGATGGTAGCGGAAAATATATGGCTTGAATAAAAAACTGACTCAGGCCACTAGCGGGAAACAATAATGGATGTAAAGTAAAGTTTACCAGATTACGGCATATTTATTAAAACAAAACATTTTATAAAACAAATAATAAAAATACATTTGTAAAAGTTCCTGATGGCTCAGTGGTCTGTCTTCTTGGCGTCTCCTCTGGTGAACGGGTTGGCTAGGAGGTTGTTCACTGCTTTCAGCACTGAAATGGGGATCTGAAACAAAACAGAGTGATATTGGAATTTACAGTCAGTGTTATACATTTTGTCAGCACACCAGAGGACTAAGATGTCAGTCACGTTTGGTCCAGTATAACAGTGAAGGGTAGGTCCAGGTTCAGATCCCAGTCAGGTGCGCTGAGGTATTTGATCCATTATGGTTTCTCACTCTACTTTCACGTAAATGTGTGTACATTTCCTTAAAATTCTACCCTACTCCTAACTATACCTTCGGTTAGGCCGTTAATGACCCTTCTGTTAAACGTAATAATAAAAATGATCTTACATATTCAAAATAAAATATCAAAGATTAAAGTAAACAAATAAAAACGTTTTTATTTTGTTGCAGTAAATAGGGACTCGGCGTATCTGAAAGCTCAATTGGCCACTAAATATAGTATTATACATTCATACGTCAAGCCATATGTTCTTAGTGGTTCTATGTCAATGTTGATTACTCGCTCTTTATTTTGATTTGTCCTTCAACCATTTTAAGCCATGGGTAAAATTTCCATGGTTGAAAAGCATGAGGGTTGCTTTTACATATGTATACTTTATATAATTTTAAATACATATAGATAATTATAAAATATTTTAACATTTAAAGGCTACATTAATCTATATTAAAAGCGTAGACAATAATATATTAATAAATAAATACATACAAATGTTTTGAAATGAGAGCGTTTAGTCCTGCAGTCTGCCACACGCTCTTAACAATCATTACAACTTCCTTATTTTAATTTTTACGGTTGTGTAAAATTCACGTTACTCGTAATCATGATTAAGTTTGTTTAATCATTATAAAATTATAACTTACAAAGGAATATTTAAGATTTCAGATATAAAGACCTGAAAGTAAAACAAGAAATGTATATATAGTTAAGTTGAAAATTATTTTTTCTTGCTGCATGAATTAATTCGGTGAGTCACGTGTTTTAATATCCTTGCTTTGTAAATGTTGTCGTATTATGGCAACACAACTACAGTCTAATGTTCATAGGGTATTTGACAGCTAGATACGTTAAATCATGTGATTCACAGGTGTAACTTTTAGTAGATATCATCAGTAACACCTAGAATGTTATCAAGCAAATATAGTTGTATTTTCTAAAAGACTGGTCCTACCAAAATTCTACTAAATATATACTATCTGACAGAGCCTCTCATCAGCTGGTATAAACAATAAGTAAGACTAAATTAGGATGTTTTTAGCCTTCTTTTGAACATATCGTAGACGTACCTGGAATATGTCGTTGATGAACCTTGAAAAAGCTTCCCCTCCGCTGGGCTTAGGGGGAGGGGTTGCTTTATGCTTAGTGATAGTTGGCTTGGTGATTTCTTCCGTGGTCAGGACTGTAGGAATATCTGTGAACGTCTCCTGTGGAGTGATATTATATTCTTGTTATAAAGTGTTTTACAGAATATCAACATAATTTAATATCCAAACACTTAAGTTTATTCACCTTAGTACAGTCGTTAGTGTGATTGTCTATTGGCTCAATGGGAAAGATTGTTAACGAAAGGTCTTAAATTAATATTTCTTTCTTTACAAACGTTATGTTTATTTCAGGAAATCCCTGACGGGGAATTAAGGGGAACAATTCGCATTTATTTATATATGTATAAAAATACTTTTTGCCTTTAATTTTTCATAAGCCGCGTTTTAATACCCACTTGGAATCCACATATTTACACTTTTAGTGGTAGGCACGAGGGAAGAATAATTTTGAATAAAATGTTACCAGAATTTGCATGGAAGGGGCGGGGTAAACCATTTAGGAAAATAAGAACCTGGGTTTGGTCTCCAACTTGTTTGTCACCAACCAACTTAACTAAACAAACTTGGCATTTAGACCACTTGTCCACAGGTGAGGGTAATTCTAATGTCTTATTGTTTTCTAAATAGACCGATGATTTAGTGCTAGTGGAAGTTATAAAGTAGTGTGTTAGCCTCTTAAAGGGAACAGGATGTGAGAGTTGGGAATAGGGTTATAAATTGACACCCCTTCTTAATGTGCTTGGTGGGGTATTGAACTCTAGCTCCCCGGAGTCAAAGTCAAGACACTAGCGCTGATTTAACGGTGCCTGTCAAGACAGCTTTTAAAGCGACATGGCTGACAATTAACCTCATTTCCTGTTGTTGTGAACATTTAAAGATTTGTTTTCAAGATAAATAAACGTTACTTCTTGTACTACTTCGAAATCAATGAATCACTGGCCAGTGTGTCCTTATCTCTATTATTCAATTAAGTTTATCAATTCATTTTTCTATACTAATCCATTTATCACTGAGTTTATCAACATATTAACCACATCGTTTAGTACTTAAAACTTCCAGATGTTCTATTATAGCTAGTTTGTGATTGGGAAGTTGGGGTTCGAGTCGGGTGTACTAAGGGTGTTTTTTTAAATATTTTTCCACCCTCCCACCATACAAGTGCGAGAACTGTTTATATAAATACTACTTTCTTCGGCTATACTCCAATAGTTTAGTTAAATACGGATATTTTGTACGGGTAGTAAGATGTGGGGTAAAAGTAGAATACAAATAACAACAGACGAATAAATAAATAATATAAATGATGAATCAGATGAAATTAGAGGAAGTGTAACCCCATATGCTTGAAGAGGGAATGGGAAAAACTACAGTGATAAATTTTGTGTGGAGAACAACCCCTAGTGCCCTGGAATAAGATTCGAACCTTGACCTCAGCTACGGCAATCCATTCTATTGTAATCCACACCCCTCCTACCTAACTCGACAAGGTGACGTGCAGCGGTGACTAAATGGTTTTAGGCATTTGTTTCGCATCGAACTTGTCCGCCGTTGACGGGGAGGTCAAGTATCGAGTTCTGATCTGGTACATTGCAGGAAATTATGTCTTCTCTCCCTACTCTCGCACAATAATGGAATGTCACTCTCTCCAAACTTCCCTCCTTATCCTTACCTCGTAGATTATATCCTATGTTACTTGTCTCTGTGGGAACACGGACTAAATGTTAGGCTCTTCATCAACCAAGAGATTGGGGAATATGGTCCAGGTGTATTAGAGGGATGTTCTTTCTTAAATGGTTTCACACTCTCCCTCCACGCAAATCAAGGTACATTTCCTATAAATTATACCTTCCTCGTCCCCACAACATTAGAGTTATTAAAATTATTATAACTTGGACGGTTGGTAAGACGGGATATAAAAACATGTCGAACTTACAAATAGAACTATAAAAAATCCAAGGCTAATTATTTGACCTGGAGTTCTTCATCTGAACCTTATGTTAATTGAACAAGAGCCGCAGGAGACTCACGAGCCATTGTTTTCTGACCTTTGTCCTAGTAAATTGTAGAGGATAGCCTGGTTCCTTGTATGTATTCATAAATATAACGTGCTGACTCAAATATGTATTTAGCAACCCGGGTGACATGACGCCAGTATAAGTTAAGACTCATTATAAAATATACACAATTACCTGCCCAACTGTGTATGATATAGTTACTGTGGGAGGTTATCTGGTAGCTTCAATAAGTTTCAGTCTATACATGTATATACATTAATTGGGTAGTGACGAGGGAGTTTGAATTTTTAGGAAATGTATATCCGCATTTGCGTGGAGGAAAAGTGAGAGACAATTTAGGAAAACCTACGCTCAGCACATTCAGCTGATATTCGAACTCCAGCCCTCCTATCACCAGCAAATAAGACCAAATGAGTTGGACGCATTGAGCCGCGTGCCCACCGATGCGTGTTTATAAAAAGTACTGAAGATATATTCTTACCGGCTTAATCTCGTTGTTCCTCTCGTCTTTCTTTATGATGCCATTTTCTTCATTAGATTCGTTATGAACATGACCAAGAATAGAACACACGACCAGTAGCGCGAACAAATAGCTGGACACCATCTTATATTCCTGCCTGAAGAATAAAATCACAATTTCATGTTTGATTACAGTGCTAGTATACCTAAATATCTGAGCTAAAACTACTTGCGACAAATTGATTAGATACAATTATATTAATAATAATATAAAATAATAAGGTGAAGTGAAGTAAACGTGAGCTAAGGAAAGCATTTTTTGCGGTTTTTATAAGAAAAATAGTTTTTTTTTGGCAAAAATAAATAAAATATTGCTTAGGTTGATCCGTTGAGTTTAATTTTCTACATATAGTAATATCTACAGTTTTTGAATATTTGTGATTGGCATTCAGGAATTTTGACAGAAAATTTTCTCACTATTTACAAATTTTCTGTTCAAATTCCACTTTGCCCATGACAATTATTTAAGGACTGTGGACACTACTAATGTTTAGAAAACTTAATCAAATGTACTGGAGCAATAATTGATTTATTCTGCCACACAAAAGTTTCCTTAGTAAAAACTGTACAAATATGGACCTAAACTCGCGTTTCCTTCTGTACCAACTTGACACTTCTTTCTAAGGATGGTATTACATTTTCATAATTTTTAAAATAAAAGAAACATATAATAATTTAAAATTAAACATTACGAATCATATATTATTATTATTATTATTATCACCGCGTCTTACTACCCGTTCGGGTTATACGCACTTACGCTAATGTGCAATGGTAGGGATGATTGTGAGATGAACTGGAGGACCTACAGTTTAACGTGGAATCCGAACCACGGTAGAGGCATGGCATTCCTCACACTCACAAGTTGTGATTAACGAATCATATAGAAAATATTCATCCTCTGGCAGTGAAACATTGAAAAATCTATTCTGCAAAGGAAAATCACACTTGATAAATGATCTAATTGTGGCGTTTGGTTCGTATAAGATAATATTATCTTCATACTGTACATATTTAAGATATTAACACCTTTGAATGTCTAGCTTAATTTTAAAGACTTTGCTATTCTCTTTGAAAAACCCCTAGTTCCTGTTATATAATGTAAATGCAATATAAAATATTAATAACTTGTATGTATTAAGAAAATTATACTACTGACTAGAAAACTGGACCTGGGAGATGAGGGAAAAACCGGTGAAGTATTACATAATGGAACATCGCTTTGTATGGAGCTGAGACATGGATGTGGTGCTGCAGTAGAATAAAGAGGATAAAGGGAACAGTACAGGTGACTAATGAAGAAGTTTTATGAAGAGTAAATAAATCAAGAACCATTATGCCAGTGATTATTTGAAGAAAGGCTGACTGGATAGGTCACATTACGCGAATGTTTGGTTTGTTTGAATGTTATAGACGGAAAGATTGAAGGAAGTAGGGAATGCAACTTATTGATGACCTCAAACAAGGATGGATATAAGATGAAGTTTCAGGATATATAAAAGGGAGGCTACTAATGAGACATGTTGGAGGACTCAATTTGGACAAAGCAAGAAATAAAGCAATAAAGAAATATAATACTCTTATATAAATGGTATATTTTAAAATATATTGTGATTGATATTCTAAGATACACTATATATTATCAAATAACTTTTAAACATTAATATTACAATATAATACCAGATTAGTAAAATAAAGAGCTTTGATAAAATTTAGATTCTATACGTCTCACCCTGCAGTCTAATTTTCTTAGGAAGGTTCTTATGACTTTGTGACAGCTAAAAAAACTACTACATTTACTTTTTTTTTAAAAGGATCTTTCTACAAAAATTTGGACTAACAAGTAGAGAGCCTTGTCACGTGACTAACATTTTCAGGGGTGACTGGGTGACTTAGTCAGTACCGCCAACCATCTATGCTGCGTGAAAAAATAACCATTGCGGCGCTTTTAATGCCACCCTAAAGAAGCGTGTTTTGTTTGGTACTAAATCATTTTATTTCCCTTCCTTCAAATTATGCCTACTAATATAATAACATAAAAGAGAATAAGGGTGAAATTAAAAGAAATCAACCAGCATTTTCCTGAGGAGACGATGAAAGAAGCCTCTAAAAACCAAATACAATGCACCTGGTCAGAATTTAACTTCGTTAAGATAAATATTTTTATCAAATCTATATAACGGGAACTTTCTGAACCAAGTAATAGCAACACATGACTTACAAACTAACCTAACTTTAGAAGATATACACTTAATATTTCGGCTGTAAGTTCATCACTGTGAAAGAGAAACCTCAGCTTTACACATGATACATCTTTTGTGTCGTCAAGAATCGCACAAGGGACCATTAAGTTTGACGAAATATCAACTAAGTGTTAGTTCCGGATTATTCCATGTCAGAGACCGGAGTTCAAACCTGGACCCTACCATTAAAAGTTTAGTCAAATTATTAAAATTAAACTATAATGTATCCTAATTATAAATAATATAATTTGACGTGCTTCGCATCCAATTTCCCGTCTGGTTTATCAATAAGCGTAGGTATGGGTAGATTACAACTTATAGTAAATGCACCCACATTTACCTGGAGGGAGAATTACACCGAACCATATTGAAGCTTTATTTCACGTGTCCAATGTTACTAGTAATAATAATATAAAGGAATGTTATAAAACTGACAATGATATAAAAGTATTAAAATAAGAAAGTATACGCAGTAGCCTATTATCCAAACCGGTTTTGATTTAGCTTTCCAGGCATCCATAAAGAGAGGGCAACCTGTGTTCAGATTTGTTGGTTAGTTTTGAGTACCTTTCCATAATTACTATGATATGCGGGTAAAATTAACTGCTCCATCACATCCATGACATAAAGGAGAAGTATACATTCACTACACCAAAGAGAACTGTACAGTTCCATCCCAACCATGACACCAGAGAGAACTATATATTATAATGAAGAGGGAACTGATCTTCTTCAAAACTTGAAGTATAAACAAGTTTAGCAAATCAAGATATTAACTAGGGAAACTATTTAAATAGAGTATCTAACAGAACTATTTCAAAACAGCAACTAAAGGAACTACTTCAAAACATAGCTAATATATTTACCCTAGGACAGCCACTAATGGAACTACTTTCATGTCAGTATCCAGTGAAACTAATTCAAGACATATTCTTTAATTTGAAAAAATGACACCTGGACACGGGAATCGAACCCCAGACCATTGACTTAATGTACTAATGCTCTAACCACTGAGATATCCAGTATTAATCCCGTGCTCAGGGTCATTCTCCACTCATATTTTAAGGCACAGTCTGTGATGGACGTGCAGAAACTGTCAGCTACGTATGAGTGATCAATTAAGATCACAAGCCATCAGATAACGGAGCGACCATTGACTCGATAGTTGGCCTGTTGCTGTCAATAGGCTCTCATCGGACTCCTGGATTGATCAGGGGATATAGCATTGGCGTACTAAGCCAAAGGTCCCAGGTTCAATTCCCGTGGCCAGGTGTCATTCATTCAATTTAAAGAATATGATATTTAGATTCAGCTATAACCGTAACTAACAAATAAGATAGCTTAGCTATTAATCCATACTTAAAGACAGTTAAAATAATATCTAATTCGTTTAGAGTTTTTATCTTCTATATGTGTAGTGTTCTATATAGTTTTTCTTACAACCACAACGAACCAGCACTACTCTAGAGAAAGAACTCTAGAGAACACTTTTAGCTAGTGACTTTTATCTAATATTTAATGGTGACGGGGTAAACGATGGTTAACTTTTAACATCATCACAGCTCAGAAAACTCAAGCACTGCAGGATGTGTACAAACTTATTATTGTATTAATAACGTACCCATAAAAACAATAATTTAACCAATATTTTCTAAAGAACTAGTAAAATTCTTTCCAATAGTTTTATATTAGCCCTATTTTTATTGGACTCAACCCATACGTGTTACTAATTCCTGGGACCTCCTAATTAATATGAACTTGGAACCACTTTGTATCTGATATAGTTCATCTTGAAACCGAAATAAAACCAGCACTTAAAAGCTAGGATATTTGATCATATATAATAAATGATCTTAACCCAGAACATCACAATTAAGTAGTTTATACCCGACGCTAACGACAGAAAGTCATACAATATAGTATCAGCACCACAGGACGTCCCCATACACAAATACTAAATACCTTTATGTGTAACCTAGGAACAAACCAGGTTCCTTTAGACATGTAGTCAACGTTACTGCTTGCTACGTTGAGCTACAAGTGTTATTAGGGCCTGGGACCGTACGTAGTGAACTCCGAATCGTAAGTACCTCACTTTCTTTCAAACCACGTCAAGGCTAAGAATCTTGGACCTCATTCGGCTTAAAATCTACACAGTATTTCAAAAGAGGTTAGCTAACGCCTTAATAATTTTACCCACATCACGAGACCAAAGCTACTATATTCGTTAGTAGTTAGGACTCACCTATGAGAACTGTAGAGGAGGTCTGACGGTCACGTTCTTCTGGTAGATGTCGGAAGTGCACTGACTCCTCTTGACAGTGGTTACTAGTTACTGGAGAGAGCTGAGGAGAGTTTCTAATGACCCACTCACTGCCTGGAAATCACCTCCTCTACTCTACTGCTAGCTTGATACTATCTGTTCCGCGAACACTGACACGTCTTCCTTATGATGAGTAGGTACTTAGCAACGAACCGTTACAACTGTTGTTTTGTTTACTTAATGGCCCATGGCTATTCAGTGACTAAATTAATACAACCTCAAATAAAAGCACGTGTTTAAATAAACACATCAACAATTAGCATCCGCCTAGAGGAAGAAGTCCACACCAGTGGTCACACAGTCTAAAGCATTAAGCTCGAAATAGGGACTGCCACTGCCGTAGAGGTAAACAGAGGTTCGAATCTTAGCACTAGGGAGGGTTTTCCACAGGCTCTCTGGTATTCCGCTCAACTCTCAACGCTAATTTGGGTGCATTTCCTAAAAAAAAATCTCTGCCATGTCCTACTACGGTCCAATTTTTATAGAAAGGGAATTTTGGAAAATATAAACTTTTTTGTCAAAATTGATAGCATCTTATTTGTGTTCTTTTGTACAGTAGCTCCATGGCTTCTTTGGTGCTGACTGACAGCTCACAGCTGACAGATTATGGCTTTGAAAAGCTACCAGACCAAATTATGTATCCTTACTCCAAACCATATGATCTGCAAAAAACATGTGTTTGGCAGCTGTCACTTCTGACAGTCAAAATTTAGGTATATACCTAACTGTTGACTGTCAGAAGTCAGCTGTGAACTGTCAGTCAGCACCAAAGAAGCCATGGGGCTACTGTAGGTATTTAATAAATATATTAAAGTGACAGCTGCAAATCACATGATCTGACGTATGAATAAGTGAAAGCAGAAAAATTAGTTTTTTTTTATCTGTTGGATAAGGCCCTTCCTATGAAAATTGGGCCTTACCTTTCCGGGCTATACACATTTTAATCACGTTAGGGTGGTTGGGATTAGGAAGGTATGCTTGAGAATAAATATACACCAAGCCAGGATTTAAACTCCGACCACCCCATCCCTAGGAGTCCATAATAGACGAACTTAACGTATTGTTCACTAGCATATTGATATGGGTCCTTACCACCTTTAGATTTAGTCGCCAATAGCTGACCAAAGAACAAAACCCTTACCTTATCAGTCATTACTAACATGCGCGTCATTTATCATCAAAATGGAGCATATTAACTAATATCATAGAATACTACCAAAAATATAGATTTACCCACATTTTAGAGATCGATATTATATACCTATGTGGGTGTCCCTTATATAATTGTGAACAGAACATAAGTACTGCACACTATGTAGACTTTAAGTCTGTCTACGACAGGATGATTATATTAGCCAACCTGTGATAACCTAGCTTTAAATTGGTATAGGCATGGAAGGTTAGGTTTTTAGGTTGGGGAACATATAATTTACCCGCCTCGGTGGCGTAGTTAGCTAACGCGCTAGTCGTGTTGGGCTCGACCGCCGAGGACGGGGAGATCGAGGTTCGAATCTCGGTCGGGTGAACTGGGGGTGGTTTTTCCTAAATGGTTTTCCACTACTCCCTCCACGCAAATGCGGGTTCACTTCCTCTAAATTTAACCCTCTCAATTCCTAATCCATTAGAGTAATTAGTACGTAAGCGTATAACCCGAACGGGTAGTAAGACGCGGTGCTAAATAAATATATAACATATAATTTAAAACATATATGCAGTGGCAAAGCGTGATCTTGATTTTTGGTGGGGCCAGGTCAAAGGTTACCTGTAGTGATTTTTTCTCACAACGTGTTAACATATTAAATTAAATTAATTTAAGTTTTCCTAATTTCTAAAAATCACTAGCATTACAAAATTACTTAACAAATATACAAAGAGAAATAATAAAATAAAAAAGGTTTTTAATTAAACTTATCGAGTGATGACTGATAACATTACTTGTACAAAAAGCACGTCTGTCTCTTAGTGACAGTTCATGAGTACCACAGTAATTTAAGCATTCTATTATACTGCCTAATTTATGCCTATTTTGATACATGTTGATTTGGTTTTGGACTGATATTTTGACTGCGGAATCCATCTGCAATGTAATATTTCCTGTTCGAAATCTTTTAAATTTAAATTCATTTTCGAAATGAATTGCAAATTCCTCATGTTTTTTAATTATTTTACTTAAATGTTTCAGATCTTTACATCTTTCCATTGTCTACAACTCCTCACCACCAAACAATAAACAAACAAACAAAAATAATCTCTTTTTTTTTCACTCACAGCTAAACACAATTTTTACCGGGCCAAGCGTTAAAAAAAGTTCTTTTCTTTGCCATCCTCCTGCATAAATGTAAAGTCATTAGCCTGGTGTGCTCCTAACCGTTTAATTTCAAGTTTTTATTGCAGTTTTAATGAAGAAAATCAAGGTTTAATAAAACAAATCTACTTTATTCATTTTGATTAACCATTTTCACGCGTCATTTTACTTCTTGGTCTTAACACATACTAAAACACAGACACACAGATGGAAAAACAAAATATAGATCATCTTTATCGTTTAATGGTCCCACTCAGACTGGCCCCATTCGCTAGTGTAAAGCTGACACTGGAATGATAGGGGGATTCACCTTGAGCGACATCTCCCACCAGGTGTGGCTTCTCTGAGAGTGCCCTCCAGAGCTGGCCATGCTCAGCTTCTATATTCGGTCACTCTAGCGCTGGTAGTCTTCACGTGACGTTTGGAGCGAAGAATGAATAATGTTGACTTGAATATCGTATAACGAATCCAATAATTCAATGTATGTAGAGAATGGTGATTCACTTTATATTCATGTTTTTTCCAAAATATTTTATAGAATAAAAGGAAAGAAAAAATAATTTTTATGTTTAAAAAAGTTGGAAAAATGTTGGTAGGGCCTGGCCCCTGTGGACCTTAATATAAGCCTGTATGAATTATAGCGGTTAGCTAGTACATATGTTTTAATATTGTTTTTTGTGTTTAAGAAGAAATAACTATTCTTTTTATGATTTTATTCCATTTATAATATTTTGTATTTTCACCAACTTATTGAGTGTTTCCTCTACAAAGGAGCCAAATCTCAGCTTGCTAGCTCTTCGCGAACCTCTAAAAATCTTTTGGACACACACCACACTATATTTTTCTCACAGCTGCCAAAATTAACACGTATTCGCTTTAACGTTAGTTTGGTAGCCATGGCGAAATGTCTAAACTCTATACAGTGGGATAGTCATGATGTGATATATTCATTCACAGCCTGTGTTACCATATAGACTAAAATAACAAGTTTAGAAGAGCTATTAGAGAATAAAATTATCTACTTGGTGAAAAGACGAGGAAGGTTAATATTTTTGTATGGCCCGCATCTCACTATACTTCCAAACTATCCACATATTTACATTAGTGAGGTATGGATGAGGAGAGTAACATTTAAACAAATTGTATTCACATTTGTTGAGACACTGAAATAGGCCTAAAGTAATCTAGACTAAAGATTGAAGCTAAAATTAATTTGGCTTAGTTAATTTGACTTGTAGATTAATTTGACTAAAAGTCAGTTGGCCTAGAATCATTTAGTCTAAAATATACAGTTAAAAGCCATAGCACAGCCAGCCGGTATTCTATCGCCAATCTCCCCATTCCTGGAGAGACAGCCAAGTAGCACGAAACTTTATAACATGTATCTGCTTGATTACCGTTGCGGGCGGGAGGATTATTGACGCTACTGTCTTTAAAATATGTGGGATGATTTCAAATCATGCGTGCATTAAAATTTATCTTAAATGGATTTCGAACCAGTCCTTTCTTGCATAAATATACGGTTAATCCGGAATGGTCGTAAGACGCGGGTCATTGCAGTTTAGGCCTGCAATTCTTTTATTGGACCAAGAGCATTTATTCAATACGTAAATAAAAAAACTATATTTTTCTGTAACATTTTAATTTGATTAAAATTATGTACAGGCTTAACTATATAATGTAAATGTAGTTTATAAAAATCACATATTCATTTAGAATACAAAGTAATACAAATCAAACAGTACTTTCAGGAAACTTATAAGGTCATTATTTTTGAATGTTAATTTACTACATATCTCGGTTTAACAAAAGTAGCTACATATTTGTGTGTGAAAATCCCATTTGTAAGTTTATAGAAAAGTTTTAAAAAAATTGCTCTATTTTGTTGTGGCATAAGCCATACACATTCCCTACTTATGGAGTTCCTCCACAGAATGCGCTAGCAAGAGACCGCCAACATAGCTAAACACAATATAATTACTTACTTTTTATTCTCTGTATTTAATAACTATTTTCCTTCATATGACACTCTAAGATATTCTCGGATGACTGCTCAAAACAACATTATATTCGCTAACATCAAGATTACTATTTGACAATGTAAATTAATCTAAGCTATAAGCAGACGCCATGACGTTTAGGCAGCACCACGGGGAAATAATTGCTAGG
The DNA here is from genome assembly GCA_902155825.1 of Timema genevievae. NCBI lineage: Eukaryota > Metazoa > Arthropoda > Insecta > Phasmatodea > Timematidae > Timema > Timema genevievae. The sequence continues at coordinate 336,449 of CABFWO010000028.1, forward strand.
GCACAACAAAACTTTCCCTCACAGCTTGAAACAGAGACTCAGGGGCTGCTCACCAAGAACCCTCATGGTGACGTCAAACTGGTACTCCACTATGACTGCGCGACCTTGGCATCAGCCAGTCCACTACGCAGGACTGCATCCAGTCCTTTGACAGTCAAGATGCCTGAAGATTACTCGTATTTACCCTCCCCTTTGCACACAATGCATATGTATATAATGTATATATATATATGTGTGTCCAAGAGAACAAGCATTCAAAGATCTTAAATATCTGGGCTTACTTTGTACAAAAGGCGCTAGACCAAGAACCTGTTATTAATTTTCTTCGATTCCCTAACCTTAAAGGACTACATAGACGGATAAGACCGAGAAATAAACATCCCTTTCCTCCCCCCTTGCTACTTACACTCTACTACCAACTAGCTCAGGAGCCCACCCTGGGGTCTCACTCGACCCCCGATTACTGACCAAGCCTACTAAACCAGCTTGAGTGGGTTGCTCCACAAGTCGCATAAATCATCCATTTACTTTTTCATCCAAGCTTGTAGCAATTCATCATGTAACAGCAACAAACAAGGTCAATCAACATCTCATATCGAAAAATGGGTGACCTGATGGTATAGGGATAAGGTGTTGGACTTCTGTGCTGGGGGTCCGGGGTTCAATCCTCGGTCCCGGCACAGATTTATCTGATTGCCAAACCCTTATGAATGTGTGGAATGCCAGGCCTCCACCGTGGTTCGGATTCCACGTTGAACTGTAGGTCTTCCAGTTCATCTCACAATCACCCTACCATTACACATTAGCGTAAGTGTATATTACCCGAACGGATAGTAAGAAGCGGTGCTAATAGTAATAATAATCATCGAAAAAATGTCTCTCAAAGCCACGTACCACCATGCATCATTATTATAACTTTAGGGTGAGGATTGATAACTTGTTGGTAATCTCCACCCACCAATTAATCCAAAGAAGCTTATAATAATCAAAATACGCTATCCTTTCTCTTCATGAAAAACTACCACCAACTTGCCATACAACTTAAAAGTTCCCATTTTCGAAATTTTACCAATCATATTCTCTAAACCCCATAAAAGTATAGATATATCTTTATATTTATTTGACCGCTTGGCTGCAGATGATGTAATTATCCTTAATCAGTCAGGAGAGTCCCGCACGATTTAGTTAAAGTTTTGAATTTGCTACTATCATCGACCAGTTGACACAAAAAAAAGTCATCAAGAAAATACCGCTAAGGGGGTGGCCAGACTGAGCGAGCGACTAAAATATAAAATAGAACACATTGGTTGTAATAAGAGGTGGCCAGACTGGAGCGCGCGAGCTAGCGAGCGGCTGAGCGCGCAAGATTGAAAGATAGAACTGGTTATATTTTTCAAGCGCGCGCGCTCGACCCGGTACAGTCTAGTTTACAGGCGCTAGGCAATATTATTGTATGTTGGTTCATTGAGTGATAGGAAAACTTCTCATTTTGACATTTTTATTAATATCGATAGGTTTAGCACACTTGCTACTAAAGGCCTAATTTAATTGGTAAGATCATAAACCATACTTATATATATATATATATGTAAAACTGATATGTTAAAGTACTTCAATATTATCAAAGTAGGCCTTTACAAATAAGAATCACCATTCGCGTGGAGAGAGGAGGAGAAAACCACAACAATAAATCACTTTTCAAAAACCACCCTCATTTCACTGAGCCAAGATTCGTAGCCTCCTCGTCAACAACTATAGATAGCTATCTGCTAATTACGCGCTCGCTCGCATGGTCACCAGTTTGGCCACCCAGTCGCTTGCGCGCTCGCTCGCACGCTTGTCAGTCTGGCCGAACCCTAATACACAAAACACAACCGTCAAACTTCAACTTACAGACTCTCACCTTTTCAATATCTACAAAATAACAGCTCACGACGACCATACCCCCAGCAACGTGGACCCTGCAATAAATCTTCCTGCTCCAATAAATCCAGATATTTTATTGCGACACTTCGATTTTAAAGATATTATTAGAGTAATACTTTGATTTAAACATTTTTCAAGATATTAAAAGCTTACTATTAAGTTCCACTATATTTTACTTACTATATAATAAGGAAAAACTATGTATACAACAGTATCTCTGGATGAAGGAGACGCGTAACCTTTCAATGGCCCGTTTACCTCGCCGTTGAAGTCAGAATTAAATCGCTATATCAATTTAAACAATCCGTTATTACGTTGTAATATATATTTCAGTGCTTTAAAAAAATAATTAGAACGTTAGACTAGATTTTATAGTGAAAGGATACACATAGTTAAGGACGGTATTATATTGAATTGTCTTATAAAAGTTCTGTAACAAAATAAATATGATGAAACTGTGACTATCCATCAACGATATTTAACTAAACAATAAATTTAACAGAGTTTTTATAAAACATTTACGTTAAATAACATGCCCAAGGGTTTTTATCAAAGAAAAGGGTGACAATTTAATTGTATGACACAAAAAGAATATTTTCTTACATAACTCCACACTTATTATTTCTAAAGTGTATGTTTCTTATTAGTTAATGGAGGAACTTTGGCGAGCAAGTTTCCCGGTCGATTTGGTAAATTTTTATGTTATGGTTTCATGTCTTCAATTCCAAGTTCTTATAGCATGAAGCTGTTAATTCATATTGAGATACATATATTGTACAATCTATAAAAGAAATGTGAGTCCATCTATCATCAAAGATGTCCTCAGATTTTTATCATTGCATTTAATTATATTAACATTTTTCTTTTCAAAAAAATAAGTTTCTATTATCAAATAAATATGACAGTGTAATACCGCCATTAATCATCAAGTATAGCCCAAAGTAAATTTCACTATAAAAATGCCAAACTCAAACTTCATCTCGGATTCTTTTTGATTTGTGACACCAGCGTTTTAAGACTCTTTGGCGAAACAATAGATCCTTAAGTTTCAAAGCATAGGAAAATTCCATTCAAAAATATATCATTCAAGCATTAATTTAATATTTAAAAAAATCCAGGATTCGTCCATTCCATCAACACATTTCCACGCTGCACAATGTAGGAAATATTCCGGAAAAAGCTTATCATTTAAGATTTGTCGAAAAAAAAATATTGGAAGACATAAATACACTTTAGGAATACATTTTGAACGAGCCTGCCATCACAGAGTTTTATTCTAAGCTGTTTGAGATTTTAAGTGGTCCAATGTTAACAAAAATATTTTTTTTTTTACTAAAGTTAATCTCTATTTTACCAAATCTTTGTTTAAGATGGGGTATATTTGATGTTATTCTGTCACGATAAGCATCCCAAATAATTAAATATAATTATTAAGCTTGATTTTATATGTAAAGACATGCTTTTAGTAAAAATGAACATTTTGGTTTATAAGGTAAAAAATATAATAGATAACTTTTTAATACAGTTTTATTTGCATAAATTTTGTGTCACAAAATTAAAACAAAAAATTTGGGAAGCTGCTTTTCCTAAAATCATAGTTACCATTCAGACACAGATTTTTGGTATTTGCGTATTAATACCCGTTAGGTTTGTACGCATAGGCACTATTCACGCTAATGTGTTAGGGATGAGGAAGGCGTAATTTAGAGGAAGTGAAACAACATTTGCGTGGAGTGGAAAACCACTTAGTATTGTGAGAATGACGCCTTAGACCACTCGTCCACTGAATACATTCAGAAGTCTTAGATGCAATTAAAAACATTTAACTTTTGAAGTGTGTAGTCTGTCAGTTTTTAAGTGTTCTTGAAAAATATTTATTTTAGGGTTAATGGGGGGGCTTGAAAGGGCGAACTTGAATTGCGGAATAAGGTATACCTGTCAGCAGACATTTAATTAGGTCCCACTGGAATTTCGGAAATATATACCTGCCAGCTGGTCCATACGAATTGCTGACACAATCTGTAATCCCATTCAACTCCTAACTTAACTCGGATGTGTTGTTCCAAAATTCGTGTTTACTGGTTTGAAATAACTGATTCAAATAAGGTTTACCATTTTATTTTGTATCATAAACAATGTACAAAAAGTTATAATGTAGAACCATAAAATTAAAAAAAGAAGTCTTTTATTAGGTAATAGCAAGCACATATTTAAGTAGCCAAAACAAAATCCCTACTGTATCAATTTGAATATAAAATATCATAGTAGTAAAAGCATTCTCTCCTAATTAATAAACATTTACATAGCTCTAATGACATTTTAAAACTCTTAAGATGAGGGGGCTGTAGATTATATAAAACTTGATTATTCAAAAAATATTTGAAAGGGGCTCTAATTTAGTAGGAATATGTTTTTAATTTTTGAATTCCAGGGAGCCTATGGGGGTCAGTTTTTCAGTTCATGACATTTTGTTATGGTCTGTATGATTTAACTATCACATATTTGAAACATTAATGGAAGTCAATAATTCTAGACATTGTCTATCAAGTATTTTAAAATGTTTTAAAAGCTATAACATTGAATGCAAAACAAAGATAAGCTAATACACTTAAATATTTTTTAAAAATCTGAAACTATCATTTATATGGCATTTATTTATAATAATCAATATTTTACGCGAGACAACTTTGATAATACTGTGGGTACCTAAAAGCACAGTTGTAATTTATCAATATTTATTTTTGCATCTGATTATACTTGGCATGTACTGTCGTTACAGAAATCTAAGGTGCTTACAAAATGCTGTGCCACAGCAATTGCCTTCCACGGGAGATTTTTGTTTACATCTCAGTAATAAACCCAATATAATCAGTAGATCTGAGGCTATTGGACTACCTGTCTAAAAAATTATTTCATATAACATTTGAAATGAATTTAATATTTTTGCGTAAATCTAATGATTAATTATTTTTAAACTTTAGTGAATTTGCTTTAGTAAGTACTTTTTAAATAACTGATTTCATCAGCACTAGCCTAATACTAGGACAAACACAAAACAGAAACCTCCAGTCGACCACTCAGCAATAACACATTTTCGGTCTTGCTGGTAATCGAACCCTGAGCCTTTGATTCAGTGCGTTACTATCCGAGCTAAGGTGTAGCAACTTATGATATCACGCACAGACCAAGACCCATTTTATTCTTCTCAGTACTATAGGTAGGTCCTTTGAATCCTCAATCCGTGATTTGAGGATTCGGAAAAATTTGGGTTCAAATTTATATATTTTAAAAATTATTCGTCGACCTCGCAGGTCTTGGGTTAAAGTGCTCAACTCAGGACCCGATGTTCGTGGGTTTAAATCCAGCCGTGGTCTACGGATTTTTCTTGAACGATAAATATCCGTAGCATAACTTCCTTCGGAAGTAAAGCCGTTGATCTCATGTGGATAGTGACATGTAAAAAAAAAACCCTGAAATGTATGTTTAAATACCTTTCCCGGTAAAATTTGTAAGCTCTTTCACTCTTGCTCATTGAAATTCTCGTGTGCTGATATTATCAGTTGTTTCAGAAAGTGAACGTTAAATACCTCATATAAATAAATAATTTATTATTTTAAATTTGTATCTAAATTTTGATTTAGACATTTTATGCTTCTTATTGTTGGGATACCCCAACATAATTTTAGCACCAACCAAAAACCAGATGTTATTCTACTAATTTACCCCTTAAATGAGTGTAAATTAACATTTGAACAATATCATAATAAAGAACGGGTGTTTCGAAGGTAAAACCGTACCATTTTGATTCAGTCAACCTCTATTGTTCTACATGAAGCCACATCAATCATCCAATTATTTATTTTTACAATTGGGTTTAGACATACTGTCAAACTCACTCGTGTGCATATACATTCGTATTTCATAAAAGTAGTAAATTATAGGTTAATTTTCAACTATAGAAGTAGCCTAAAGCAGTGGCGGCTCGTCTTTATTTCTTACCAGATAAAGCCATGGGAGTGAACTAGAAAAATGTTCCCTCCGATTTAGTATCAAACTCACACTTCAAGCACAATTACGAAATTTTTTCACATATTTTCCAGGGTTATTTTACATGCACCAATCGACATGGCACCGACGGCTTGATTTAACCACCCAAGGAAGTTGTGCTATGGATTTTTATCGCTCAAGAAAAATCTGTCATCTCTGGCTGGGTTTGAATCCACGATATCAGGTCCTCAGGTGCGCACGTTACCCCAAGACCTCTCAGGTCGATGAAATACTGGTACCTATAAGTAAAATACTATAAAATATCAACAAAATTGTTGAATTAAAAAAAAAATCAAACATTGCATTTCAAAAGAAAATATTCAATATCGGTAATATTTGCTTATATAAAAGTCTAGGAGGATACAATTCAATATAGCCTTATAAACAATGACGTATTATACTTTGTGCGTTGCTAGTTTTAAAAATTAATTTTAAATTAATTTTTCGTCAAATCAAACGTAAAAATGAAGCTCATCTGCAGAAAGCATGCCATTAAAGCCAATGTGCAAACCTCCTCCCACTACCTCATTGGGCTTGTGTCAAGATAGCTACTAAAGGAACCATTTACTAATACCAAATACGTGAAATGTCGCCAACCTAAGAACACAGGTTTATATTTCTATTACCAAACACCAGTACGGAGAATTACCACGGAAGCGCAACAGAACAACCAACTGTTCTTCAAGTCCATTGCAGTGTTTTTGAGCTGTCTTATATCTACTCTACTCCTCCAAGTGACCTTGAACAAAGCTCCTGTTCCATCAGCTTCAAGCGACCTAGTGTCGTCCTAGCGACGACGACGACGATGTTTGTTGTTCAACAGTTGGTTCACTGCTTTCAGGACAGAGATTGGGATCTGAAAATAAGAATATATTATATGTTTCTAGCACCACGTCTTACTGTCTGTTCAGGTTATAAGTATATGTGCTAATTACGCTGATGAACTAGGGATGAGGAAAGTTAAATTTAAAGGAAGTGTACCCACATTTGCGTTTAGGTGAGGGGAAAACCATTTACTAAAAACCACTCTTAGGTCTCTTCGTAATCGGCAGTCCAATCTATTGTGATAGCGACGCCTTAGAACATTCTACCACCATATCATACAGCTGACAACAACTATAATTTATAATTTTATGTTTTGTAGCAAAATAAGCACTAAAAATTTCCAATTAAAAAACAAATACTCTATATTTATTTGTATTAGCACATACATGGTTTCCTGACCCTCTCCTCCCAAAAAGCTACTTTCCCAATACCAACCATACTCCTTAAATAAAAAAATCTGAACAGCCATGATGTTAACCGCACGGGGAGAAGGCCTCGGTTTTGTTTAGAACGGTTTGTTGGTGAGGGGATGTTTGGAGCTAAAATCCCAGTAGAGTGTAATGAGGGTGCATTTTCATAAATGAAATGTATACCTCATTTCCCTCCACACAAATGAAAATAAAAAATAAAAATTCAATATATTTTACTAGATATTTTCACAAACATTTTTCCTAAACCAAATAACTATGATTTGTATTTTAATCCAGCAGTGCACTCATGTTTGTCTCTAATTGGATGAACAAAAGCTAGCGTATAGCTCAGGGGTTCCCAAACTTTTTGAGAGCGCACCGCCCTTCACATGTCAAATTTTCCGTGCGACGCCCCTGTATTCAATATTTTCAAGAAGCATTAGAATCTGCAACTAAAATAAAGGTAGCGCTTTAAAAAAACATTATGTGTTTTCTTGTATGATTTATTACATTCTTTAAAATATGTTCGAGTGCACGTATTGAATATGTGCATGTTGCATTCCACTATACATTATAAGTTTTAGTTCTTCCTTCTAGCCGTGACACCCATAACCAAGACCAGCTACGTCCCAGGGCGTTGTGATACACAGTTCGGGAACTCCTGGTATAACTACATATACATATAAGAAATGAACTATAGCCACCCCAATGCGACAGTCAATTGAGCTTACGTGTGCTAACGGAGACACACGATGGTGCGGCTATCCAGTAACTTACCGATGTGCACGCAATATAAATGTCAATCTCAGTTATTCTAATATTCCAGTGATGGGTAGGTTATGGTTTGAATCCCAGTCCCAGATGAGTGAACTAAGTTTTTTTCCCTAAATGATTTAACACTTTCTCCACACAAATGCGGGTACATTTCCCGAAAATTCCACCTTCCTAATCCACCTTTAGTATAAATAACATATATGCCTGATACTACGACGTGATGGGTGTGCGTCCAACAACCAGGTGTGACTGATTGACAACGAGCCACCAACAAATGTTGCGGTTACAGATAAAACTTACGTTGAAGACGTTGTCGAAGAAACCAGGGCCATTCTGGGCCACTGTCCCCTGGGACGTGAACCCACCAATACCAGCCCCTGCTGAGGAGGACGATGACCACGACGATGAAGAAGAAGAGGCACCACTGCCCCCGACCAAACCACCGCCGCCGACAGCGCCTCCACCAGCAACAGCTCCACCCCCGGCAGTATAGACTTCCCCGCGTATCCTGGACTTGACGCCCGTGTTGTCACGGTACTTGACTACGGTCTTGACGGCTGCGCCGTGTAAGTTGCTAGCCCCTAGAGGCAACACACCACACGCTCAATACACTGATTTAAGATATGAGAGCACAGGATGAGGAGGACGAACAGTGTTAGGTCGATTTGGTAGATCCTATGGATTAACGTCTAAAAATATGAATTGAATGTAAACATATCATAGATAAGGTTAAACTATGATAGATCTTTCTAGAAAATTCAATGTATTCTACTAGATATTTACACGAACTGTTACCTTAGAGCAAATAACCACGTGAATCAATAAACAGATATTATACTTCTATCAAGCCACAATTGCTGATTCACTCATTCACTCACTCACTCACTCACTGACATTAATGTTTACCCACTTCCAGATAAGCTAGAAACTTGAAATTTGGCAAACTTATAGCTTCTAGCTTGTAACTAATGGGAACATTCCAAAGCGTTAAAAAATTTAATTTCTAACCCCCGAAAAAAAAATTCAAAATGGTGGAGCAACTTTAAAGTCTGTGCGGTATATACAATATAATACCGGTAACTTTAATTTGTTGCGTTCAAAACAACGCTGGAATTGTATTAGTTTACATCCACTTGCAAAGAAAGCTCACTGGGGGTCCAACGAGCAAAGCGAGTATGATATATAAGATCAGAGGATGTGGAGGGCAAGCTGCTAGCTCCTCTATATAAACAATAGGAGTGCGAGTAATAATTTTTCACTTTAAGTAGAGTTCGAATCGAGTTTAAACTAAAACATCGAGATTTTTAGTTCGAGTAATATAAAGCAATATTTATATTATAAATATTTCAAGTTGAATTTATGTAGTAAATCCATGCATAAACCAAAAGTATAAACATAAATTTTTCACATGTTTTTTGTGAAAAAATTATAATCACACAAATTCGGATTTCAAAATATATATTTAATATGATGGTACTATTTTTTTAGTTAGACAAAAGAAAATATTGATGAATTTATTTTCTATGAAATGACACCTTTACATTGAATACAATTATTTAAAATCAGAGTTTTCAATAAAAAATTAAAAAACCCAAGGTGTTCAAATTTGTCCAGCTACTCAAATATTTAGAGTTTCTTTGAGTCAAGTCCAAGCAGCTACTAAAACGCGACTTTAACTCAAGCTATCAAGTACTCGCACGTCATTAATAGGCTATAATTTATAGGCCTTACGCCCTCCTTTTGGGATATTTAAATTGTTTGTTTTTGGACCTGACGAAGAATTGCTAGACAGGGGGAGAGTATAGTTTAGTAAGTAAAGTTTTATAGTCCTGTTAAAAATAAACAAGCTATTTTGAAAGAGCTTGTTTGCTATCAATTTTCTCCCCGATCTTTTTTGTGTACTGAACACTATTTTTAGTGAAAGTTAGGGAAAACGGAGATAGCCTTAGCACAGGTTTTTTTTCTAGATATTTGTGAAAATAAACTGTGGTGGGTTAGATTATGATTGAATGATCAAACCCAGCCCTCCGCCTGTGATGAACATATCTAGTTTCACTACTATATAATGATGAGGTAGAAGAAAGTGGTTTGCTAAAATCAAAATCAATTAATGGAATTATTTGTTTAGTATAAAACAACTTATTTGTAACTAACTACCTTGGACCCGAACATAATATAAAGTACTTTAGCGCCGAACATTAGGGTGGGGATGTAAATAACGTGGTAAAAGATATGGGTTTCTTGCAGTTTTTATATAAAATCTTTTTTGGCCTAAATAAAAAAATATTGCTTCATTAAAACATAACGTTTAATTTTCTTCACATTGTAAACACCCTTCCTGCACCCTCCTATCCTAGAGTGGATCGATACCAGGGCGCACAGGGATTATATTTATATTTTGTGTATTGTCGTCAAGAGTGTTCACCCTACTCAGTGACCGCCGAATGACCCAATCACTGATCTCAGGACCACCAGATGTCAAAGGATCTAAAGATTAAAAAGGGAGGTAGTACAGGAACACAACCGGAGATTGTTGGATAAATAGATGGTCAGACTTTTAGAGAACTGTGCCAGTGTTAATTGAGATAAATGATATAATATAATAATGAGATACAAACTATGATATTATAATACGTACCCTCTAAAGACTAAACCATATGCATACACAATTTAACAAAGTCTTGCAAAGCCACTTAAGGTGCTATTTTAAACATGATCATATATAGGCTCAAAGATGGATGAAAATTGACGCTTGTAAGAAGGCAACATGGACTCCCTTTGTTATCTTGCTAAAAGTTTGTTAATTATGGGATGAATAGCCTTTTTTGAATTAATCTCCTTTCAATAAGGAATAAGCTTACACGATGTAAAGTACCTTCGTATTACTGGTTTGTGGGGTGATACTCCCTCCACAAAAACTGCCTGGTTGTAAAGAATAACCTTCGATATGCTCTTCACAAATGGTGGAGTTATAATAACCTTATCTATGATGATAACTCAGCAACCGCTTACCTAAATTATTGTTGAGTTGTTGTTGATTACCCAGCGGGTTTGCTTTTATAATACCTTTTATAAATTGGTAGGACATATTCTTCACCAAAAGTTGATATTGATTAACACCACACTAAATAAATTACTCAACTAAAATTCCATTTTCTCTTTAAACAAACAATTAATACGGCATTCTTAAATGAATTTTATTTTTGGAGTTCTCGACCCAGATGGTCATAGACATAATATATTCTAACTTTTAATTCATTATATGAATAGAAAAGGGCTCTTTAAACATCCTAAATGTAACAAATCTTTATAGCAATACTAAATAACCTCCCTATAAATGTATATCTATAAAGGCCGAAAGGTTCTTTAAACATATTAAATATAACTAAACATAATACATTAATATATGTTTATAGAACGAGAGAGATCGCAAATAAACAAAAATTTCCAACAACAAAATTGACCAAGCTCAGTGCATTTTATGTAGCCGAGGTTCATCAACTTTATGACAGCTCTATGAGTGAATTGAAAATTAACCACAAGACCATAGAAAACTTTTCCAAAGCTCCTCGATACTACGCTCGGACCAGAGAACTACGTTAGAAAAAACAGAACTTAAACATTTAAAACATAGTTACCATTAATATAATAATCCCATTTAAAAATTAAATAAAGACAAAAAGATCAATCCATTTAAGAATTAAATATTAAATAGCTTCCATGTCAAGCGAGCTTGTAAAGTGGCTATTGGTGGCCTTTTGATGAATATCCACATCTTCTGTAGCAGATATGATTAGGTCTGAAAGCCATGTTTGTTACAACAGCTCTTGAATATCTGTCAAGGATGTCCTGGAATTTAATGACAACTTTTTCTCTTCATTTAAAAAGTTTGTCATCTATACCGCTATGCTCACGACAGATATTCAACAAATGTTGACATCACCATGTGAATAGAACTAAACAATATGGCTCTAATGAAGCAATATTTTATTTATTTAGGTCCAAAAAGGTTCCTATACAAACTGACCTTTTCTCGCGTCCCCTACAGTGACACGAGAACCCAGAGGACGTTTAAACTCTCGTAATAAGCCAGAGGTGTCACAGAGAGTCGAGCCGGTGCTGTCACACAAAGTCCTATTGCTAAGGAACCTACTCAACACTAGTCTTTGTTCTGTGTATGGGAAATAATGTACTTACCATTAGACATCAGTTTGCTAACAGCTGAGAGAGCAGATATCGGGATCTGAAAATAATAAAACCATCTTGAATTAATTCTACTCCTTGTTGATTATTTGAATTAATATTATTTTCAATTTCTTACCATAAGTTTTTAAACTAAAATTCACACCTAAAATAAATGAGGCACTCAGAATTTAACTTTATTTTATATTTTTTTGCCAGTGTGTTGGCTACTATTTTATAATTCTATTTAATATAGTTAAATAGAATGAAGGTTAATCTTTTAAAAAGGCACCATCATTTGCCTGGATTGAGGATTCAAACCCATACCCTTGTAAAAGCTAATTCCAGTGCCTCCGATTGGCTGATGTCTATGATTTACGTGGTTAAGCTTAAGGATGGTTTTTATTAAAAATAAAAGTGAAGGTTATTCAAAACATTTAATAAACGTATTAAACTTCCCATTTTATACTGTGTAGCAGCTGTAATTGTGAAATACGTGCATTAGTAAACATGTTTCATTCTAAGTCACGACTTTAATCAATGCTCTCAACCATAAAGTGTTGTAAAATAAAAACTTTATATCTTAATTGATATAATTAGGTGCCTTCTTCACTAACCCCAGTGTTGTAATTTATAATTATTATAACACAAGTTAAATCACAATGACGCTACACTTGCAATTAAAACATGACTACACGCTTTTTGTTTTGTTTTAATTGTCTGAATTAACCTTGAATTTTTTCTCCTAATTATTACACGTTGTCGCCCGTATAGTGAACAAGTAATGTGGCTAAGAACATCCTACATCCTACATCCGTCTTCTGTCCCTCCTTTGCCCCTATACGATGTAGCTTGTAAGATACGGACTTAGTCTATTCAGTTAACGTAAGACTGTTAATAATACCTTTCAGAGTAAATGGAGTCTAGATTATTTATCAACATTTTCCAAGAATCCACCGTATGATTAACTTCTTTCCTTTCTACCGAAGGATGCTTAAATACGATTTAAATTGTGGGTGTATGACTAGTAAATGCAGCCTTCTAAAATATACGGGGATTATGAACACTTGGGACGTAATCTTTATAGTCTACTTCAAACCAATAATCTATTTCCTGTTAGAGCTTCATCTCTAAGTCCACCAATCGACATTGAAGTCGGAGTACTTTCAAATATTCAGTGATAGTAGGTCAGCAAATATCAGTGTTCTCATACAATGCAGAGCCTCCAGTAATAATTAGTTTTAAAATTCTTATTTTGGCTAATTAAACTGCTGTTTATAATCACCGGGCTATGATAGTCTTTAAACCTGAGGTGGACAGCCCTGTCGCCACAAGTGGCCAATTGTTCATAAGAATGTAGCAAATGTGAGTTATACAGCTCTAACGGCTTACGTGAAGGGAGCTACTGTAATGGGGAAACAATTTTAAGAAGGAAAAAAAAAATCCTCAGTATACCCAGCTTGGATTCGAACCTCAATCTCCCTGTCACCAGAAAAATAGACTAGATGAGCCTGGCATTCAGTCCACGTGCATAGCCACCGATGTGAGTGATAAATATACACTAGAATTTTTCAGGTTGAGACTCGAAGAAGAATTACATGAATTCTCTCAAAGATGGTGAGCTAGCTACCAAGAAGAAGAGGCGGCAGTTTTCTCTAATATATCGATGAACTTATAATTTTATGTATCGCAAGGTACATAAGTTATTAAGAGCTACAATGTATCGATCAAATTATATTAGTATATTAGTTGCATTCCATGTATTTAAATATATTGTTCTGGGCTAACTGGAACGACAGTGTTAAGAGGTTTACTGTTCTGTATTGCATTCTTCACCGCTTTTCACTTTTATTTTTTATTTAGCTGTTGAAAATAGGAACAATTTCAACAAAAATAATAAGCCAATTTAGCTAATAAATCTTTCAAACAATCTTTAAACTTTAAAGCGTGGTCCGATAAATGAAACATGTCGATAAATTAATTTATATACCAGATACTAAACTATCAATGTTTGTGTAAATAAATTCATATATTTTTATAACGATATATAGTTGGCATTCCTACTAAGGAGGGCGTCAAATATGACTTACCAGCTACTATTATGGATATATGGTCCAGTGAGCTAATCTTAAAGGAAACGCCACAGCATCTGCTTGGAGAGTATTTTAAAACAAAACAAAAAATTTCCCACCAGTGTATACCGTCTGGACTGAACCCCGACCTTGATTCAAAACCAGTAGCGGAAACCAGGCCCACAACCCTGACGATACAGCTCATGACTGATGCTTCAAGGCTCTCGACCGTGGTGGGGCCACTATCTTTACCTGACTCGTGGAATATTCCACTTCGGGGCCTAAGGATACATTTTGGACACCCGTTATTAGGCACAGAGCTATGAACATCGTATAATCACTCAGGTATTTCCCCATCACATCATGAGTGTGTTGTTGTCATGGCTGGCGGCGTTACTAACGTGATTTCACATCTTCCTTTACCAATGGAAAAAAACATGTCTTATTAATAAATAACAGAATTATTGTTCCGTCATTTTTATTATTTTATTTTTAAACTGTCTTAATTAATTTTTATGTTCATAAATACTGTACATTATTATTGCCAGAGAAAAAACATATTTTTTTGTATTCATGGTGGGGTACTAACTGACGCTATATTTTAATTGTAGTATTTCCACCCTCTTAACACAAGCGAAACGTTATTGACACGAGACGACTGAAAAATACCAACTCACAATTGTAACAATTCCGGATTTTATTACATGTTGGTTGCTGTATAAAAATAAGAATGGTAAAGTCAAGTTTTAATTTTAAACAAATAGTTAATTATTTATGAATCTTGGAATGAACCAACTTGGAATTGTATGAATGCTGATACTTCTAAAACAACTTACCAACAATAAAAATGCTGGATAGTACTAAATGAAATGGCGGAGTCTAACTAATTTAACCTCTGACAAACATGTTCTGGAATAATATGACGACCAATGTTGCTCCTTTATCCACTTTTATACAGCCACCCAAATGTCATAGAAATCAATTTGGAGTTGATTCTCTTACACTCCCCCTTTGTAGCTTGGGACTAGAACTGTAGTTAACATTAGATTGTTCACACCACGTGAATATTAAGATATTATGATCAGAGGCTTCGCGCTGAGGGGGTTGTTGTTTGGGGGAGTCTCACCCTCTCCAATGTTGGGTAAAAGCTTTAAAATTAGAAATTTTGTGGAAAGTCAAGATCTTGAGTTGGGAAATTCTAGAATTACTTTGTACCACAGTACTTTCGATTATGAAAGTTCTTTTCCGCAGACTTGTACAGACAAATTTAAAATTTTCCAAATATCGATCCCAACTCTTCATAAGTTCTCAACTTCCTAACTCATCAAACATTGAAAGGAGATAACTTCTGTAGTAGATTGTATAGAAAACTTAGTTAATCAAGTAGGCTAGTAGCACCGTTGTTACTGGCTACTAGTTTTAAGGCTACTAGATACTAGTGGCCTAAGAAGGTTAGGTAATGTTTGAAGTTGATCACTTGGTTATGCCTGTAATTTTTACGAGCCGAAAATTGTTTGTTTTCCTAAATGAAGGGATGGTGATTGTCAAAACAAATAATACTTGTAACTTGAATGAAAAATCCATCACTAACAAAGAATTAAAAAAAATCAGTTGCCTAAAATCTCGATTCAAGGATCAATTATCGCCTCAAATTGTATCATTTTCCCGGGTGAGAGCGCCCTGCCCCCTTGTTAACTAGAGGGTACTCCATGCCATTACAATCCATACTAGACACCCCGCGCCCTTCACAATGTTCTTAACTTCTCTTGTCTCGCCTGGTCACCCGGAAATTTTTTCTAATTACAGAACACCTATAGTTGGAAAATTCACTGTCTTACCCCCCCCCCCCC